>VWZO01014377.1:279535-835443 GCA_013396975.1 Bucco capensis
CAAACATTGGACTGGCTCCTGCAGATGTATCAAACTGAATCCCTCTCTCTTTTATTTTCCTTTTATAAAAATGCCAAGGAGATGTCAGAGGACCATATAGACATGCAACAGAAAGTTCTGTCATTCTATACAGCCATTGAAAGCAGCTTGTAACAAGATGCACTACAACAGATGCAGCCTAGTTGCGGAGCATTGCCTGGTGTGGTGCTGACAGCAAAAGCAGACCTGCTACTTTGGCCCATCATCTTAGCTTGCTCTGAATCCTCTTAGAGCTGTGCTGTTCACAAATGATGACAGTCAGGAAATACCATAATCTTTAGAGCATCAGATCTTTCATTAAAGAGTCATGTTGGATCCTGCTAAGAGGACAGGATTCATCAACCAAGGAGGACAGAAAAAAAGCCCTTACTGGAACACTGTATAAAGAACACTAAACACACAGAAACCAGAAGTTCCCTTAATAAAAAAAAATCATCTCTTTCTCAACAGTTGAGTCAGCGATGCTAAACATCTCTTATGAGGGGAAGGGATGGCTATTTTCTTCAGCAGGCAAGAAAGAGTTGTGTTTGTGCAAGGCTAGGCTAGGGAACAAGGAATGGCATTAAGAATGATGTCTTTCTCATCTCTCTGACAGAGCAGTACTCCGCAGATTTTTGATGTAAAGACTTCTGCAGACTTTGGTCTCTAAATGTCATAAAGAGGAGAAAAGGTTGGCTTTTTCTGTGAAGTAACTGAGAAATTTCTGTTTGCAACTGGAAAGGTGGCAAATGCTTTTCTGGAGAGCAATTCATTAGGAGGAAAGGACATAATTGTTGGTTCTATCCCCAGAGTAATTTCCATCAATGTCACACGTGTCCTATTACTCCTTGTTGTTGTAGCACTGTCCTGTGGCTGTGTAGCAAATATTAGGGTTGTGTCCAGGAGGTTAAACCTGAAGTCCTTTTGGGTGAGATGGCAATCTAGTCTGCCAGTTGATCTCACATTCCTACTTCTGCAGAAATATCCTGACCGTCTCTTCATTCCAACCTGGTGCAAACAGTGAGAATCAATATTAGTTTTCTAAATTCACTCAGACACCCTCAAACCCTGTTTTTGCAATTTATTCTTAACTTGAGCTAGAATCTTTCTCAGGTACATGCACAACCCAGAATACTTGCTAGATAAGCCAATCGCTGTGACTTTTGTGGTATTTTTGCATTTCCCATGCTGGTATTTTGCTTCAAGGCAAAAGGTACAAGCAGTGCAAGGTATCAGCCTTGTTCCTTCAAGGGAGTCAATAGCCTGGATGTCAGGCATAGAAAGCTGTTCCTTTTGTAGTTCTGTTGGCTAAGGTTTGATTCTTGGGGTAAATATTTGATATTTTGGTTTGCTTACTGATAATTTAATAGGTAAATGACACCACCAGAGAAATAATAACATCTTTGATACTAGAAAGAGTTGGTGCACTCTGTTTAGCAAAGACATAAATATTTTTAATTAATAAAGTGCTCTTCAAAAATACATTATTTACTGGTTTGAATAGTAATGAGAAAATAATTTATCTTATTTAATGAACCATTTTAAAGCATTTTTGACAGAAAACAACAGCCTGTTCTTTTGGCATTTTTTTCTCCTCCTGTTGATACTCAGTCACACATAATACCAAATACAATAGTATGATGAAACTGTGTCAGACTAAGGCTATAAGAGCTCTTTCCAGAACTTGAGTCATGACATCACATTTAGCTCACCTCAGCATCAACTGCTATTACTAGCTCTTTATCTATCTGGGGGATGCATTATACATCCCATATCAGGCTCTACTGAAATGTATAACTGAAGAAGTAAGCGTAGTTGCCATTGTTGAAATGTCACCTCTTGGTAACCTCAGTTTATTCAGGGAAGAAAATGATCTCTAAGTACATATCTGTCCTGATAGTCTCTGAAGAAATCCCTTCATAAGACTATTTAAAGGTTATCTGCAATTTGGCTTGAAAATAAGAGTCAAAGCTGTTAACATGAGCCTGTCATTGTAACATCCCAGAAAGTTCAATGTGTTTTTCAGTTGTCATGTACAGAGATTTTGGCCTGCATAGAGATATGGCAAATACTCCTGAGGATTTATGCCAGAATTTAGAAATGTATTGATCAGGATGAGTAAGAAGAAAAGAATAAAAACACAACATGAAGCATCCTGAAACCGAAACACAAAGATCAAGCATAAAACATAATCAAAACTTATCAAAGGCCTTTTCTGACACTATGACTACGTTAATTAGTGTATTCTAATTCTATCAAGTGTTCCCTCACACTGAGAAGGAAAAGGTTAGATTGTAGCTGAATTGGGACTCATTATTGGGCTTGCATGTCTTGTTTTTGTTAAAGTATTTGTCTATGAAGTGAAACAAAGCTGAGCCAGTAAAATGAGGATAATGTGGCTTTTCTTGGTGCTAGCAAAATAGTCAGCAGCCAGTTAGTCCCAGCTGAGTGTTCAGATGTATGGAGGAACCACAGGGACTATTTCCCTTGTCTGGACACCTGTGCTGGTGTTTTGTTCAGACCTGTCTCATGCATCTTTCCTCCTCATCTTCTACATGATGGGCCTGGTCATGCTGGGATGTGTGGGATTGGTTATGTCAGGCAAAGATAAAGGGGAAAACGGGACAGAAAGTGTGAACAGGATTGAAGTACTTGAGAAGACCAAAGCAGACTCCAGTGTGCGTAGCTGGGAAATCCTTGCTTCTCCACAGTGACCAGCTAATGAATGACTGGATCTTTGAAAGAGAGATTATTGAAAAGGCAGAACCAAACTTCTCAGAGATACACAAAAAGTGGGCAAGAGCCAGTGGGTACAAGTTGCAGCAAAGGATTTTCAGATTGTGTGTGTGTGGGGAGTGTTGTTTGAAGTACTGAAGCAGGGGCCCAGAGAGGTGTGGCTGTCTCCATCCTCAGGGCTTTCGAGATTTGACTACAAAAGACCTTCAGCAGCCTGATCTTGCTTTGAAGTTAGCTCTGCAGGCAGTTGTACTAGGTGACCTCCAGAGGTCCTTTCCCACCTAAATTATTCTATAGTTCCAAGAAAATGAGGCTTATGTTTTATAAACAGGCACTGTATGGTACAGCCAACAAATATATAAAAAAAAAAAGAAAAGTCTCAAGGGGAGGGGTTTTGTTGTTTTGTTGGGCTTTTGTTTGTTTTTAATTTAAGCATTTCCCTTGCCAAGATTTGAGCACAAGATTTCCTTAGCAACAGCAGAAATGTGTGTTTTGGCAGGGAAGGGTAAGTGCAAAAGCACTGTTCTAACATGGTGTAGGTGCTTGGACCATCAGCAGGTGTAGTGTGAAAAGACAGATCTCTGAACCCTAAGTTTGGCAGGTTTAAGTTTAGGAAAAAATAAGAAAAGGAAAAGGAAATGATCTGTACCTTGAGCTCTGCTGAAGCAGTGTTTAGAGTTAAGCAATGAAAGAAAATGATCTTTGAAACAGTCACCTTAGCTTTTTCTTTTCATTTGAGTGTTGCCAGGGACTAAGAATAATATTATACCAAATGTTCTTGCAAAAATGGAGAAAATAGCTGTGGTTGAGCACTGTAAAGCACCTGACCAGCATTTCAAATGCACTTTTTCTCCTTCCTCCTTTGGTCAGCAGTCTGTAGGAAATGAGAAACAATCACTTTCATGTTGGTGTCCCCAGTGGGCAGCCTTGCCTGTAAGCAATTTGTCATTTAGCACAGTTAAATGAGAGATCATGTGTTTTGTTGTTTGGTTGGGGTTTTTTTTTCCCGTTATCCAAGCTGTGAGCCTGCTGCTGTTGCAGCAAGTGAGTGTTCTCCCCTCCCTTTCCTTTCTGTACCTGCTGAACACGTACAGAGACACTAGATCTGTCTGGCTGTATGTGATGGTGTGGAATCCTGCTATAGTTTACAGGCACAAAATAGCGAGGGAATAACCAAGCCCCAGGAACAGCTCCAGTGTTAGCTGAGCTGAAGAAAAGAATGGAGCTAAGAAAAATGAGATGAAGATAAGCCCAGCAGCACTGGTGCTCTGGGGTCTTCTAGTGTCCATGACTATGGCTCCTCTGAAATAGCCTCTTCTCTTCCACAGGGTGGGGGTAAGGTGTACTAGACCTTCTCCTTCAGGAAGGGCTGCATTTTGCTATGTGTCAGTAGCATAAGGGCTGCTTAGGCCAGATTTGCAATGGAGGGATGGCTTCTTTGAGCCTCTCGGGAGAAGTAGACAAGGCAAAACAGAGGGACTAGATTCCCTAAATTTGGGAAAGTCCCTCCAGCGATGGCTGGCACCAAAAGATAACTGCCCAGCTCTTGCTGATGGCTTTTGTCTGAGATGACAGGGAAAGGTAACCGATGACTGTTTTGCCTTGACTTGTGGATCAGGAAAGGGTTCTGCATGTAGGGATAACAGAGCATACTAGAAGCAGTTCAGCGTAGCACAAAGGCCTGAAATAATCTTGGAAATATATATACACATCTGTAAATCTGTATGCCTTTTCTCCTGTGGACAAGGATTATTGTTACTGGGGAGGTCTACCTGCAGCAGGTACTACTGCTCTTTACCATCTACTTTAGACAAATCATAAGCTTATTTTACTTATTTTCTCTTTCTGTCATCATATGCATGCAAATGTATAATAAATAAACAAATAATTAAAAAAATGTCTGTTAGGCAAAAGAAAGCATCAAGGAGGTGAGAACATCTCTCTCTAGAATGACTAGTGCATGGAAAAATGAGCCTTGAGGGGAATAACATGAAGAGAAGTCATGGAAATGAACAACAGGAGAATGCTACAGAAGGTTGTTGCTTCTCAGTAGAATTTTACCTATCAGCTTTGACATAAGTACCATATTCCAGCTGTAAAAGCTAATTAGAGCAGTGAATCAGAAAGGAGCTGTCCATCGACTAGCACACAGTGTTCTCAGCCAAGGAGAGGGATGTGAAGCTCATGCAAATCAGCCTGAGTTCTCCTGCTTCCTCCTTAGGAAACTGAGTGTGACACAATCAGCAAAAAACTCTTTGCAGCCAACTGCAAATTTCACGTGCTTTTTGGAGCTGGAAATTGCCTTTGAGCTCTGTGTTGAGTGAGCTGCCTCTCTCCATCAGCTTCCTGCTCTTGGAGCACCCCTTGTGAAGTGCAAGTGCTGTTCCTTGGCTTTTTAGTGGGAGAAAGCAATGGTTGAACACAACGGATTTGGATGTGAGCTTGAACCCTTGCTGAAGTTCTAGGACATGGCAGAGAAAGTCTTTCCAACTCAGTGGTATGTGTTCTTCTGACATTCACCAGGCTTGGTCCAATAATCCATCAGTTTACCAGCTATGCTGGCTCTATGCACAGAGGACTCAAAAGCTAGGTCATTTAAAGGACCCTTTCAGAAGAAGTACCTAAAGGGAGATTATAGGACAGAAGGGGAGAGACTTTTTAGAAGGTCAGACTGTGATAGGACAAGGGGGAATGGATATAAACTGAAGGAGGGGAAATTTAGATTGGAGATTAGAAGGAAGTTCTTTACCTGGAGAGTGGTTAGGCACTGGAACAGGTTACCCAGAGAGGCTGTGGATGCCCCATCCCTGGCAGTGTTCAAGGCCAGGCTGGATGTGGCCCTGGGTGAGCTGGTCTAGTGATTGGCATCCCTGCTCAGTGCGGGGAGGTTGGAACTAGATGAGCTTTAGGGTCCCTTACAACCTGCCCATTCTAGGATTCTAAGTAGGCTCACTTCTTTTTGATTCCTTCAGGGTCTCATTTGTGTATTTTTCATGCATATCAAAGGCACGGGTTCACCACTGGAGTTCCAAGGTATCCTCATCCTTGGTGCAGCACACATTTAGCAGATTCCCTGTATAGTCTTTAGTCATATGGATGGTATCAATTTTGCAACGGACAATGCTGTGTGTTTAAAGTTGCCCTGCTGTTCTACAGCATCGTAGTCTATGTCTACACCTTTATGTGCCACAATGTTATTTAGTTATTTACTGCTATATTCCCAATCATTAGCATTGCTTTTATTTTGTGTGATGCTCTACTTGTCTGGAATTACCAAATCTGTTCTTCAGGCTGGCAAGTTTAGACACTGTGGGGTATGAATGGCTTCTGCCCAAACAATACCCTTACAGCCAATTTGCACACAAATGGCTCAAATCATATTCTTCTGTAAGCCAAATCTTCCTTTGACTCTAGTTATTGAGAACAGAGTAGACCTGACCATAAATCCAAGTGCATTATGCATCTAACTAAACAGACTGAGCCTTATAATGGTTTTTGATTGCTTAATATCGCATCGATTTTGGAGGCACAGCAGCAATGCAAGTAACACAGACAATCAGCACTGAATGGCTAGAATTTCACTGCTTGCACATTCCCTGCAACTAGGACTTTCTCCCTGAGGAGTTTCTGGAATCCAACAAAAAATGCTTATCCTAGTTAATATTTGAAATGAAGCACACGCTCCTTGCCCTAACCTGACCCAGAATCCATGATGAGGAACATCTCCTGCCCAGAGGCCAAGCTCACAGGGATGTTTGTCCCCAAGGAATTCAACTTTCCTTTCATTTGTGCAAGGGAAAATTAATTGTGTGCTAAATGCAAAATTCTTCTTAAAGAAGCCCAGCTGGCAGATGTGGCCTTTTCAAATAGACTCAGCTCACTAAAGGCAGCTGATTCAGAATTACACGTGCTGGTTGCTCTCTTGTGCTGTGAGGATCTGTACTTTAATTCAGTTGTGAAGCCCATTTTTCCCTTAGGTATTTCATGTGTGGGCAGCACTTTGCCATGGTGTATAACAAGCAGGTCTTGTCTATCAACTTCGTGTCACTTTGGCAGCTCAGAGAGGATCATTCTTTAATATGGAATAGCCAAAGCTTTGCTGACTGGTGATAACCTGGCTGGGCACTTGTGCAAAACTCTTGCACAGTTCAGTTGTACTTCATCAGACTATTTATCTTCAAGTTTCATGGCTCAGGGGTTAAATTCTCCTCGTGAAAGTAAAAATTCCCTTTATATAACTGAAAGAAAGCCACTGACATTTTGAGACAAAAAACAGATATCTGAACATAAGTGTGGCATTACAGGTACCCAAGGACAATAGAGACTGGAAGATAGACTCCAAGACACAATGGAAAACCTTGACTTTTGGAAACCATTAGCTGAACGCCAGGCAGCACATCCTACAGGTGTCTGAAGGCCTCTTGGATATGTTTTTTTGCAGCTAGATTTTTCCCTTTCAACCTCATGAATATTCCCAGGAGGTATTGAGGTCCCTCTGAAAGGACTTCTTGACTTCACCTCCACTAACTTGCTTCACCCAAGGAGCAATGGTAAGGGCAAAATGGCAACACAAGCAATAAAAAACATCAGATCTTTGTGAGGGACCAAAATCTTTGAGGATATTCAATTGCTATTGACATTAATGTCCACATGACTTGGTAAGCATCAGAGAGAGCCAGAAAGCCTTCTGCCAGACCAAACATTCTCAGAGAGATACCTCTGAAAGTACCAGGAATCCTTATTGGGCTGCACATGCCCAGGAAGACCTCCCAAAGCCCCTGTCTTTGTCTGAACTGAGTTTATTGTAAAGAACACATTTCAACAAAGAAGCTTTGCTCTGTTTTGTTTATGTATTTCTCTTTTGCTTCTGGTGCCTTCCTTCTTTCTGTGAATTTAGAGATTCCACATTGTCCTGTCTTTCCCGAGTCACCGTTACTCTCTGGTCCCTCTTTGTAGGCCACTGTAGCAGACCAGTAGCAATATTGGGTTTTGTCTGTGTTGCCCTCCCAGGTTCATTTCATAGCATCAGACTCCTGGGCTCCAGCTAACAGCTAGCTGTTAGAGCACATAATGAGGAGTTACTCTTTGCACCCTTCTCTTTCAATCTAACGAAGCAGAAAGAGTGTCCTAGCCAAGTGGAACATCACAGCCTCACTGAGGGAAAGAATTGAAGAAATGAGCACATTTCTGGGGTTTAACTTCAAATGTATCATTTTCAGTGTAATGGCATCCCTGCTATTAACTTAGCAAGAGAAGAGGGACCTGCTGGGAATCATTTTTCCATTTTCATTTTAATCAAGGAATCAGTAAATTAATATTAGCTCTATGAAGGCAGTACAGCCTTTTTTTTTGTTTTCCCTGGTGAATATTTATTCAAGTTTTTAAACAAGTTCCCATCATTCACTCATGTTTTACACAAATTTTGAGTTTTACTGCCAGTAAGGTTCAGCTAGAGCTTATAGCAGTGTAGTTGCTTGAATGCCAGCTCATGAAAATCTGGTACAGTAGTCAGATATACCTTCATCCAGTTAATGATATGGGCAGTAAAGAAACCTCAGCTGTCTTATCAAAATAGACAAAATTGAAATGAAGAGATGCAATAAAGACAAATCTAGCAGAAAAAGAAAGGTGCAATTCATTCTTGGATTCGTTTTTCTCCAAAATTTTCTCCAAATTTGTTTTTCTTCAATCAGCAGCAAGTCATCAAGCATTTGCAAAGAATTCATTTAACTTTTTTTCTCTACCACTATAATTGCAGAAAGTCCCACTCAAGCATGCAGCAGTGTGCTTCAAGAAACTTTTCCATCCTAGAATAACAGAATGTCAATATTCAGAGGCACCAAGGCTTTATACAGGCAGAAGCTAAGAAAAAGCAAGAAGGTAAATCAACTTTTCAAAAGGCTGTGCAATGAAACCACAAACAAGGTGTGGATCTCCTGAGTGTCCATAGAGAGTATGAGTCACTGAAGGAGTAACAGTTTTCCACTACAAATACAACTCTGATTACATTCTTCTGCTTGCAGAGCAAAATTCTGTCTCTTCTACTGCCTATTTTGACTCCCACAGCTCAGCAGCACTGTGGCACCCAAGCACTGTAAGATTTTCTGAGAATAGTACTGACTCGGAGAAAAATGTCTGCTGAGAGACCTTCCCCAGAAAAGTCCCCCTTCCTCTGTGAAAATAAGTTCTTTAATGGTTTTTGTTTGTTGATTAGTTCTTTTTTGGCTGTGTGTCCTTTAGCGATTCTCTTTGCGTCTAGAATGCTCTTCCTCTGGGAACAGTGCCTGTGGTGCTCATCTCCCAGAGCCTCAGTCAGAATGTTTCCTGACTACCTCTGCCTCCTCTGACACCTGCCTCCATCCTAGTTTCTGGGATTATTATTTCTTCCTATTTAAGGATTAAACAATGAGAATAAATATCTCCCTAGATCACAAATGCCCTGGTTGAAACCGATGTCATGCATCTTTCCTGCTCACCTGCAAAGAGGAAAAAGGAGGATGAAAAGGAGTAAAAGTGTGCTTCAAGCTTGTGAATCAGTACATCCATGGTTTACACTGCTCAAGTCAGCACTACTAAATAAATTCCTCCACCCAGCCAGAAGTGCTAAGCTCTTGGCTTGGATGAGGCAGTTTATGTAGCAAAGCAGCAGCTGGAGTCCTCTCTCCAGCCAGGTAATGAGGATTCAGTGCCATGTTATTCCTTCTTTATTTTCCTTTTTAATTACGATAGTGGAAACTGACTGCTGAGATTGAGCTGAAGAATGGACTCTCCCATCCCTCTGCCCACTTCCCACCCCTGTAGGGTCCTACTTCTCCCTTCCAACATATGTAACTAATAAGCAATGACAATTCCTAGGAGGCAATCCATACAGCTCAGCCCTTTCCACAAGATAATCTTTGCAAGTGGCTGGTGTCAGCCAGCAGGTAGATCATGCATGACAGATATGATCTGTCTGATCCATCTCATTCTTTAACATCTTGCAGACCCCACGCTTGAAGATACATGGAGCACAAGGCATGCTGTGAAACACAGTTACACAGAACTGAGGCCAGAAAGACATTGCATTTGAATGCAGAGGTAATAAACTGAGTTAGCTGTCCCACTTTTTGTCTGTTTTGGTATTCATTAATGTAGATGTATTCTGCTGAGATCTGTGGAGTGTAATGTGTTACCTGGTCAGCCCTGCTGATGCACCACCTCTGCAGCACTGAGGTCTCTCCCCAGTAGCAGAATCATCTTCACTTGCAGTGCTTTTTTATGGATTTGACAGTACACTGGGAACCTATCTGGGTGGTTTTGTAATCTATGACAAAAATCCTCTATGTTTATTATATCTTAGTAAATATTATTAATAATTATAATGATCCAGCTGAAGGGCACTTCATAGTCAAGTCTATCATGCTGCAAGGAGAGGAAGGAAAGACACCTGAGTGTGTATATAGGCCAGGCAGAAGCATGCTGGAGAAAAAAAGGCTCTCAAAGAAGGTGAAAGATAGGCAGAATCTTTTAATTTCAGAATTCAAATCGGGACCATGGGAATTGAACTGGACTCTCAGCATGTACTTCAGAGTTTGCCTATGATCTCTGTCTTTGTCTGTGGTGTGAGAATAGGGATAGGGAGGGAATCTTGATAATTCCCAACTCACCTAATCAGATTATTTCATTACCTAAATGAGAAGTGACAAGGTGAATGTAGAGCTGGAAGACCTGGTCTCTCTTGGCCATGGCTCATTTGCCTTTTCCAGAGAGTTAGAAATGGTGATGAGGATGTCCTGGAATGGCAGAGTTTGAGGTGTTATCCCAATGGGCAGAGAATTCTCCTGAGAGACAGGAAACATCTGTTTTATTCCTAGTTTTTCTCCATTTATTGGATGACTTCACATGATGAGGGATTGGGCTGCCTTTTGTCTCCATCCTCGAGGATCCTTTGTATGATGCTAGAAGAAAAGAGGAGCACAGATGATTCAGGCTTTACCTCTGCAGGTGCTGAGGCCACAGGATCTTCTGGTCACTGTGACAACTCAAGCCTTTGCCATCTCGCTTGGAGAGAACAAATTCACTGCAGTGAGCTCTAGATAAGACTCCAAATAACGGTGCTGTCTCTAATGGCTCTGCAAAACTGCTGGCAATCCTGCAGACAGCTAGGTTTGTTCTTTTCCCTCTTCTTTTTTATTTTAGGATTTTCCCTAGCTTAATCCTTTTCTTTTTTATTGTTTATTTCCTCTACCTTATTTCTTCTCCCCTGCACTGTCTTTTTCTTGCCTTAAGAAAAAAAAAAAGCTAACTAAGGTTGCCTCTCTGCAATAACACCATGAAACAAGAATGAAGACAAAGGCAGCTGAAAACAGCTTAAGCATCCAGCAGTGTTATGGTTTTTCCCAATTTCTGAGTGGTTAAGGTGACCAAGAGCTCACCTGTCCTTTTGCAGCACTGAGGTCTTATTTGTCATCTTCCTCATTCTTTTCTCTTTTGTTATGTTTCCTCGTGTGGTTGATCTTGTTTTGTTTGTAAGGAAAAAGGTTTGGCTCTAAAATGAAGGGCAAGAACACAAGTTCCACAATACTTTTTCCTTTCTCCAAAAATAGCATCTTTAAATCTATCTAAAAGATTGTCTAGAGAGGTCATCTCATGCAATTGAAGCTGTTGCTAAAGAAATAGGGAATAACAGATCTTGTAAAATGAAAGCTTTACATAATCTTCTACATTACAAAGTCTTTTAGCTAAGGTTTCTTTTTTTTGCATATTTAGTAAAACAATTAAATGATTTTGTATTATGATTGCTTGCCACTAGAGCTTGTCATTGCTTACTAAACTCTCTGTAACAACAGCAAAAAAAAAGTGTCTGAACTTCATGTAAGAATTTTCAGTGTTTTACTTGCTTTGGACATGTTATCTTTGATCTTTCATGCCTATTTATTCCATCAAAATTAGCATAACCATTTTCTACCAATAACATAAAACAATAATTTTCCCTTTCTAGTATTTTTGTTCTTCTAGAAGTGAAATACAGGATTCTGTTTTCATCTTTTACTTTCCAGGGCTTTTGTAGTACAATTATAGAATTAGGTGTTTGTCCCAGAAAACAATTCAAGTTTTTTGAACATATTTCTGTCCCACGTTTTTGAAGGAGAAATCATGTCTCACTATGCTTTGTGAGGAAACAAAACAAAAGATCTTTTGATTAGATACTTTGGAAATTTTGTTGCAGTAGTCTGAAATGCCCTTTCTTAGTCACAAAGACGATTTATGTTTTACCCTTACTAGGTCACTAGGTAAATAAGGAAAACCAAGGCTTTCCATAAAACAAAACCAAAAAAACTCACCAAAGTCCAGAAGTCTCTCATGTGCAAAAGATCTTCTGAGATATTTTGAACCAAGAAATGAATCAAAACCAATCCTTTTCCTGAGAAAAATCCCATTTTTTGAAAAAGGAAACAGTAAATGATCTTTATAAAAAACCACTTAGCAACTCTAAGTGTTGATCATCTAAAACCTAGGAAGAAAGACTTTCAGTCTAATGCTCTCTCTAACAGGCTCACTTAAAAATAAAAACTAGAAAGAGGTACAAAGCTGGGCCCTAAATTCAACCTTTTTTGCCTGCCAGGGTACCAACCAGTTAGCTTAGTCAATCTTTCCTGTTTTGACCACATTTAGTAGCTCTGCCTTTGAAATGACAGCTTGTGGGTGAGAAGTTGCAAGGATTTAATGCATTGTATGACTGCAGCCTGCAGCACTCTGAGTTGTAACTTTGCTACCACAACTGGAGGAGCAAATGTGGAGTGAAACATTGTGCAGGTTGCATGATATTGATGTACCACATCTAGGTATCATAGGAAGGTAGCTAGTGTGGTGAAGGATGCCCCATGGGCTGCTTTGGGGGGTAGGATGGATGCCCACCTGGCAAATTCAAATCTCCTGAGTTCATCTATCTGATTGAAAAACTGAGGAAGGCAGTCCTGCATTGAGCTCTGGGAGAAGCTAGATTGATAGCAATGGTCTTATAAAGCTCAGGTGTCCTCACCAATCTGAGGTGGGACCTAGGCACCCACCTGCTGCTGTTCATGTGCCTGCTATGCACATGCACTTGTTTTACTTGCGGGGGCAAATAGCTTGAGTAGATGCAGCAAATCCAGTGCCCTGGGCAGAGTGTGCATGAGCAGAGACCCTGTGACATCTGTGCAGTGAGGCATGGGCTTGTTGCATGTACTCTGCAAGAGCTCCACAGCCTAGGTTGGTCACTGCAGTAGTAAGCTCCAGCAGCACGTACCAGACTTTCAATCTCAGACTCTCAGAAACAGACCCATCTTCAAAATCTATAATGCAATTCACAGAGTCAATTCTTCATCTAGTGTTCCATGTCTAGGGTGAGCCAAGTTTTAAAGAGTTGCAGTCTGGAGGCATTTTTTGCCTTTCTGTTTGGTTTTGGTTTGGGTTGTTGTTGGTTTAGGGTTTTTTTTTCCCTTTTCCTTTGCTCTCTCTGATGATTAATGTGAGTCATTGACTAGCTTTTCTGCTTCTCTGCTGATTTGATTGGCTTTGTAAGGCCAAAATGAAGCCAGTCCCTTGTGGAAGTATTTGAAGGCCTTTGCTAATTCAATTAACTCTAAACTGAATTCTTTGTGGGAGGAAGTTAGTGAAAACTGGCTGGTGGGGAAGGAATTTCCTTTGCTTAAGCTTCAGTTCATTGTGCCACTGCACTGACCCATTTCACAAATATCCCAAAGAACAGCAGTGTCCAAGAGAGATGGAGGTATTACTTCTGGGACCAATAAGGGGCTATCTATCTGTTTGAGGATTGAAGGAACCATTTCAAGTCAAGTCCTGTCGTTTCCATCAGAGGCAGCCATACCAGTAGATAAGTGTCTAAGATATATTTGCAGAAAGGCTGCTCTCCTGCCATCACAGGACATGTCCTACTGCCCTTCACCCTCCATCCTTGCCCTGCAGTGAAAGATGAAAAAAAAACCCCACAGCTAATCTTCACAAGAGGAGGAAGACAGCAGGAGAGACAGAGGATATCTCTCATGTCCTACATTTTCCAACAGTAGTGTGGCTGTTACATAAAGCTTCTAAGTGAGTTGAGGAGGCAGACCACACACCACACCAGAAGGGACACGAAAGCTTAGCTAACATCAAGGAAAAAAATCTTCTAGTTCACACAAAGCAAACTAACAAAAACCATGCATCTGGCAAAATAACCAGTTTCCCTCCAGACCAGAGAACAAGCCTCAGTCCTCCCTATGGAGCTCCCTAGTCTGCACAGAAATACGTGACTGGTCTGGTATGTTATTCAGTTCAGTGGTAGAGGAAGAAGCTGAACAGAGAGATCTGGATGTCATCATTTGGTTTCCAGAAGGAAAATCCTTGTTTCAAACTTTCTTCTGGCTCAGGGAAGATGAGGATCTCGGCAGCAGCCCTGGGCTGGAGCACTGCTTGCCATTTTCACACTGCTTGCTGAGCCAAGGGAGCGGGCAACACAGGGAAATATTCCCAGATCAGATGACCCATTTTACTTGAACTGAATTGAAACAATTTGCATTGCATTTTTAGCTTTGGTTTAACCTTTAAAAGTAAAAAAAATCTCAGCTTCCAAAATGAGACCTCAAAAGGCTTTGTTTAAAAGAATGTAAGGACTGAAGCACTGAGCATTTCCTAGATTTCTTCATAACAACTCTCCAGAAAAAGCTGTTTTCCACCTCACAGACTTTGGGTGAGGAAACATTGCTCAAAAACCCTTTTTTGTCTGCTTCTGAGCTGTATTGTTATGAGGACCAAATGCTGAAGAGTCACTCTCTTGCAAATGCAGTGAGTTCCTGTCTCTCCTCTCCAGCTGAACCTGTCATATCTACCAATGCAGGAGGTTCAAAGAAGCATCTCTTTGGTTTAAATCATTCCCTTCAAACTGATACAGCCTCTCCTGATCCCTGGGAAGCCTCTGCTATCCAAGTCTATTTACTTCCCATGTGGTTCTGCCATCAGTCGACCCAGAAAGATCAGAGTTTCAACCAGAATCATTCATGAAGGGACAGTAAAAGTGTTGGTGAATTAAAAGATACTGTGCTGTTGTTTTAGATCTGACGTCTGTACAAAGAAAGAACATTTCCAGGAGTGGGTTTGTAGTGTTAATGAAGATCTGAGACAAGTGAACAGAAGAAGGAAGGTAGGAGGAAGGTTTTGAAAACACTTGGGGGGAGTGGGAGTGGGGGGTGGGAAGGAAGTCAGCATGAATTGGAAGTTAGGATGAGAGTGCAATGATTTGAGAAAAGACACTCAGCTGCCTTCCTCTCTCCCTGTTCTGCCTGTCTTCCCTGATAAACACACGGATGGTAGAGCTGAAACAGATTTAGAGTAGAAATGTAAATGAGGTTTAGACGAAGCAGCATCTTGTCCATTGTTGCTGGAGGAAGCTGGCTCTCCTCCAAGTTCCTAGGCAGTGGTTTGCTAAGGTAGAGCAGAAGGGGCAGGTGTCTCCAGGCTTCATAGGCATGGACCATCCACTCACACAGCCAGGCCTTGGCTGTGCCAGGTGCAGTGGATTAGGAAGTGGGAAAGTTTACAGATAGGGCTTAGAGTAATTTGGTTGACTTGGATAACTCTGGTCTAATCTTTTCTCACAACCTACTCTTGGCAACACCTTTGCCTTTCCAGGATGTCATACACCCCTTCCCAATGGTCCTGTGTCCATGGTTTTGAGTGAAGGAGAGACAAAAAACTCAGTGGGGAAGAAATAAGACTTGACAGCTGAAACCTTTTTATTTTAGGGGTGTAGAAGTGGTCACATAAGCCTGACTTGATTCCCTCAGGTCAGAAAGGTTGTGAGCTGGTACTTGACACAATGCTATCTTCTCGGTGACTAAATATCTCATTAGTTTGGGATGTGAGGGGGAAGGCTATTGTCAAAATAAAGCATTATGAAACAGGTAGATCTCAGGATGAGCATTTAAAACTTCTATGTAACTCCTTGGCATTTCTTCTTAACTCTCAGGACTAGATTTAATGATACATTTATCCACAGTGTGCTTGACCTCATGTCTGGTTTCCCCAGGATAGCCCCAGAAAATCAATGGCAAGATTTTAATCAGCTCTAATAAGTATATGGAAGAGAATAATTTACCAAGGCCCTTGTGTTGTATGTGTTTGCACCGTGGTTCCAACTGATTATTTGTGCCAATTATTAACTATGAATCAGGATTGGAGGGAAAATAATCTGTGTTTTGTTCAACTTTTGTTCTTTCTGAGATTTTCAGATGATAACATCAGCAGCCTCCTCTGCCCCTTATCCTTCTGTTGCACCATTTAATTGCTGTTTCCCTCCTCGATTATCTGTGGTGAATTTTTTTCCTCCACTTTTCCTAAAGTAAAGCAAAACCAGGCAGAGGTTGGAGGAAACATAAGGTCCCTTATTAATTATGACTCCAAGGAACTTCAACCAAGATTTAGGGGCTAGATTTGTGCATAGATTAGAAGCAGCTTTCTTACACAGCCTTGCACTTCTGAAGTAAATAATTTAAAAACAACAACAAAAAACTTAAAAAAACCCAACCCCACAGTGTTATACGACTCTGGGAATTATTATTTTTAAGTAGAAAAGGCCCATCTGGGTTTTGCTGAAAGCTAGCAATTAGCTTTGCACTGCAAGAAGTGGAAAGCAGGCAACTAGTAACACCTCAGTGGTTGTCTTTCCTGTTTCACTGCCATTGGGTCCATCAGAAAGATGTCATTGACCATGACAGTTACCAAAAAAATCAAACCCTTTCTGAGAAATAGCATGCTTAGCCCTTCAGCTGTGTACTTAGCAGAGAGCAGCCTTGGTAGAAGTGGTGACTGGTTAATTAAATCTTACTTTCTTCCTTTTGTGCAGTAATTACACCAATTATAAGTCAGATCCTAATGTTTTTCAAGGGGATGTTTCTGAGAGCTCAACTCTGAGACTGACTGTATGAGCAAGAGGCATGAGGTGGAAGAGCTGGCTTTGTTTCAGGGTTCTCTATGGCTGCCAATTGCCAAGAAACCTTCTCTAGGAGGTTTCCAGTGTACAGAGGAGGTACACTCAAGCAGAAAAGGACATCAGAGGATTGGTACACAGATTGGCTTTTTTTAAATGGCCTTGCAACTCCAGCCTGAGGAAGGCAAACAGAACTGGCTCCTGCAAATCTTTTGTCTGTAAGAACCTCTGGGACTTAGTAGAAGACTCTGTCCTGTGCAGGTCTCCTAAAAAGCCATAGTTTAGAGAATAGATAATAATGACAAACGATGCTAATAATAAGCCTTAGCTCTACTGGTCTTGGGAGTATTTGGGAGGCAGTGAAGCATGCTCAGCCCGTGGAAGAATTACTGAGACTGTAAGGTAGAAGTCATACAGTAATCTCAGTCCTTCTGAGGTTTTTATGGCAAATGTGAAAAAAAGGCTTTTGTGTGTTCCCACCCTGCACAAGGAACTGCACCTTTTGCTAAAATGGAACAAAGTATTGCTTGGACAAGAGGTCAGGTCACTGCCAACTTTCCTAGGCTGACAGCACTGCTGAAATAGAAAAAAACCCAAACCAACAAATGTTTTTAATGGCCCACTTCCCTTTTCTGTGGTCTTGCATTGGAGTTTTCTCTAGTAGTGCCACTACAGGCAAAGTTTCTCTTTCCCCACTGCTCTCCTGGTCACTTAGCTAAACACTCTTCACTGAACAATGAGCAGGTTGTGAGAAAACAGAGGCTGGACATTACAGTTTCTCTGTAAGCCAAGCATTTCCAACTAGGTGAAAAATAGGAGCTCCTATGCCAGCCTTCAGAGACTGATGATGCTTAGAAACACAGGCTGTATCTCTGAGAGCTTCCAGGGGCCAGCAGTGACACAACCATTGGAAGCCATGAGGGATGATGATGATTCCAGACCAGCAGAGAGAGCTCTTGATATACACTCACAACCAAGGACATTGTGAAAGCACATCACAACCATTTCCATGGCAACTGGCTTTGATGGACTTGAGGGCAGTAGGAAACCAAAGAACTAGTTGACTTAGGGCAGGGGAAGAAAACTGTTGTTATAAATATTGTGTTAAGTGCACATGGGCCATTTGTCTGTGCTGAGTGCATGTGGGGAGGTATTCACACAGCTGAGGGTAATAAGGTGGAACTTGACCTAAGCCACTGCCCAGGACATTTGTCTCAGGACCCAAATGTGGGGCTTTATTTTCATTGGTGGCTGCTGCTTTACTGCTTCTGCCACTTTAGGAAGTATCTTACAGTTAAAATATGTTTTAAAAGGCTATATGCCAGGGGTTTTTCACTTTAGCACAGCCTTGGAGTCTTCAGCAACTATTGGCCCTTGGGAAACCAACAGGACTATTCTTGGTAGCGAGGAGCTTTGGAGAATGCAGATCAGGGATGCACTGTCAATAGGCTTGCAAAAAACCAAGCCCCAAGTAAAGTATCTCTGTGAACCTGTGTGTAAACCTATGTACTAGCAGTGCATATTCATGCCAAGGGAGGGGGTCAGGTACTAGGAGAGGATTGTATGAATTTGTTTCCCTGTGAATGTCACATTCAGTGGGGAGAAGCAGTGCCACATGGCAAACAAAGCATGGATTAAGCACAGCTTCTTTTCCATTCCTGCAAACAGCTCTGGGTCTATTGGTGGTTTAAGGCTAATTGGAGAGGGCTTTTGATGGTCCCATCAGAGGCAGAGGAATGATTCAGTCACTTCTGCTGAGTGAGTTGAATGCTTCCAGCTTTTGGGTTATGCTCCGAGAGACAGGATGCTTGGCCAGGATTAGTAGTTGGAGTGTGAGCATCAGAGAGCAAAGACAAACAGGGAAGCTTATTTTTTCAAAGAAAGTTGGTTTCTCACAGGCAGCTTTTAAAAAAACAGCTGTTCAGGACAGAGCATAGTCCAGACAAGCTTTGCCTTCTCCATCGAGGTCAGCCTAAACGCCAGAGCTCCAGAATAGGCTAAGCACTGCACTGCTGTGAGCCAAATCTGGATACCCACATTGACTTGGACTTAGATTTATCCTCAGCTGTGAAGGAAGAGGTGCAGTAATTCAGAAATGAAAAAGTGGGCTAGAGGCATGGGGCCTGTGAACCCATACAGCACCTTGAACACCTCTTTTTTGTCAGACAGGACCTATGCTGCCAACATGGGCTTGTTGGAGACTTTCTGTCAGGTCTTATTAGTTCCACTAAGCTGTGGCCACAGCTCTCCTCTTCATGCAGTCGCCTCTTGACTCAGGATTTATCATTCCCATCCCCACCCCTTTCTGGTTGGCATTCTGGGGTTATTTATTTATATCAGGAGAGACAATTGCAGTGTTTCAGAGGTGGTGGCAGTGGAATGCTAAGCAGGCAGGACCAGGTCCCACAGGTACAGGGGGATGTGGAGTTGATTTGGCCAGTTCTACGTGACTAATATTAAATATCACCATATGGAGCTGAAGTCTTCCCTGGGAGTTTATCACTAATTCATCTAAGGGTGACTTTTGTTGTCAGTGTTAAAGTTAACACTGGGCTGTTCTTTCTTTTTCTGTATTGCTGCACTGTCATCTCTTTTTTTTTTTTGTTTTTACAGTTTCTGTGAACTACTTAAGGCAAAGAGAAATATTAATTAAACTGTTAAAAAATAATGTCTGCAGAAAGGTTATTCTTGCACCTAGATGTGTGAATGGAAAGAGTGTAATTTGGTCACAGGAGGAAAAATAGCTCACTTGCCACCCTTCCCTTGTGAAATCAGTTGCTTAGCTATGAACTCTTATTCTTAGCAAAGATGGAGAATTTATTCTGTGTAAACAGTATAATCTATCAACTGTTTTGTTGTTGGGTTTTTTTCCCCTCCTGTTTGCAAAAGTATTTTGAGAGTTTATGTTTGCCAGCTGGACTACTTAGCTGGTAGTTTATGGGAATCAGTTCAAGCCTTCAACACATGGTGAAAGTCATTCACCTTGACCCTTCACTTCTTATAAACAATTATTGGATTCCCAAAGTTGTGTACACACACTTCAGATCCCCAACCAAATTACTGGCATGCCTGATCAGTTAGAATTAACCAAACCTCTTTCTCAGGTCAGGATCTCCTTGTGCACATGGAAATAAAGGGCTACCCACCCTGTCTTCCCAATGAGCTCTTTCTCTTGCTCCCTCCTCAAACCAACCACTTTTAGTGTTGATTATTTCCAGAATCCCATTGTGCTGGATACTGTGAAGAAGTAGAGCTGACACTTGAATGCTCACAGCCAGAACATGTCTCTAATGCATCAGATTAGCCTTTTAAATCAAGGGCTGCCTCCTGCTTGAAAACTGAGAGATCCTTCTGCTTTCTGTCTTGCTCTCCCAGAGACAGTTTTGTTTTCTGATACTTAGCCCAAGATCCCTTTTTCCACCATACCCATTCCCCAGGTTTTTCTCTGTTGTGGGAGATGCTCTTGCCAAAGCACTCTCCTTCCTTGAGGAAATCCCTTCTCCAAGCATTGGAGAGGCAGCTCAGGGTCAGGAATTGCAGCCAGGGCCAGCAGCTCCAGTTGATTCTTGGTCCCTCTTGATTGCTTCCTAGTGTGAGAGTGATGAGGGGAAGATTGATGTGGTGGTGAGCACAGTTCAGGTTGCACATGGCTTGCTCCCTGAGAGCCCATTAAAGGGAAGATTTAGATGCAGCAGTAGTTGTTGGGATGACTGGAGAGTTAATTCAACGTGGAGGACAATTAGCAGTTGCTAGTGAAGCAGAACCTGCTGCGTGGTGCATGCTGTCACGCCCAGGATTTCTTTCCCTCCCCTTTGGAGGCTTTTACTTCACCTAAGCCACCTTCTCCCTTGCTGTCTTCTGCAAAACAAGGAGGGAAATGTCAGTCAGGGAATGATGCAGCCTCTTAGATCTGAATGCCTGCTCCAGACTCGCATGCAAGATTGCTAATGCTTTGCACTGAATAAAAGCAGGTTATTTTTAGGTAGGCACTGCTTGTCCACCCTCTAACTGAATGCTGAGAGAAGATATAAGGAGAAATGGATTCAATGGGCCAGGGCAAACAAAAAAAAGGGGGGGAAGGGAAATGAGAAATATGTCAGCCTAAATTGATCCTTCTTTAGCTTCATCCTAAATTGATCCTCCTTTAGCTATGTTCTTTTTCACCATCATGGATAAAGCTCTTGTGCTCCAGTGCTCAGATGCCACATGAGGAAGCACTGAGCCATCCAAGCCTGGCCCCTGTCATGCCATGAAATAAGAGGGTGGTTACACTTACAGATATTCAATACTATCAGCTGTTAAGTGATGGTCTGTAAAGACTAATGCAATTATGTTTCACACATCATCACCCCAGTACCAGCACTGCAGGAAGACTTGAGATGACTTATCACCTTTACTTTTCCTACCTGGATGGTTTTGGTTTCTGGTTTTGTTTTTCCCAGCGGAATAATTCCAAACCAAGTATTTGCAAGATTTGCTTTGGAGGCTAATTGCAGTCTCTTTTAAAAAGTTTTCATGTGTATGTTACACATATGCTGCAATTTAATCTCTGCTTTAACTTTGTTTTTTTCTAAGAAGGCTTTTCAATTTCTTCTCTGTCTTTCTTTAGCTATCAGAAATGTCATACAAGACTAGTAAAGAAACTGAAGGAGACTGTTATTAGATACTAGTGCTACAGATCAGCAGTCATAGCGAATCTGCCTTAAACAGTATTTTTAAAAATTCATTTTAAAGGCAGATTTTCGTAGTGAATTCCAGTCTTTTAAAGTCTATAAATTCACTACTCAAACTAACAACCTCTTTTAATTTATCACATTGGAAGGACTTGCTTGATTTGGTTGTCTTTCATGGGCATATCTAGTTCACAGACTTTGCAGGCTGTGAGCCCCTGCTCTGAGATCCCAGCCAGCAAACACCAACTGACACTTCCTACCTGATTCATATTGCCAGAGCTGCCAGGGAACCTGCCCCAACATTCACAGGTTCCCTAGTTGCTCAGAACTGGATTTTCCTTGGTTGTAGGCCAGAAGAAAGTTGTTAACCTCCAGACAATTACACAAACTTGAATACAGAGATCAATTTAATTTATTTAAATATAACCACACTGCAAGTTCTTGATTTAGGTGGGTTTGTATTTGCAGTCCTTTCAAATCATTTGGGATAAAGAAGAAATTGCCTTAGATGCCAGTTTTCTTTGAAGGGATTGCATTTATGATTAATTTTATTTTATAAACTTATTTATTTACTTGTATTTTTTTTTAAACTTCATTGCACACTCAAAGAGTAAGTTATAATTTTAAGGATGAAAACCCTTGTCCTTCATATGTCTTTAAGATATAAAGTACTGTTTAGGTATGGAAGAGTGATGGACTTCTGAATTTTGTCTGGAAATAGGATAACATGACTGAAAAAGACTGTATTGCCATCATTTAATGAATTTATTCCTCTTAGCTGCTCAGCTACTTGACATCTGTGATAACCTATTTTCAGGAATGTGATCCCACTTTTTGTACTAAGTAATATTTTAGACCCATACAACCACACACTAGCTAGCCAAATAACTCCAGAATCCTTATGTTGTTTTAAAATCCCTAATGCCTGTACCACTATTTCCCAATGTTCCTCTCTTTTTTACCTGAAGATATCCTCTAGCTAGCCCATACTCATGGATGGTGCACTTGCATTTCTATACAATTTAGTGATACAGGATTTCTGTCTTTCTACTGCCATTAACTTCATCTTCTAAGATGCTTTATTATAAACAGTTGTAAATATGACTAATACTAAAGCATCAAATGAATTTGCAAATTAAACTGTCAGCCACCAGTTTGTTCAACCGTTACCCAAACCATGCTTGCTTGAAGATGTCCAATAACAGTTCCACACAGAAGAGACATTGTCTTAATTCACTGACATTTAGGTTATTCTTGAGATCACTTTTTTCCTTTCTTATGACTAGGGTTAATATTCAACTGAAGTGTTCTGTTGCTTAGGAACCATCTCCTATTGCTGAATTCATTAATGCTTTTTCTAGTTTGCTCCCAGGAACCTTGTTAGATAGTGTTTCCCACTTTTATCCTAATTAACAGGTATCTAGCAAAAAAAAAAAAAGGAAAGGAAATGTATTTCAGCAGAGAGCATTTCTGCTTATCCTTTGCCAGTCTTTACAGCCTGGAAGAAACTGTAATATTTCTGACCTCAAGCTCCTAAATTACAATATCCTTTGAGCAAAGTAAATATAATTCTGAGATTGCTCCTGGCATTGCTTGTCAAGATGCTTGAGTGGACTCTTCCTCTGGGCACTGGGTGGGTTCAGCAGCTTGATTTGAAACCAGGCTAGTGTTTCATGCAGTGTTGATGTGAGGGGTTTTTGCCAGTGCTGCACAAAGTATGACAAGCTGGGGCTTGTGACACTGAGCATGGCACAGACATCTACCAGGAAGGCAGAGTGGTGCCATGCATAGAGCTAATGGTCTGTAGAAACCCAGCACCTAGGGGAGAAGAGGTATGTCTGAAAGTTGGCTAAATGGTCTCATCCTTTCCTCTGCTTAGCAGAACTCCTCCTGGGCATCTCTGAAGTTATCTGTAAGGGTCTCATCTCCTGCCACATAGACATCTTCTAGCTGTTTCACACTGCAAGGTGCACAGCATGTGGTTCCAGTTTGCCTGTGCTCTTGGGTGCCCAAAAGCCAAAGGGGAGCAGAGTCAAGTGTTTGTGTTAAGAAATTGGGTACTCTTGGACCAAACTGCAATCTCAACAGCATCAATAGGCAAAGCAGGACAAACTCTGTTGATGTTATTAAACCACCTGCACAATATGAGCAAAGAACGAGAGCTCAGAAGTCTTTGTAGTGATGATGAGAATCTGTTTTCAATAGGCTTGTTTCTTTAAGTTTTACTGATCGAGATTGTTGGGATTTTGTTTTTCTTTGCCTGTGATGACCCTGCAGCAGTATTTGCCCCACTGGTATACCAAGAATCAATTGCTGGGAAAGGATAAAACATGAATCTCCTTGATTTTCTTTTTCTCCCAAACATTTAACTTAACTTTAGAAGGAAATACCTTTTCTGATTCAAAACATCTTTCCTAATTCAAAAATCTTTTCTAGTAGAGGGGAGTATGGATAACCTACAAAATATCTGTGCTGATTGCTGCCACTCCTCCCACTCCCATTCTGCATGCAGAGTGCAGAAATGCCAAGGCAAAGGTGTTTCCATGGTGTTTACCATTTAGACCTCTACAGTCAATATCCTGCCCTGATAATAGCAGAGAGCATGTTTGCATGTGATTTTCAGCCAAGATCCATAAGCTTGACTATTCTGAGAATATTAGCTCAGAATCTGAATAAAAAACTGAATTCCTGGATGCTTGTGCAAGCCTCTTGTGCCCTCAAGATACCAATGCCTCCACACTGCTGAGAAAGAGCCTTGCTTTTTCCATGCTGAGTGTTCAGGCAGAACTGTTGATGTCACAAACATTTTAGTTATGGCCAGCCCTGATTAGATTTACCAATATTTAGCAGCCAGACACAGAATTAAGAGATCTTAAGTGGTCAGATCCTATTAACAATTTGTCTTTGACGTTGCCCTGTTAATTGCTTTTTTTCTGCTTTAAGAAGCTGACTCAAATGCTTTTAAAGTTCTGTTAAATAAGGCAGGCAGTATGCTGCCTGTTTTGTTAAAGCTGACAGCAGCATTCAGGTAAAATAAAGACAAATTCAAGGCAGTTACTTATGTTGCAAACTAAACTGGAGCCAATTTTGGCATATGAGTCACCTTCGTTATTTTAATGGCAACAGTAAAACTGAAATGGCATCAGAAAGGTGGGTTTGGTGTTTGGGGTTTTTTGGTTTGTTTTCTGATGGGGTTGAATTTCTGAATGAGAGGAGGTTTGGTTTTGTGATGTAAAGAGTAAATACAGTTTGGTCAATTTACTCCAGACATTTCATTAATGTAGGTCAATTCAATCAGTTGTTTTAACTCAAGAAAGTGAACAATTAGGAGGAGGGGGAAAAAAAAGATGCAATTATTTTGGAATATACATATTTAAAAAAAAAGCTGAAAGAAACTTTAGGTTTAGTTCAGAAAAAAATCTTTCTCTTGAACCACTGCAATTTACAAATAAGCAAGTACCTTTTGTTTGTTGAGAATGTTTTTTTTTTAAATACACGTTTTGGTTTGCTCTGAAATCAATCTCTTTTCTGATCTTCCAGAACTGAAAGCAAACAAACAAACAAATCAGTTATTCATGCACCTCTGCTCATGAGGGAGCCTATCTCTGAAAGCTTTCCAGCACACTTCCACAGATGCTAGAACTTCACACTGCTCTGGCAGGATCCAGAGAGATGTCTTATGTCTTTACTGCTGAGGTTCACGATCAGTAACATTTCTCCCTCAATGTTCTTTTCGCTCTATTAGCACACTCAAAGCTAGGATTGGCAAAATCACACACACACAAAGCTTATGGGTGGGATATGTCTCATATTCTGCTTCACACTTCTTTCCATTTCCTCAAAACATGGTTTGCTAATGAGAGAGGCAGGAAAGCCACAAGTAGCAGCTGTAGGCACCAGGCTTTGAGGACAACTCCTTGACATGGAGGGGAGGGAATATGAACATGTCTAAAAAGTCTCTAGTGGATGGAGGCTAGGAAACACTGGCATGGAGCTACTTCCATGTGTGACTCATAGTAAAAGTCGTCATTAAATGAAGTGTGGATGTCTTGGGAGGTTCACGCAGAAAGTCACTCCTTAGGTGAAGTGGAAGTTGAAACCTGAGGGATTAATTGCCAGTTTTTTCAAGGGCCCTTCCTGAATCTCCAGCTTGCTGAGCATCTTTCTGAGTGAGCAGCACTGAAAGCCACATGAGAAAGGCTGGTCCTGTGAGTTGGCTGGGCCTCTCTTGCAGAACAGCTAAACACTGGTTGAACATTTGTACAGGGAAGAAAGCCAGTCCACAGGGAAAGAAGCTGATTTTGTGGCTTAAGTGTTGCAATAGGCCCCAGGAGATGCAGATTTAAGACCAGTTCCTATTGCAGACTCACTAAAGAGGTGTGAGTTAGTTGCTTGCCTCAGCTGCCTATCTGTAACACTGGGAAAATAATACTTCCTATTACTCCTTTCCTGTCTTATTTAGATCATATTCCCTCCTGGGAAGGAAATATGGAATACCTCAGTTGGTAGTGATATAATGCTGAAACACGGAGCCCCAGTTGCAAGTGATGCCTCTACAGTTTACACTATTACATTTCTCTGTCATCCTTTAGTTCTTTTACACCACCACCCTTGCCAGCATGAGAGGCTTACAGTGCCTGGGGCTGAGCTAGTGAAGTCAGGAGATGATCCAGTTTGGATCCTGTTTCTTCTTCTTCCTTCCAAGATTGCACCTGATTTTTGGAGTTCTTGCCTATCTCTGCATCCTGACATGAGCCTGTCTGGAAATGACACCCTAGGGCAGTATGTTGGTCTGATGAAAAGTATGTAAAAAAACAATTGTTGTCAGGTTTATTTCAGAAGTAAGAGTAAAAGCCAACATAAAGTCTCCTTGAAAGAGAGTGTGGTGCTTCATTTGACATCGCTGGCAGGTATTTGGATTGCTGCAGCAACACTGCTCTAGCCAAGAGACTATTGAGTGATTCATGCCTGTCTCTCTATTTATGGTGTTGGAGGATCTGCTGACCCAGCTCACATGTGAGCTGCAGAGCTCAGGAAATAGTCTTACACTTTCTAGGCACAAGCCATTGTGGGCAAGAACAGGAAGGCAGTGGCAGAAAATCCAAGGAAGCCCCGAGGAGGTGGTGTGTTTGGCTGGGCCCCTCTTCAGGATTCAGTTTTCCCTCTGTACAATCAATCCTCAAGCTCTCACTTTAATAACTGCTTTAAGTAGATAGAAACAGCTTGAAAAGAGACTGCAGAGCCAAAACCGAGTTTAGGGGACAGAAGAATGCCACCTCCCTGTAATGGAAATGTTCTGTTTCTGACAGCATTGCACAGGGCACAAGAGCTCAGAGCTCACTAATGAGTGGCAAGAAAGTCCTTCAGCAAATTCCCCATCTTGGGCTCCTTAGAAGTTGTGATGCTTGCTCACCTTCTTGCTCTCCAGCCCAAGTAGATCTTGCCCTAGCTGGAGGGCTGGTTTCTCCAAAGGCACATGTATGGCTAGAGAGAGCTGTAGAAGGTGACTGGCTACCTGCTCCCTGAAAAAACAAATTAGAGAAGTACAATCAGCAAGTGCTTACTGGAGCTGCTATATAGTGAGGACACTGAATGCATGCAGCTTTGCAATACTCATCAGCAAGCTGCTCTCCAAGTCAAAACAAAGGTGGTTTGTGGTGTTTTCAGAAGACTTAAGCCCTGTACTAAACTTGCAGCTTGTTGCATTTTACATATTTTGAAGGCTAGCAGTAGATTTGACCAGAAAACTGCTTTTCCCATTTAAATCTGTCATACAGTTCACTACCATTAGAGAGACATGTGCTGGCAGTTCCCAACAAAGGGCCCATGCTTTGCTGCTGTCTCTCTGCTAACAGTGATATTCAGGGGAGGATTGGGGTTGCATTGCTGGAGGTTAGGGAGCTAAGCAGAATGGGGTTACAGAAATTGCTTGTTTCCTTGTAAAGTGCTTTCTGAGTGCTTTGGAGCTGTTTGGGTGTAAACTGTGGTACTGGAGCACAGTCATAGATGAGCCAGGCTGTGTGAATCGTTCCTTGCTAAGCTCTTCTTCTGAATACCCTCGTTCTGGTCCATCTCTAATGAAAATTGCTGTTGTATCTGGTGTTTGTGGCCCTGTGGTGACAGGTGAAGTAAGAGGGAGACTTATGCACACTGCCTTATATACATGAGTGATTAATATGGCCATCCACAACTCAGAACAATAGTCCTGACCAAAACACAGCAAACAAAAAACGGGCTATCAAAGATTTAAGCTACAGAAATTGGAAATACATCATTAAAGGGAGCATTTGGGCTCAGGACTTCAGTGCTACAATACTAACACCCATGGAAAAAAAAATGTATTTTTTTTTTATAAATAGGACAAGGAATTTTTGATTACTGGTGGATTCACTATTGTTCTTCCATTAAAAGGAACTTAAAGGCACACTCACTCCCGGACACACACACTGGCTCTGTCACATATGCTTCCTTGCATTTCCATTAGCAGTTCCTAGCCAGTTTTCTTCTCTGCATTGCCACTTGTACAGCACATTGCCTCACTCAGGCTAATAGGACAAGTCCTTGTGATTAAATATTCCCCAGACTTTCCATTTATACCTCATACTATAGATCTACTGGACATTAGTGTGTGTGTATACATAGACACATATATCTGATTTATGGAAACTATAATGACCTTCAACAAGATAATCTCACCTGTCCCTGGAGAGTTAGTCTTCATTTCCCACAGCCACTTTCTCTTAAATCTGACTAAAGGCTATTGTGTCTGGCAGGAGAACAACAGTGGCTTTCTCTTGCTCTCAGATAATAGGAGTAGAGCCCAGAAAGCGAGAAGGATGCTGACAAGCCAAAGAGTCCTGTCTAAATTACACAGCCATCGTTAAGATTCCAGGGGAGCTAATCCTATTTGTGTTTTGCTCTGTGTTTCTCAGTCGCCAGGCTCCTGCTGTAATTACACCTGGAACCTTTTCATTCTTATGCTGCTTCTTTAGTGTTCAGGCCCGAGGTAATGCTGCAGAGCTCCAGGTTAACCAAGCAGTGGCCTGAGATTTTAAGTGCAACAAGTCTGGTGTTTTTCTGTAGATGAGTGAACAGAAATTATTATTGGAATGGATTTGCAAGCTATGTATTATAGCTGAGTGTTCCTGTAAGGCTGAAAGGAAATATTTTTATATTTTAGTTCTAAAAAGAAAAAAAAGTTATGTTTTAACTTGTTGTCCTGGTTCACAATTAAAGAAACCAGAGAAATCTTGTCCTTCCCCACAAGATGGAAATTCCAGTTTTTGATGAGCCCGGGGGATAATTCCCATTGCCAGGATGCTGTGTGGCCAAGAGCAGTGTTCCTGGCACAGATCAGGACACCCATAGTCTCTTCCCAGATTCACTCTTGGCTTGTTAAATCTCCTCTGCACCTTAGTGACACCAGATGGACTGTGCCTTAGTGGAAGTTTGTCTTAGGGCAGTAAGAGTCTTGACATATTTATGGAATAATGCGTGAAACATGTTCTGAACTCCTGACTGGAAAGGTACTATTAAAGCACATATTTTTAGATATGCTAAAGAGGAGGCCAGTAAAATGGAATCTTATTGATCCCAGAAATAATTCATCATCACGAACAAGAAGAACCCAAGAGTTTCTTGTGTTAGAACTGTTGATTCTGAAACAAACAGCGCTTTTCATTGAGTAGCCATGCCTGTTCCCCAGTGTCTGAAGATACATTACTTACAATGCTGCAATCTCACCACAAAGCCAGGCAGTCAGCAGAGTAAATCTTTCTCCTCCTCAGGTCATCACAGAACACTTCAGCTGCAGGTTTTTTTTTCCCCTTCTTTTTCTTTTGCATTGTTTATAAACCTGCCAACATCTGAAGAAGGGACTTGTGTTTGTCCCAGAGGTCAGGTATTACACAACTCATTTGCTGGTTCAGTTACAGACACTACAAGCTGTCTTGCCTTCAGTTTCCATGCTGGAACCACTTTCCTTTTGTAATTGAACCAGGCTCATCCCTGTGTGTGCAGTGAGACTTGTTAGGCTCTCTATCTTTGTCTGATCATGCTCAAGCAGTACAGAAACAAATGGAGCTATCTGAAAAAGAGGTTTGATTCATAAGGAACTAGCCAGATCCCAGGTTCCCGTTTTTGTTCTGGGATTTCCACACTCAGCCAGTTTTCCAGAGGGGATGTTCAGTAGGAAAAAAAAAAACACAAGAGGAGCTTGGGAGCACCTTTTTTGTCTTTTACAAAAATTGATGTAGATAAAATGAGATAACAGATTATGCCAAGTTTCCTAAAAAGATGATGTTGAAAAAAAAAACCAAACAAAACAGAAAATCCCCTCCAGAGCTTCAAAATCAGAACAGGGCACACAGCCATTGAAGCATTTAGTTGTGGTTAATATCTTCAGCCTGGTGCACAGCAATGCATGTGGGGATGATTGTCAAGAAACACCAGAATGAGTTGCTGATGGATACAGGATGAAAGACCCAGAGAGGATAAGGAGCTTAGCACAAGCCTGGGAAGGGTTTCTGGCCTTTATGCTACCTCAGGGACAATGTTAAACCTAAGAAGGACTGAGAAAAGAAAAAAGAGGGAAGGTGGTGTACAAGAGCTTCAAAGTGCAAGAAAAGATGAGACTGGACCTTTCTCAAGAGCTTAGAAGCAAAATTGGCTTCCTGGAGAGAGAACATAAGAAATCTGGCAACCTAAATATATTTAAAGGGCTTATAGCTCTCCAGGGAAAATTTTGAGGCTATTGAAGTGGAAAAAAACCATTTGCTAAGATTAAACAGGCTTTTTTCCCCCAGAAAAAAAATAATTAAAAAAAATCTGACAAAGCAGACAAATGTTTGGCAGGAGACCCAGAAAAGGAAAAGGAAGAAAAAACCCAACAACCTGGCAATAAAAACAACAACATGGTGTGGGAAATCTGGGTAGGAGAGAGGTCCAGCCTATGTCCTGCTTCCCTTTTCCACAAAGGCTGTAAGGAGAGAGTGAGATATTAGTCCATGTAGAGTTTCCCAATGAGCCAACTTTGCATAAAGAAAAAAAAAATGTTCCTGAAAAAACCAGGAGAGAGCTTTTCTAAGCAGAATTTGAAAATGTAAGGCCAATGGGAACTCTTGCAGAGTTAATGTTGAACAGGCCTGAATACCTGATGCATGATAGGGAATGAGGATTGCTGCTTGACCTTGGGCTTGAGCCTAATGTGGAGAACAGGCATGGTCACAGGGAGTGACTCACGTGATGAATGGAAGGTGCTGAACAATTTTGGCTAATTTGATCCCTCATTTTGAAGAAATTGGCTGTGAAAATGTTAGTGGGAAACAGTGCCTGGTCAAGGCTTCTCTCCCTCCATCCCTGAAACAAGGCACATGCCGTTGAGATAAATTTATTCATCTTGGGTTCTCAACATCTCCATGCTTGCAGCCCATGGAAATAAAGGCAGCACAATGTGAGACATCTCAGCTCTTTCCATGGCAGCAAGTCATTGACCTGGGATTGGAGCTTTGCCCCAGGGAGAAGCGGAATCAGGGAGTGAGAAAAGTTCCTATTGAAACTGTTCATAAATCTTAGAGATATTTGGGGAGTGAACATCAGGTCATGGAGAACATCTATGGACTTACAGCAAGGTAAAGGTGAAAATCCTCCACTCACCTCAGTGCAATTATGCTACTGAATCCAAAGGCATAATCAGTCTTATGGGAGAAATGCTCTTGCATTTCCATGGCTAGCTAGGTGTGAAGGGCCCTAGCAGAAGGTCACTCTTAACCTGCCTTCTTAATACTGTGAGACGAGATGTGAAGCCTATCAGCCCTTTCTTCCCACAAGTATGCAAGATGGATGTAGGTTCTCATATTCCCTTAAGATCAATGACCTGGTTAAGGTTAATTACCACACACTCTCACTCTAAATTAAAAAGGACCTTAGTAACTGAAAGCCCTGTATGATTAAGTAGCTCCAAAGATTAACTGTGTTAAGAGTGGTATAGTGCTTCCAGGTTTCCTCTGGGCTACATATTTGTCACTCTCTGGACCCACTGCTTGGGCCTTGGAGCTCTGTTTCAAAAAGGTCTGCAAAGTGAATTAGTGGTCATTTATCAGCTTGGTGTGGACAAACCAAAGAATGCTTTTGAGCACCAGCTTTGTCTGAGCAGCAGTAGTTTGATCTCTGGGTGCTGGCTGGGCTAGTGAGCGTGGTACTCCTCCACCAGCACCTACCTTGCACCTAGAGCCCTGGCTGTCATCCATGTGCTGATCCCAGGACAAGCTTTAGGAGGCTTTTCTGCAAACTGACTTCATATGAATGCTGAAGGCACTGATGGCTCTTGCCTTATCCACCAAGCAGGTGCAGAACACAGCACCAGTGTGACACCTCACTGCCCACCTTAGTCTTTGGTCCTTAAACAGGAGGTTTGCTGTAGAGGCAGCAACTTTCCATCCTTACAGCTGTGAGAATGACTTCTGTATAGTCCCTACAACAGGGAAGAGAACAGCCTGAGATCGACCCTCCAGTCTCAGAGTAAAAGTCCAGATGGAGTAGAACAATCTCTCTGGCCATGTCTAGTAGTGGGTGCTTAGAAATGAATATAAGAAAACAAAGAAGCAGAGAAAGAAAATTCCTTGCCAAAACCCCTCCTCATTTCTCAGTAATCTGTAGCTTGAAGAGTCCCAGATTGGAGCTTGGATCCACTTCACTGTGTTTAATAAGCCCTTGATGTACTTTTCTTCCATGAATTTGTCTAATTGCTTTTTGAACCCATTTATAGTTTGGGCAGTGAGCTCTCTGGTTTCATTATGCTTTATGTGTGGAAAAAGGACTTCCCTTTGTTTGTCAAAATCTGTGACCTGATCTGTTTATTCAGTGCCTCTTGTTTCTGTCTTAGCAGAAACAGTGAATAATTGTTTGCAGTCACTTCCTCCATGGTATTTGTGTTTTATATAACCATACAGACACCTCTCACCCATTTATTTTCCAGCTTGAAGTGCTCTAGCCTTTTGATTTCTGTGCACAGGACCCGCTCTGTACCCCTCTGGCCATCCTTGCCAGCCATCCCTGTGTCCCTTCTACCCCAGGTGGCACAATCAGGATGTGAGCCATTTTAGCCATGTAATGAGTTTTTCTTTTGTACTCTAGATCTTTCCTGATTACTAACATACTCTTTATACATTTGACCTCTGCTGAGCACTGAAGTGACTTTTTCAGAGAAATTCATGGTGGTTCTGAGTAACTTCTGAGAGACACTAGCTAATTTGGAGTCTATTTCTATGTACTTACATTTGAAATTTTTTTTCCTCATGAGCATCACTTCTGCTAGATCAACACAGAATATCTTCTGGTCTGGAAGGGTTCTTACTATTCACTTTACAAAAAAATATTTTGAAAGTTGTTCATATCTCATTTCAAATAGAGAATGCTTCAGGTTCATCCCTCTTCAAATACTGATCTCCTCCCTGGTGAACTCTGGTAAAAGAATTTGTTAGGCTTTTCCAGTATAGCTTTTTCTTCCTTGAGCTCCCCTTTCACCCTAATCATGAACTGCCAGGGTAAAATATCTGACAAGGTTCTTGTTTCTAATATGCTTGAATTGTTACTTCAGTTGCCTTTCAGGTGTTGCTTCTAAAAACCTTTTTTGCCCAGCCGTATGACAAACCTTACATTGAACTTGGCCAGGTTTGCTCTTTTTTGGTTTCTTCTTTTTAGCCCAATTTATGCTTTTCAGTGGATGTCTTCTACTTTAAATATATATTTTTTTTTAATCTTCAGCTGAACCAAATACAGTCCTTTTCCCTCTATACACTCCTATTGCAATTTTTGATGCTATAAATTTTAGTGAGCATCTAACATGATCTCTTCAATGATTTTCATGCCACAGGAGAAGTTTTTACCCTTTAGCTGTTGATTTTCTGCCTCATTTTTCAGGAAGTTTGCTTTCCTCAAGAAAAACACTATTGCCTACTGAAGTGAAAGGCTTGTTTATTTGTTTCTCAGTCCTACAAGACTGTTGAATTCAATTGTGCTTGTTATTACAGACTGGTTCTTAAATAGCTGTTTCTTGAATTCCTGGTCAGGACTAGATAGGGAGTTGTTTTTCCCCCTGCAGGATCTCAGAAGTGTGTATTCAGACTTTCTGTACTCATCAAGCTCAACACATAGACATGTATTAACAGGGATTGGAGTGTTATGCCTTGCTGGGCATGATTTCTGTTCAAGATAAAACAGCTCATATATAAAATAACTGGATTAACATATAGGCATAGAGTCTGGGCTCTTCCTTGCAATGATTTTTTTATCACTTTTGTGTATTTGTTTATTAATAATTCACAAGATTAGGTTTCCAGAAGTAGATATGTATGTTGTGTTTCTCCATGCTGTGCTCCTGCCAGAGTTCACAAGGAAGAGGACAGATTTTTCAGTGTGCTAAAGCCCAGCTTTCTCCAAAAATAGATGTAGCAGCATTTCTTAGGACACTCAGAAAAATCACTGTCCACTTCTAAGTGTCTGTAGTTACATTGTCCTTACATTATCTTTCCTTTCTACTTCCCTTAAAAATTCCTCACAATTCTGCCACTTTATAAATGATATTTTAAAAATCCCCAAATGTACAAGGCTTGTGTCATCCATACTAACATTTCCTAAAAGTTGGCTCTTACTATCTGCTGCAATAAATATTGCTTAGAACATTCAAGGCTATAAATCACTAGGAGAATAGCCTGAACCCAGTAGCAAATTATCACAGGCAAACTTACAAATCTGTAGAGACTTACATATTTTACTCCAGCTCAAACACAAATATGTGGGTTCTGTACATGGGATCAGCTAGAAAGCAGAACCTTTCTCTCTCACCCTTCAATAAATCCATTCCTTTATTTTTAGTAGCAGCTTTAACTGCCAGCAGTTATCTGTCATGTCTGGCCTGTCTGGTCTTCTTCACTGTCATATCAGAACACTCATATTAAATCATATGCCGGCATCATGTTTGTGTATGAGGATTTTGATAAGAAGTAAAGGGAGAGTCTGGTAGCACTGCCATGAAACTCCTATAAGGAGAGTTGAATCCTCCCATTATGTACCAGGGTTAGCTCTACAGCTCTTCTTGTTGGCTATCCTAGCCCTACATTTGTGTAGCATTCAGCCAAAGCCCCTTCCCTCTGCACTGCAGCACCACCTGCTAGGCAGGTGCTGAGTCCTCAACACAGGCACCCAGCAGCACTGGCCACCCTTGTATTCCTGCTGTCTCCTGCTGTGCCCAGAGTGCCAAGCAAGAGAAATGGTGGGATATTTCATGCTGTTGATAAATGGTGACAGGATTCAGATGGCTGAGCTCATTTCCACTCTAACCTTGAGCAGGTTTGAACCTCCAACTCCAGTACTGAGAGTTTTGGCTTATCATCCTCTACCCTTAGCTACCTGCTCCAAGGTCAGACCTACTAAAGAAAGGATCTGCATTTATTGTCATGGAAAAGAGGGGATCTCAAGGTAACTGTCAAGAAATGAAAAAACTAGAAACACATGGCAAATAAATTAGGCTATTTTCACCTAGCCAGTTAATGTTTCTATGCTGTTCACATGCTGGAGAATGGTTCCTGGGCTGTGCTTTACTCTGAAAGGCTAGAGGGAGTGGCATAGAGAAGCACACAAAAGCATGCTTCCAATTTTCTCTCTTCAAATGAAATTTTATGATCAAGGTGCAAGGTCATCTGCAAGACAAGCTGGCAGAGGTTTTGGGCCAAACATAATTTGGGATTGCTGCCCCAGAAATACTGGAAGCAGATAAAGGAATAAAAATGCTCTTCAGGCAGGTTGGAAACTAAGTCCAATGTTTGTTTTTCTTTCTGTCATTGTCTGGCAAGTTGCTGGGATAATAGGAGGTGAGGAAGCATTGTTTCTGCTATTGATACAGCATGATTAGTTTTTCTTAGAATCTATCTCTTAGAGAAGACATATAAAATTGACAAAGGCAATCTGTGTGTTCCTGGTAAAGGTCTGCAAAATTATGGGCTGCAATCTAAAAGGTGCTGTGGCAGAGATGCAGCAGGATCAGCTCTAGCTGTGACTTATAATTTCCCGCCAGCTGAATTTGGATGGGAGTGAGTGAGTGAGTGGGAGAGAAGGAGGGATGCATTAACTAGAAGGAAAGTGCTGCTATCTGTGGACAAATATATTAATAATCAACAATGATGAGAAATGAAGCAGAAAGCTCACGTGGCAGTTTAATAGGATTTGGGTAACATCTGATTTACTTATGAAGTTTTGTGGGAATCCAACGATGATTCCAACAAATTCCTTCTCCTGTTTTAATGGAGGTTAAATAGATTTATGCAAATCTTAGGATAGATTTATTAAATGTTATGTAGATTTTTACAAAGCCACTGGAGATTTGATAACAGTTATTTTGGAGTTAGCAAATCTTTTTTTGTGCTTGTTAGAGATCTTAGTAGATTAAACAAGGAGCCAGGTCTAGTAATATTTAAGAGTCAGACTGAATAAACCATAGGTGGATTTTGCAGTGACGTGCTCAAGATTTAACAAATATTGTCTCATCTCAAGAAAATAAATGTTAAATAAGAATGAAGCTAATAAGGTTCAGCAAGGCAAGAGCTCCATTTACAAATCTTTTATGTATTTAATAAATACATTTATAAAATGAAGTGCAGTGCTCATTGGAGATTGTATCGACATAAGAAATTCATCTCCGGTATGACTTAGTCAGAGTAATTCTCCATTTATTAAATGTTCCTGAGATTTAGAGAGTCCACATCAACATAATGTGCATCTGGGAGCCTCTCTAAAGCATTCATAAGAAATGGCAGCCAGCGGCAGACTTGGGCTTAAGAAGTATGTTTTTTCTTATCCTTCACTCCATGGGAGGGACAGTTGAAGGAAGGGTGAGAAAAGTCATTTTGAAATGAAAGTGTTCCAAATATTAAATTTATGTTGAAGTGAAGCTTCTGGAGATAGTCATGGAGAAAAAGAAAACTTGTATCCAAAAGTAGGAGGGAAATGAAGTTACTGGGGTTCTGGTAGCTGTAAGTTTACATAGATTTGGCACACTGGGACAGATACCAGCAAGTATCTGGAACACTGAATATTCAGCATTTTTAGCATCAGGGAATGGATATATCCTCCAGATTGCAGTGGGCTGACCCCTTAGACGTAGTGCAGGTGGAATAGCAGAGTAAACATCTGTTAGTCATTTGTCTTTCTCTTGCTTTACCTGTGACAACTATTCCTAGCCACCTCAGCTTTGGGTTGCATTGTGAGACCAACAAAGAGGTGATAAATTGTTCTGGTCATTTAAAGTGTGGATGTGTCTCCCCTGGGAGCTGGAACAAGGCTCTCAGGTCATGCCTGGGGTCCCTGGAGAGCTCCTATATGGTCTTAGGGCTCAGCTGCTGTTGCTCTGGAGTATGCCATGCTAAGTGCTGCTCCCTGCAGGATGTGCATAAATTAGAGTTGCAGTCCCACTAATTGCCCCAAGTGTGGTTTGGTGACTAAAATTCATGCTGCCCAATGTCACCATGCTTTTCCTGATGGCACCACAGCAGCATGCTCACTGCTCCCAGAGCATTAACACTTCCAGGAACTCCTACTGCGTGTGGTGCCTAAAGATTGGCTACATGAACACACTAATATTTGAGGTGTGATTTGATATGTCTTGGGCAGATGTATTCAACTTATTTTCACATCTAGCAAATGTCCCCTAGAGTAAAATATTTGGTGATGATGTTTGTGAAATGGAAGTCTTGAATTCCTCTCGGCATAGGTAGTTCAATGGGTAGTGTAAATTAAATGTGGAAGAGAACCAACAGTACAAAACCACATCGTTTGCAGTCAGCTACCTATTCTGGGATATTCCATGTTTCTTGAAGACTAGAGGGATTGACTTCGTCACTTGACAGTGGCTTCATCTTTTTCACAGTGGCTTGGATGGAACAAGGATGAAAGTCAATCTCCCTTGGCTTCCCCTTGCCTGTTCCCATATCCAGTCTCTTCTTCATGCAGCAAGTCTCATCGCTTCCCAGTCCTGTTTTGTGTCCCTCTGGCAGAGGAGGTGTTTTTCCAGATTATTTCACAAGAGAGTGTTTCTGGCAGAGTGCATTGAATCCTTGCTGCCTGCAGCCCATATTGAAAGACTCTCTAACCACCTCTCATAGAGCGGGACAAAGCACGGAGACTTCAACAAGGCAGAGGGAGTCCAGCAAAAACGCTTGCTTAAGACAAACAGGACTATTTACCTCTGTCTGCTGCTGTTTCAGAGCAGAGCAGCTGAAGAGATTTCCCAATAGCAGAAAAAGAATCTCCCAGAGGAGATCATAATTGAGATCAGAAAACCTTCAAGCATCTCTGTGCGTACAGTAATAGGGTAATATTTACAACCACAGAGGGATTAATAGTGGCGAGCATCGTCCTGCCACTCCTGGTCTGTTTGGTTCAGAGCAGGGGGGATGAATTACATTGCTGTTGTGGTAGGTCCCAGGCATGGCTCCTGCCTGGCTTCAGAGATGGGGTGGCATCTGCTTTGCTGTTCAGTGGAAGAAAGACTGGAGGTCATATTGTAACCCCTGGCATGATGGCAATGAAGCTATTTAACATTCTGCCACTCCACGTGCAAAGAAAAGAATAAGTACAAGAAAGCTGAGCTGAGATTCAGCTCACACCAGCCTTTGCAGGAACAATTATAAAATGCAAATACTACAGACAGTTCCTTAACAAAGCAAATCTATCCATTACCTGCCTCTGTTCTTTTATCAAACATTTATTTAAAGAGAAAATTATTATCTATTTAATTTTTGCACTCCTGTGCTCTATGATATTAATGCAAGTTGTTCCTCAGATTCTTCATTGTATGACCATGCCAAAGTAAGCTCACTTCCAAATGCTAACTGTGTCACATCAGATAACTATAACACTGCTGGGCATCTCCTTGTGTTGAGCAGCTTCTTACAGCATAAAGGTTTATGGCAGGTGAGAACTCCTCATTTTACAGCAGGAACAGAGAGAGAAACCACTCTTTTTTTGCCAGAGCAGCTGCCACGTGTTGGCAGGGAGCCACCAACCAGATTAAGCCACATCCATTCAACAGGCAAGAAGATGTGCTAGAGAAACAACACTTCCTCAAGATGGTCACTTTTATTTCAGGCACAGTCTGACAATCCCTTGGGGTCTGCTGTGGCCCCTGGTGCAATAACTGTGCCCACAGCAGAGGGAGCANCCTGGATCTGTCTCAGCTCTGACTACAGCATCCCCTGCTGATGATCCCTTCTCTTTCGGCCAGGATCCAAGGGCAGCTCAATCCCATCCTATTCAGAGCCCAACATAGTGGGGGGGGAAAAAATAAAGCTCAGGTTACCAAGATGCCAAACAAATATTGAAAAACAGGCAAGAGACAAAAAAAGACAACACCTGGAAAAATCTTCTTCTTCCCAACCCAGCCAGCTGGGGTTTTTTTCTTGCTGTTAAACCTGCTTCAAGACAAGCTTGACATAGTGACCCTCCTGCTATAAAAGCAGAGACTCCCTTTAATGAGGCAGAGGAGCCAGTTCTTGCCCTGTTTTTGGGAAGATAGCCACGCCAGGCGGTTACGCAGCAGGTGTCAGCAGTGATGCATGAAAGCAGACAAGAATGTCTCAGCATTCCCTGCCTGCCAGCCCCTCTCTCTGCCATTTACATGGTGTGCAAATGGTCAGAGTATTTTGCTGCTTTCAACAGGATTTTGAAAATAGATCATCCAAAATTAAGGTCACTTTTCTCTCTTCCTGATTAGCGTTGAGCTGCTTCCATTATCTCAGGGGTGGGAAATAAAATTTAAATGAGGTTCAACATTTATTAGGAAATTTTCTTTACGTTCTTGCCTCTAAGATCTATTTCCTTGCAGCAATCAGTTTTAAGAGTCTCTATTTAATTCAGCTGACAGGTCCAGTGGAGTGAGACATGGGTAAATCTGAGGCTTAAAGTTAGAATAAAAGAGAAATCGAATGGAATTGGGTTTTAACACTCTGCCTTTCACACTGGGCACATTGTTATTCACATTTATCACCATCTATAAAAGATGCAAGAAGAAGGGGGGAAAAGCAGGAAATGAAATGCCAAAAAAATAACTGTCTTTAAAGGATGAGCAGCTGAAGAAAGCCAAAGAATTCAAACTAAAAAGGACACCCTGAGGTAAGGCCCTGAATGTTGGATTTGTTAAAGGGAGAGAGGAGCTGGAAGACATAAAGTGTGATGTGGGAATTTACAAAACTGTTCATAGTGAGGACTCAGCTAATTCCTAACTCAATCTGCAGACCCAGTTATCTTCACTCCATCAAAAAGTCCTCCATAACAAGCAAAGAAAATCCAGAAAACAACCTACTGTAACATTTCCTTCCCACTTTTTGCCAGTGTTTAATAACACAGTGCTTTGCTGAGAATCCACTAAGAATCCATTACTTTTAACTCAATATGCCACAGTACTTTCATGAGCACGCTAACTAGCACTGTAAATAATTGAAAATAAGTGATACTTGTTACAATAAATGAACAAAGTGTATTTCGTAATGCAGTATCTTTGATTTTTTTCATTGTGTTTGATTGCTAATTTGCAGAATCCTGCACTCCCAAATACATCTCTTAGTCATTAGTGGAACATGTTCTGATCTGCTTCATGAATAGAAATAACTGCATGGTTTTGATATCAATGAAATAAGGGATTGCATAGCTATGGAATATGTCAGTTCAAGAAGAGGAAGGGGCAGGAGTCACTGTTGTGGCATAGTTTAGGAATTTATGCTGCTTGTTCCTCATCCTCCTGAAACTGGAGTACTTTGCAAGTGGAGGAAAAGGGAAAGAGGGGTTTGGAGAAACTTAAAAATCAGACATATTACTTCTGCACAGGGTACAAATATGCTTTAAATTCAAATCTCTCAGGTTTTATTTTTGGTGGTAAGGGCAGAATAGAAGAACCTGGCCATGAGTTTAAGTTTTCTAAATAAAGGAGGTTTTTGAAGGAAGCAACAGGCAGAGCTGTTCCTTCCCTGTGTCTGTAACAGGATCACTGCCAATTCAAGAGACATAAGGGTGAATGCCATCAGCCTTGTCTCAGGATCCATACTGGCCAAAAGATAACAAATAATATCAAGTCAAGAAAATTATACAGGGAACCAGTTTATGACTGCATCAGCAACCACTTCAAAGCCTGAGAAATCCCTGGGCATCCTGACCCAGCAGGGCAGTGCACAAGCAGGTACCACGCTACAATCTACAACTCCTTGCTGGGGTAAAGGATCTGTATATATTGAGTCATTTTCCTAATCAGAGTGGGGTTTTTTTGTGCTTGTATTTACATCCAATGTCCATTGCTATTTACTTTGTATATGCTTATGTCATCTTTCTGTTTCAAACACTGCTCATTATTCTAGAGGCTGATACTGCTAAGAGCAACCAGGAATGTTTGCTTTTCTATGTAATTGTGGACATCCTATTTGAAAAGGACTTCAGTAGAGCAGGAGATCAATTTCCCTGCCACCCTAGGGCAGGATGAACTGTCCTCCTGTCATCCCTGACAGATATTTGTCCCATTTAAAGACTACCAGAGACAGGGACTCTGCACTTGAAAGCTTTTCCTGATATTCATTCTGAATTTTTCCTGCTGCAATTTATTCCTGTTTCTACTTACCCTAGTAACTCTGAAAGCAGAAGACAGATGATAGCTTTTCTAAGTGCCTTTTTAGTGTTATTCAAAACTTAAGTTCTGTACTTAATTTTCTCTTCTCTCAGCTGAACAATCCCAGGCTGTTCAGTCTTTACTTGCAGGTCATGTTTTGGAGATACTTGATCTTCCTACTCTCCTTTGGTCTCTCTCCAATCACTCTGCCTGTCCCTTGAAGTGTGCATTAAAACCTTACACTCATTCCCTAGGAAAGCCTCAATACATCAGGTTTTGTTGCTGCTTACAATACAGTGAGGCCATACCCCATGGCCTAAGATTTCTGTTACAAGCTTCCACATTTCAGGCAAATAGGTCCAATGGAACAGTCTCTACAGTGCTTGATCTGGCTACCTTCAATTGCTTGCTGTTCAGTCAGAATCAAAGCTGGCTACACTCAGTCAAGTCAGCTTTGCAACTAGTTTGAGCAGAAGATGTTATCAAGGACTCCAGGATCTGACTCTGTGTCCTAGATTGTAGGAGTGACCTCAAGACATACCAGAAAACAATCTATTAGCCAAACTGTCTCCTCTGTGTTTTTTAATCAAGGACTGTTTCAAAGTGAAGGAAGTCTACCAGTGTGTCAAATTGGTTTTTTTCCCTGTGTATGAATTTCTGTGAGCCATATGGAAAGGAAGAGGAGGAGGGCACCCAATTTCCAGCCTCTTCGCTGCGATAACAAGGATTCAAAGCTCTCTTTGCAAGCAGACTCTAAAAGGTTAAATGTGCCAGTGGAGTTGCCATCGTCACTCCCCCAGTTTCCCCCCAAAACAGCTCATTTTTTCGACAAAGCCAATTATCTGAAAATGACAGGAAATGATTAGTCATGTTAATTAAAAATAATTTTCTTTCCCACTCCTAAAAAGGTCAGATCGTCAGCTGTATGGAAAATTGAGCCTTCATGCACTTTCATTTGATTTCTCATTCAAAGTCTAATTAGTTACAATTTGTTGTTAAAAGAGATAATTTTTTTTTATAAAGCCCACATTTTTTATCCTCTCCCTAGTCATTATCAGGTTGATATTAATATTGTAGTATATGTGTGTACAATTTCATTCTGGCTAGCCCAGAAGATATTGAACAAAAGCTCAGCCAGAGAGGTGTATTTGGAGGTTTGTTTCTGTGTGTGGTGCCTCTGTGGTGTTCTCCAGCCTGAACAGTTTCTCTGCCTGGAGCTACACCAAGAAGCTTTGTGTAGATCAGTGACTAAGAGAAATGTGGCTCTCTTGGAACCTAAGCAGCTTCTTCCTGTTGTGAACTGCTCGAGATGGGCAAAGGTGATCCTACAAAACAGAGTTCATCCTCTAGAAAAGCAAAAACGAACAGTAACATGTAGGGGGAAGATAGGGTTCTTGGCCTAGTCTTCACTTGGTTTTCCATATGTCACAGTTAGTGAAGAGGATCTTTAAGGAAAACAACACTGAAAAATAAGCAGTCACCATTTCTTTATGTGCAAAGTCTACACAGAGAGAAATGCTGATGAGTGTGAACATTTACAACGTTCAGCTGTAAACTATTGAGACACTCTTTAGTCTCATAGAGACTACCCAACAGGCTATAAGTGATAAATATCACTTTGGGAAACTCCTCAATAGGAGAAATGATTAACTAAAAGATTTCCAGTCTCCACTTGGCTCATTCTGGAACCAGTGCTCTATCCCTTTCCAGTCGCCTTGAGGTAGCTTACTCCCAAAGAAAATTGCTTTTCCTTTTAATGAGAATTTGTGCTTCCACATCTCCTCCCACCTCCTGTGGGTGCAGCAAACCTGGGGAACAAATAGGAGTGTTATTACTGAAAATAACAGCTTAGAAGAGTTTCAGACTAACTCCCAGTGACTTAATAGAGCCCGTCAACATAGAAAGACCATTGAGTAGCACAAGTCAAATGAGAAACCACTTAGCAGCACAGCAGTGTGGGAGATTAAAATGCCTCTTTGCAGAATATAAAGGTCAGTGAGGCAGCAAACTCCTGAAAGGGGAAGACAATACATTTCTTGCACAGAGGACCATGCCTGGGAAGATAGGTGTCAGCCATGTATGTCAATAATACCTTCTCAAGGTACGTTTCTAGATACTGTTGGGGACTTTATGGCATACAGAGGCAATGGCTCCCCAGCTGGGATAAAAAACCTCAGAGAAAAACCTCAGCCTGTTTTTCTGTGCCCTGCTATAAACTCACTGATGATGCCAGAGAGCAGCTCATGCCATGCAGCACCAACCCATCCTGGCCCACTCTCAGTTCCACTGCTCTCTGCCACCCAGGCTTAGTCACCTAATGGGATTGCTCATCGAACGGGCACACAACCATGCATGTGTGCACTAACATCCATCTTAAAGACTTTTAAATTGCACTTGTCAAGCAGATATTTGAATGAATCTGTGCAGCCAGCAAGCAGCAATGGCCTCGTCACACTGTACAAGTCCACTTGCTTAAATAATTGGAGTGCTGTCGAGCTCACCACACTAAAGACCTCCCCATCGTGTGCATTGGCACTGCCCTTTCTATTCTAGCCAACTGGCAAAAAATAATGGCAAAAAACCACAAAGCAGGACTAAGGAGTTACCTCTGATGTTGCACCAGGCAGTGGTAGCATGTGAATGACTCTGACAAGGAGTGGAGGAATGCACTGAGTGCACCTAATGTACTCACAGATAGAAATAGAGGCAAAGAATGGAGGAGAATATTTTGCAGAGGTGGTGAATTCTCCTCTTCTTCATGACCCTGTGAAGCCCAAACTATATTACTAGTGAGCATACAACACTGTAGCAGAATGTAGCTTCCTGCTTCTGTTTTCCAGCTCCATTTCCTCTGCATATTATTGATTATAATAATAACAATACTCAGCTCTTAAAGCTTTTTCAGAAAAAGCTAATGTCTCTAAGCCTGCTGCCAGCAGGGGTTGTGGAACAGCTTGCTAGGAGAAAATGCTGATTCTGAAAATCTGAATGTTTCAGGGGACAGTATCAATTTCATCTGACTTTTATTTAACATTCTGCTTGAGTAAGGTTGAAGCACTTTGTTTCAGCCTCATCACTTTGGCTCTCGTATGAATTATATTATAGACCAACAAATGTTGCAATGAGGAAATTTGCAAAAGCAGTTGGAGTAAGGGAAACTTCATTTCATGAGAAACTTCAAAGTGCCAGGGTTCTCTTCTAGAAATTGTTCAGTCTTTTCTGAAATTTCTTTGGGATGGAAAGAGGAGAAACTGTGATGTTTGGGGAGCATTAGCTGGAAGTCAGCAGCTTGATAAACACAGTGATTTTGAGTGTGAACTAACCTAAAGACCACAGGAGAGGGGAAAAGGAGGCTGATGCTCCTGTGAAATAAAGAGATCAGCTTTCCTGAGGACAACTATGTCTATGACTGTGTTTTTCACCATCTTTTTCAGCCTTATAGAAATGGCTCAAGGTTTCTTAGCAGCTTGGGCAGGACTAAGCACTGCCATCTCATGGACAGGGTGCTGGGACATTGGAAGAAGCAGAGAGGAGTCAGTGTGCTCAGAAATGATACCCATAGCAGAGCTCTGGATCTCCCTCAGCATGGAAGACATAGTCATACAAGTTTCCAGGAGCTGGGAAAGCAAACCAAAGCCACTTTGCTGTCCAAAACACACTATGTCAACACCTAACATTGTCCCTGGATTATCACTAAGTGCATGCACTGACTTGCTCTGCATCACTTAATGAATAGTTTCATCTCTGCCTTCTAACCACCTTCCTTCAATTTTGTCCAATTTAGCTCTTTCTGAGGGCAAGAACTCCAGGTGGCTCTTTAGTGTCTCACACAGCTTTGGTTAGCACTTCTAGGCAGGAATGTGTTGCAGATAATAAACTTTAGCACTTGGATGATGAAAATAGCCTGGAGTCTTCATTCAGCATTGCACTCAACATGGGCTTGTATGAGATCAGATCACGCATTATCTTGATCTTTACAATGGGTTTTGTGGCACTAGGAACTCAATGAAAACCGTGAAACTAAGACATGAAATGCTGCTGCCTACCTCCATCCAAACTGTGATCTGGATGTTAAAGCATGTGGAGACTGCATGCTCACTGTAAATACAGTAGGGAGGCAAAACAAAAACCATCTTGAGGAAATCATAGATGGGGGGAAAAGGCTTCTGAATTTTTGAATGACACATGCTCTGTTTGAAGGGTTTGTTGAGGATTTTGTTTATAATCCTGCTGCAAATCAAGTACTCCAAAATAAAGGCTGTTTGGTCCTTTCAAGCTAACAGACCTTTGTTTGCAGTACATTAGAGGAACAATTTTTAAATAATGACTTAATTTTTCTTTTCTCTTGAAAGATGCTTTTTGCAGTCAGAGGCTGGCTGTTTATTGTCCTAGTCTGCACTCTGATTCATTAATACTGGTTTCATCCAACTTGTAGAGGTTTATTTGTTCAGCTAGAAATGGGGCATTAACATTTTAAGAGAATGATGCATAGCTTTTAGAGACAATATTCTCTCTGCCCTATTCTGCTGATCCTCTCTTAAAAAGTGCAGAATGCCATATTCCCTCCAAAATGATGAGTTTATTATAAACAGTTTATCACTTGGGGCATGATTTTCTATTTTTCTTTCCTCCCCAACCCCTCTTTTTCTAACAAAAACACTTAAAATTTTCTTCATGCACTTACTGGGCTGAGAAGTTGGAGAGTAGCAGTATTTTTTAGACCCCCAAAAAAGCCAGGCAGGTCATGAACCTTCTAAAGGCCAGCTAGGGTCCCTCCACCACTCCTGATTGCTCACACTGACCATGGTCTGGAGCAGTCATTTATGGCTAGGTCTTGACATCCCATACCTAATTTTCAGCAGGCACTGTAGCTCTGGGACACCTGAGTAGTAGTTAAGCATCTAAATCACCCTATAGGATACTGCCCTATTATGGGATGAATAAAGTCCTGAAAGGGTGTTAAGGCTGTAAAAGCAGGGGCTATGAGAGCTGGTGAAACCTAGGGCTATTTATGTCTAAGAGTTGACCCTAAATTGAGCCTGTGATTGGGTTTGAGAGACATCAGCTCCACTCGCTGAGCTGCCAGCATGAACTTGCATGTTCCCGGATAAACCACACATTTCTCCGTGACATCTTTCCCTTAGCACTTAAGTCTTGTGGTAGTATCCATATAGCTTTAAAGTCCACCAGCAAAAGTTGCTTTATTTCCTAACATAATAGCCCTTGACACATACTGACTATTCCGTGACTGCACTTCACATCCAGAAGTCACAGCTGGCCATACTTTAAAGTAAAAGGATTTGAGGGTTGTACTCCAGGTTTGAGGATGATCTGGAGTAGGAGAAGGACTATGGCATCATTTGTGTGAGTAAAAGTACCATTTACATGCATGTTTATTCATAGTGGTTCAACAACAAACTGAATTGAATGCACCAGCTACCTGGCAACAAAGGGACGTTGAAGGTACACACAGACCAGATCTGTCAGACTGAACTGATTCAGGCAGAGTAACAAGAGTAAAATTGTGATTCTGATGAATTTCATGGCTTTTATCAGCTTGTGTCATGCATAGTTCTGTTATTAACTGAGTCTGTATTTGTATCTGTAATCATCTATTTGGGTGACCAAGACTAGCAATTAATAATAACAGCAACAAGAATAATGCTGCTTTCTGAGCTGAAAAATATCTGATGCTGACTAAACTGCAAATCTAAATAATTGATATTAATTGCATGAAGTTTTTAGCAATAATCTGCACAAAAGAACTCTTGAAATTAGAGGATTAGAAAGCAGAGCTAATGCTCAACAGCTGGTCTGGAGGCATTATGCAAGCATGCAGGTGACATGAATGCAAGGACTGTGATTCGCAGAGCTCTTCATCTTCCTTTGCTCATGTTAAACTGGCATTTGCTGAAGTAAGATGTCTGAGCTGGCACAAAAGGGATTGCTTGGCCCCTGACTTGTTAAAAATAAAGTAATTTTAACTTTCTGTCTTTGAACAAGCAAGCATTCCAGGAAGGTTTGCAGTGGAAAAGTCTCATTTTATTCTTTTGAGCCCTTCTTTCCACTCCCATTTTGCAATCTCAGGACAATATATGCACAATCCAATCCCATTCCCCAGAGACGTGACCGGACAGCAAATCCAGGGGTTATGGACAGAGCTTGGATTTCAAAACAAACAAGAGATTTCTGTAATATTTTTCTTCCCTGGGAAGATAGTGACTTATGCTAAAGCTGCAACAGTTGGAATGTGGTGGAGAGATGTCAGACACCAGCTAAGCATCTGGCCACTTATTGTATTTTAAATGATCCACATTTATAACTGTAAAGCAGACCGACAAGCGATACTGTCTAACATCACCACCACTAATAGCTCTAATAGCTCATGTATCTGCAGCCTGCTTCAGCCTGTCCCATCTCAAAGCAATTTTGAGACAATGGGTCCAGCTCTTCTCAGATAGATATAAATGAGATGTATAGGAAAGGCACAACTCCCTCCACAACAATCAAATTATGCTGATCCCCCTTCCAGCCTGAGCCACCAGCCTCCTAGTTGCACCCTGGAGAGAAAAATGTCATCTAGAAATCTTGAAGAATTTTTCCATTTCTTTTTAACTCATTACTCTCACCTTAGCAATCATTTCTTTATTTATTGTAAGCGGTGTAGTCTTTTTAAGGAAAAAATGCTGAAATGTACCAATATGCAGTGCAAGCCTACCCTGGTTTTGCTGTGGGCTGTAGGTTTTTAGCAGTTTGCCAGGACAGCTGACCTGAGTTGGCTACAGGTGTATCACATCCCATAAACTTGTTATGAAGCTCACTATAAAGGGGGAAGTTTGAGAAGGGCTCTGTTTCAGCCTGATCCTGCTCTTCTTCCTATGGACTGCTTTCTGGTTGTGCTGACTGCTGCATATTTACTAGGCTGAGTATACCTTTATTTCATTGAATTTGTTTTCATTGTAGCCTATGGGTCTTCCCTGCTTTTCCAAATCCCCTTCCCCTGCTGGGCAGGGGGTGTTGTGTAATAGAGCAACTGCTATAGTTTAGTTCCAGATATGGGATACAGGTAGACAGTTTATTTTGTGCCCAACGCTTCTTTGGGGTCTGACTTAAATAGCTCCCCTGGGGCGATTATGCATCTTTGAGAGTCTCAAAAGTCTGAAGTTCTGATGGATGTGATGAGTCATTATGAGCATTTCTTATGTTGCTGGTGTGGGTTGGATTGCTGTTTGGTACAATTGTCTGTTATTTGTTTCTAGAGCTGCTTTTGAAGCTGTGGGTAGCTTAACAACTGTTGATTATTTGGTTTCTGCAGTTTATTGCTTTTGGATACTGGGTAGAAATACTGCTCTGCTGTTTTTCTTTGCCATTAGGTTATGGTTTTATAAATTCTTTTGTAATTATGCTGATTTCTGTGGAAAGGTACTGGGCAAAGAGAATTTGGTCTACCTTTGGGATGTTTCCACCACCTTGCTTGTGTCACCAGGCCCTTGGAATGTCTTTCAGTTTTTGATCTTATTTACAGTATTTGTGTAGATGCAGATAAGGTGTAGCTGTTGCAACCCCTGCAATAGGCCCTGAAGCTATCTCAGCACAAAGCCTACACAAATCCATCATCTTCTAAGCCTTCTTGCTCATAGTACTGTTCTTCTTGAAGTCAGCATCAAGAAGAGCCCTTTTTATAGGGAAAGTCTCAAGATGCAGGCAGTATGAGTAAACCTTTACCAAATACCTGCTAAGGCTGCCTTAGCACTCATGATTTTGAAAGCCACATTATAGCTTATAAAAAGAGCTGTACAGACTTTGGGTAATGCCAGCTGCTGGAAAACCTGTGCTCTGCCATCATCCAACTCAATATCTACATGTGTCTCCCTTTCTACTTGGGCTGTGATGGGACACTGAAATTAGCATTCACACAGATAAGTAGAGGCCTAGAAATGCTCCTCTGGAAGGGAAAGGGAAGAAAGAGAAATGGGGCTGAAGTAATAAGCACTGGGAACCCATGATATGACAAGTTTTGGCTCTTTCCAAACTTAATGTAGTTTTTATATGTAGAAATAAAAGAGCATGTTTTCTGACTTCCCTCAAATAATTGCCTGATAAACCTCCCCTGTTGCAGTTGGTCCGAGCCATCCATTACACCACTGCCATGAACTTTATTTCATACCACACCAGGGAGGAGACAGAGCAGTTGGAGTCCTCAGATAGTACATGTAATAACTGTTCATAAAAATCAATGTAAAAATTAATGCAAAAAGCCTGTGGGCACCCAATCATTGGAATCCAGTGATAAGGCAGATGGAGAGCAGCACTATCCTTTCCAGCAAGTAGAGTATTTTCTTTCATGTTCCTGGATTTTCTGCAATACTGTTGCTGTTTTGTCCATCTACATACCACAAATGCTGCAACCACAGTTTTTACGTCTCTGGGTGGTTTTTGGTTGCAGTTTCCTGGACACAGGATGTGCTTTATATTCTGGGTGGATCACATGGAAGGACCTAGGAGGGAGAGAAGAAATGTGTTTCTGCTGGGTTTTTTTCTGGTGCTCCCTGATTGATATGCAGCTAGTAGTCCTGCTGTGCTTGACTCTCTGCAGAGGGACTAGGAACAAAGTTGTTGTGAACCATGTGTTTCTGACCTAGATAGTTCTAAGGAGCAAAGGTTGCATCTACATGCAAGCTTAGTGTCATGGATATCACTCAGATGGTCTTCAATGAAGTTTTGGTGTTCAGATGAATATTTTTTTAGTTTAAACAACAGTTCTTGTCAGCCAGAGGATCCTTCCTGAATCACTGGTTGCTTCACAACATACATGGGAGAAGGGAGGGAAATGGAGCCTTGGACCCATCTGAAATATTAGAAAAGAAAAAATGATAATAGAAAAGACTAGAGGGTCATTGACCTTTGCTTCCAGCCTCACATGTACAGGCAATGAGATGCTGAAATCCCAGCAAAGGGATGTGTCTCTTCAGTTCCTATCTGTCCTTGTTGCTCAGCAGACAACTTTTCACATGCTTTCCCCCAGGAGTGAATAAAGAAAGAAGGAGATTGTTTGGTTTTATCTGTTTTAGCATGTGCAGGTGCTCAGATGTTAAAAGCTGACATTAGAGAGGTAGTTGATGCTCTGATGTATCTGTAAGGTAAGGAAGCAGGAGTCCTACTTTGGTTGTAATGCTAAGGATTACATTGTTTCTAACCATTTTAGCAATGGGCTTATTTCAAACAACAGTAACCTGTAGAAGAGTCATTCTATTATCATTCTATTAGCTCTTTTTTAGATATACAGTTGTAGTGGCTACGCACAAACCATACAAAGGCTGGGGCATTTTCTCTTAGTTCTGGGAGCTGCTATTTATTTTACCCTGATGGATAGTTGGCTCCAACACATGATGAAAAATCATTTAAAAGAGAAAAAAATTCATAACTCCTCATATTTGTGACTCAAAATGACCCTGTTTGGATGTCACAGCAAATTTCAAGGGGGGAAGGCGAATGGCAAGTAGAATGAAGGTCATTGCTGACAGACTGAAAGAAGCTGAAAGTGGATTTTGTGAAGCTATTTTACAGTCCAGCTAAAGTGCTCTGAAGTATTTATTAAAGCAAACAATTATGCTATTCTGTACTGTTTAAGATTATTATAGAACTTGTATTAGAAGAGTAATTGCCTCTGGATGAGCATATGGCTTTGTCTGCTGGTAAGAAAGAGTGTTTCCATAGACTAATAACTTCTGTATAAGAACTGGACTGCAGTGATTCTGAGAATGCAATAGCTGAATTTCCAAGCATAATCAGAAAGTTAATAGATAAAGTGGAGATATGAGTGTGAAATGCACAACAGCATTTGCTCTTGGATGCACACATGAGGGTATGGCACGTGTATCAATACAGAGAGGTAGCAATACACATGCATTAATGGAGAGAACCTCTCCTGCAGGAGTACCCAAGCAAAATGATCAATTCTGCACCTTGGAAAAAGCGTAGAAATTAATGAATCTGCCCACCTCAATACATCCTGCTATTACTGTCTGAGACAACAACAAAAAAACAACAATCCTCCTCTCCCTCCCAAAATAAACCCAAACAAACACCAAAACTCAGGTCAGTAAGTTCCACTGTGCTGTAATAATGTTTTGCACTGAGGTGGGTTGAGGCCTCTTTGAAGATACCCCTGAAATAGATTGGTTCAGACCTCATTTCAAAGAATCACAGAATATTCATGGCTGAAAATGACCTCTCAGATCACAGAGTCCAACCAAAAAAAAAACCACACCCAACAAAACAAAAAAACACAAAACCAAGAACCCCCACAAACCACACAGCCAGTTCCTAACCCAGTGAAGAGTACATTTGTCTATACCATGATCAGCCAGTTTCTCCAGGAGAATGCTATGGGAGACTGTGTCAAAGGCCTTACCAAAGTCCAAGTAGACAACATCCACAGCCTTCCCCCCATCCAAAAGGTGACTCACATGGTCATAGAAAGAGATCAGGTTGGTTAAGCAAGACCTCCCTTNCACTGGTACAGGGCTCAGCAGAGTTTGGATATTCTCACAAACTCTCATTCCATCAACTGGGAATGTTTGGGGCTTGAGTGCCAGGATGGTTTATATTGAATGAAGCTGCCATGGTTCCGTATAAAAGAAAACATGGTTCCCTCCCATTGCTTCACAATTTACAACAGGCAAGGATTTGGTTAAGCTGCTGGGAAGTCAGTTGAGTGGTAATGGAGAATTGGATAGAGGGAAGCATCTGGTGCAAGTGTGATTGAAACTCCCTTCTGGGGTGTTCTAAACATGATTTAACAACTGGATACATTGAGCCTCGAGCTGTCTTGCAGAATAAGCAAATGATATTCCCATTTCCTAGAAAGGTGAACTCACTCTTGGAGAAGCTCGCTGGGCTGCTAGTTATTACACAGTAAGATAGCAGGGCTAGAGAAGTGTGTGGAGAGCAGCCTACGGCCTCATCCAAGGTTTCTCTGGGTGGAGCAGCAGAAAAAGAGGAAAAGAGCAACAAGGAGAGGGAGCTGAGAGGATAGTAAAAAAAGTGAAGTACCATTGAACTTCCTAAATTGTGCCTGGCACCCTGGCACACTGCTAAGTCTCATGGCTATCTCGAGAACACTGTGACAAGTACATTGGGGTCACTGCCTCAGAAAAGGCTGAAGTGATGAAAACTTGCTGGAGGGCTGCTGATAGAGGGAAGTACTGGGAAGGAAGCCAACACCTCAGGCACTGGAAAGCTGGAGGCTTTCCAAGTTACTTGTATGGTGAAAGCCAGTGGGTGTCCTGTTTGTGGGGCTATTTGTCACTCTAAACTAGATTATGAGAAAATAAAAGTCCAGCCTGTATGTTTATAAATCCTTCCACATCCCAGCCACGGGGCTCTGGATGTGATGTGCAGGTAGCTGGCAATGAGAGTTTGGGTTCACAAAAAGTAGGGCTCTAGCATTCCCCACCCAGAGAGAGGAAAGTTGTTCTGGGTGTTAAACTTTCCTTGTGGCTGAGCTCTTCCCTCATACATCCCTCTCCCTCACTTTTCAGGCAAGCAGTGTTCATCTTGTTGGTTGCAGTGTTACACATGAATTGCAAACCTGCAAACTCAGGGCTATGATTCTATGATCTCTGCTATTGAGCTTTCCTCCAACTTCAGGCACTGCCACTCATGCAGGCAAATCATTGTTATTGCCAGTTGCTGTTGTTAGTATTAAGAACAGTTAAACAGGCTGCACAGAGTATAATCATCTCAACTGTTGCCAAATTTGAAGTTTCCAGTGTTCCACTGGCATAGAAACATCCCATTCAGTCTTAGATTCTGTTTTCATTTGTGCAGTGAAAATCTCAAGTTGGTATGGAGAGATCCAGGGAATTCTGGTAATCTCATGCTCTGGAGTTACTTCTGTAAACTTAAGACCCTCAGCTTAGGGACAGCCTCTGCAGACATCTCTGAGGAACACTCTAAAGACCCAAAGCAGAGAGAAAGCTGCAAAGCCAAGCCATCTTTGTGTTTGTACTTCAGCTTCTCAGATAAAACTAGGACTGGGAGGAAAAAATATAAGTGTGACCAGGAAACAACAGAAAAATTGTCACAAGTCAAGACAAAACTCTGGTTGCTGCTGGGTGCTAGCTCTGCTCTTGTTTTGGTGTTCCACCAACTGTTTCTTGCAACTGATGAAAGCTAACTCCAACTTAAATTTTTGCATAACATCCAACTTAGTTCTGCCAGAGCTCTGTGAGCAGGAAGTGAAGGGCTGGTGTGAGCAGAGGGACTGTGCTTCTTGGATTAATGAACTCAATTCATTACTCTGCAATACAGCCTCTGAAGTCACACAGGGATAGAAAACACAGTGATGAATCAGGCCCAGCATTTGCTGCAAATTTAGACTGCTGTCTGGTTGGCACATAGCTCTGAAACCAGTCCCAGTGCTGTGTAAGTGGCTTCATTACTCTTAAATACTATATTTACTCAATAGTTTGGACCAATCATTTTCAGATTTGTTAGTCCCAATTGTTCACTTTTCATGTGGTTTGATCAGTTTCTCAAACTATAGTATTTTGGTTTTTCTCCCTAACAGTGAGGAATGGGCAGAAAAGTGCTAATAACAAATAATGCATATTCTGGAAAGTTGATATATTTGTTCTTTAACTGAATAATGGCCTGAACAAAATCTTATTAAGCTCTAGGGGTTTGGAAATGTTGTCTAGATGCATTGAGCTCTGAGTATTTGAGAAAAGTAAACCCAGAAACCCAAGTTAAACTAAAGATAATTCATTCTCTCATAACCAGTTCAGATCTTGAACATTGACCCTCAGCTATGCTTGATAAATGTGGATCCATATGACTTCTGAGGCTATCCTCTTCTCTAGGCTAGTGCCCCTATTCTGCAGGCAGCCTGATTTCAGGAGGGCTGGTCCTACACAGTCACTATGGAGTAGTTGGAGTTGGTATGAGCCCACATCCTGGACATCAGAAGTCTCTGATCTCCCTGTTGGGCAAACTTGCACTTCAAAGTCAGCCAAGAACAAAGCCATGTCAAGACATGCAATTTTACAATATGAGGTTAAAACCTCCATTCTAAACCACAATTTCTCCAGCTAGCTCCTTAGAGGTTCAGTTACCCAATCTGCTTCTTCATTTACTCCTCTGTCCATTTTCTTCTTCACCCCTTTGACTCACTTATTTGCTCCTCTCTGCAGGGACTGCTCTTCCATTCTATTTTTGTTTTAGGTCTAGCACCTAAATGATAAAAAATGGCATGCAGCAAGTGTGTGCTTTATCCAGAGGCTAGAGGATGGTTAAAGTCTAAATGAAAACAATTTGTAATAAAAGCTCCAAATCTGCTACCATTTAACAAAAAGTTGGAAAAAAAACGATCCCCATAAATCATGCTAAGAGTTGTTAAGGGTTTTAAAGCCACATATATTGCTTAATTACAGACCAATAATATGCAAGGAAAATGCTGATAACTTTTCAAAACATAATCTTGAATGTCACACCAGATTTCTTGGGGGTAGTTTCAATCACCTATATACTTCTGTGTAATGAAGAGGAGATAAAAATCAACCATGTGGTTAAGGGATATAGTTCTCAGCACAAAGTGCAGGTTAAAATAATGTATTGAACCAATAACACAGTATCATGAGCACACCAGCATCAGAACCATTTGCTTCATACACTAAGCGTTGGCAAGACAGATTTTAAAGCCTTGAAAGGAACTATAGAGCTGATTGTCCATACAACTCTGACCAGAGATGCAGCACACACAGCTGTGTATGAAGCCCATCTTACCTACATTGTGCAGCAAGAGATACCTAAGGGTCTCTGAGGAAAGTGAGTAGTCCAGAGTAGGGGAAGCACAAATGGGACTCGAGGTGAGGTCTCATTGAAGGTACAAAGTTTAGGGCCTTATGTTTCCAAAGCTAGAACCTGGCTTGTAAATGAAGGCAAAGTCTGCCAGCAATGAGGAAGCCCTAAAATATTCCAACTATGAGCAGCAATGACTGAGGATTTTGTATCAATTTTACCTGGGGACAGGTTCTGTGTTCATATGAAGTCCCACAGAGGTGAGTTAAGCAGGCTGCTCCTGTTTCCAGGAGTGCAAGACTAAACTGAACTTTTCCCAATCCCACATCCTCCTGAAATGAGGGAAGAAATAAACAAGTTAGCTAATGTGATGATTTATCTTGTAGCAGTTGGAATTTGCCCCCTTGAGCAAGCAGATTCATCAGCCATATCTCAGTGGTGATTGGTAAGGCTTCAGGGTTGCTACAAATCTTGTGCTTCAGCACGCCCAGAAAGAACCTTCAGGCCCTCAACCCTCTATGAAATAAACCCAGTAAAGCCAGCTGACCTGTCAGAGGGTGTGCAGATAATAATGAAATACAGGGTTTTAATGAAGTAGTGGAACTGTTACAAAGAATAGGGATCATTGTAAAAATAAGCAGTGAGAAACTGATCCATTGCTTTACAGTTGTTGTGAAAGTAGCTGAATTTCACTCCTACCCTTTAGCTTCTTCATTTAAATTGGAGCCTGTCAAGGCTTCTATCCCAGATCTGAAGCAGGGGAAGTCTGGGGAGCCACCTACCAGATGTAAAGGTGCAACACAGCCCAGAAGTGGCAACTGAAAACTGCTACAGGTAGACCAACCTGGTAACACAAGTCTGTACAGCCTTGGGGTGTCTGGAGGAATTGGATGCATGGATCTGACAAGGAGGCAGAAAATCACTTTGAGTATCACTTTGGCTTGTGATATTGCAAAGCACGCTGCCCTGAAGTTCTCTGGAGGTTTTTTTCTGTGCTACCATTATCCAGCTGCTCTTGGCTGAAATGGGATTACTGTGCCTGAACCTTACATGATTCAGAGAAGCTTTCAAAAGTGTTGTCATTCAAGACTTCAAAATACGATCCTGCAATTGCCAGAGACCAGCTAGCACCTTCCTCCAGAAGCAGGGCAAACTAACTTCCATACCCTGCTTAACTAGCATGTTGGGTGAATTTGTTCCATCTAAAATCCCTCTCTACTCCCTTTCCAGCTGCAGAAAACATGCTTCATGTCCTACTCCAGTCCCAGGGATCGTGGAACATTGCACTGGTTCATCTCAGAAGCTGACCTAGTTCAGGTTTATCTCATTGTCACAGAGAGATGCCAAGTCAGTCCTCAGCACAAACAAGTTTTCACAGAAAGTGTTAGCTAGTGGCACCTGCTGTGCTCAGGGCTGCAGCCCTGAAGATGATCTCTCATGTGCCCCTCTTATTTCAAAATGACACCCATTTGATAGCAAACCATTTCTCCTCCCACTCCTGGAGCACCATGAGCCCATGAGGAACTACTCAAGTGTGCAATGCTCCTTGGGCAGTCAGAGGGCACACCTGAGATGGTACAGGCACCACCACAACCATGCACTTGTAGCACAGTCCTGCAGGGACAAGGGTATTTTTTGACAATGCTAGCCCAGTGAGAGTCACTCTTTTTGAAGTCTTCTGCCTGGCCTCTGCTGAGTGAACTCAGCTCCTCTCATGACCCCCACAAAACTACCTCCCAGCACAACCCTGGCAGTTTTCCCATATTTCATTCTGCAATGTTTACTTCTACACCCTGATTCCTAGCTTGTGGCAGCACAGACAGTTTGATGAAGTCCAGAGAGAATCAAGATGGAATGGTACCTGTTCAGAGTGGTAAAATGGGTAGAAAAATATCAGAAGGAAGAAAAGGTTGAAATGAAGCTTCCAATGATGCAGTTTCTATGGCAACTACCCTTCCATCTACAGTTTGAATCCACTTTTTCAGGCAGCCATTCCAGGAAGTGCAGGGAACCACACAGCAGCTGCACATCTCCTATTTCTAACACATCTCCTGATTAAAATAATTATGCCATTTATAGGGATTGTCCTGAATGGCAGTGGCTGAAGGTTTTGGATAGCCTAGGGGGAAGTGTTTTCTCACAGCACTGGATGCTTTCTGAAACAACGTGTGGATACAAATCAGCATTTGCTGGAGGTAGAGTGAAGGAAGTACCTTCCCAAGCTGTTGCAATGGGAGCCCCATTGTCCCTACAGGGCATATGACATATCCACCCTGTTGTGGATGTGTTCAAAACTAGTCTTGTCTGTGTCACAGCCTCTAAGCTGCAGGTTGCCAAGACCTTATTTTATCAGAAGTAGCAGGGACCAGGTTTAAAGCCAAAGCACATAACTTGCTGTCACACTCCATGTTCAAACTCTGTAAAGATTTATGACAGCACCAGAGCCATCCTTACATTCAAAGCATCATCTTAAGAGTGCTAACTGATGAAGCATTTTGTAGGTGAATCACTTCTGTAATCCTAGTGGGGCCACATGTTGATTGTAACACTTTGATTCTCTGTGGGGATTATGTAGACAGAAATCAGAAGACAGAATCACCTTTGTAGTCCTAAGGAAGTTATTTCCCATTTTCATTGTGTTACTGTTATCTCTACTCTAGTTTCTAAAGGTCCCTGCAAGGATTTGTGTTCCCTTCTGCTGAATAACATGACAGGATGAGATGGAGACTATATCCAAGAGCTTGTAGCATATGCCAATGTGGTAGAAAAAGAGTTGAATGAAAGCAAAATTCTTGTCAGGTAGAGAACTAAGGAATAGGGAGATTAAATGGTTTTCTTAAGGTTACGTGGTGGGTTTGTGGCCAGAGCTGAGTGCAGATCCCTGGAGTTCCACTCAAGTCTTTTATCAGCCTGATGGCTCTTCCTTTCCTGCTCTCCCAGGCTGTCAGTCTCATTTGTCCTGTAGAAATATTGAGATAGCTCTGGCAGATGCATTACCTAAAGAGGAAAATGTCTGAAATGATCCTTTCTTGAGTCCAAGATGTGCCAGGGGAAATCTACATTTCTACACAGTAACTATGTTAACCACTTAATTCCAAAGGAAGCAGATAGCAGGAAGATATTAGTGTGGGAATGAGCAAGTAAATAAAAGAATATTTCTCCTCAATAAACCTCAATTCTCTGGAAATTAGTTTTTAAAGTCTACAAAGTTAAATTACAAAGAAGTCTGCCAGAACAGGTAATGACTATACTTAAGGGAGAGGCAATCGTCCTAGAGAACTTTATGTACTATGGTTACAGTGCTGGAAACAAGAATTCTCTGGGTAACAGCATCTCTACCAAGGAAGGACTTCAGGATAAACTCTAGTACTTCTTAGCATTTTAGATGGGCTATAGAGATAAAACTTCTCCTTTCTCTAAGATCACTTAGCTTGATACCCACTGTTTAGCGATAGTGGGAATTAGAACAACACTATGTTTTCAGGGAAGTTGGCCCACATTTGTGAGTCTTCTTGGCTGACAGGGATGGGTAAGTTTGAGTGAGGAGTGGCATGCTTGATTGAAAGGAAAGGAGTCAAGGAAAAATGATAAAGAAAATTTTGGGTGCTGTTCAGCTGTGTCTGAGATGGAGGTGTGCAGGACAACTGCTGGCTAAACAAGACTCCATGGAGTGTTATTTGCCAAGCACCATGTGTAGAGAAGGAAACTTACCTTGCACTTTCTGGTGTCCCCATTTCTTTAATAATGATACATTAATATTCATGAGACCACATGCATTACCGTTTGGGAAGGAGATTACTGGGGATTCACTATTTTTCTCTCCATCATATTTTCCAATTAGAATCCCCTCTTTTGCACATAATAGGCTTTCTGTTGCCAGAGGCTTTGCAGCAAAGTTCCAGTCAGGGCTTTGGAGCTCTGCTCAGCCTCCATTTAAGAAACAAGTACAAATTGAAGAACAATTATATTTTTAATGACAGGTTAATCTTGCTGTACTAAATATGATTAGAGAATCACCTACCTAGTGTCAGAGAATACAAGAGCTGTTAGGTGTTATTTCCAAAAAACTCCAGAGGCATGGGTAAGGTCGAATGCTTACAAATGCACTCCTGAGTCAACTGGGGTTGATAAGACAAACTGACAGAGATTCAGGGTTCTTGAAGGATGCACAAGAGAAGAGTGGAGTGGCAAAGAAGAAGAGGTGGCCTGAGTCCTTGTTCCCCACACCACGAACAAGTGTTTTGGCTCTGCAGTTTGCTCACATGAACAAAAGCATTCAAAGCTGTTTTCCTGTAGCACTAGCAAGAAAGGTGATTGGGGATGGGTTCGATGTATATTGCTGACCTCTACCAGGCAGGGGAAGACCAAGACATCAATTTTTGGGAATTGCCTCAGGTTCTTCTGTACATGAAGTCCTTCCCTTAGGCTCCTTTGTGCAGAAGAGGCAGACCCAAGCACTGCCCTTTAAAGCAGGGAGAAATGGTGAGGAAAAAATGCAATAAAAACTCTTGGATGCTTAAACTTCACAAGCCTGGACACTAGGTAATGCTTGAGATCCTACCTAAGGCCACTGTGTGGCTCTGTATGCAGGCAGCAGTTCATGATGCTTCCCTAGAGGGCATTAAAAGTGAAGGGAAAGTGGAAAGAATGGAAACACTTCTCAAAATGCACAGAAATGTCAGCAAACTGGTCCTCCACTGCCTCTCCTCTCTGTTCAATCACTTTTTTTGCCTTGTTTGTGTTAGAAAGAGGTGTCTCCAGGTGACCCTGCCCTATAGCTTTGAGGGCAAGTAGGCATGTGGGATGTCCAGTCCTTCAAGCCCACATAGAGCAGACGCAAAGTGCTCCAACTTCACACCACACACACATCACACCAAAATATCCCTCAGATCCCACCAAAACAAAAACTCGATCCAAAACACAAGAAGTGCAAGTTTACAGTCAGCCCTTTGAGAGACTAACTATTCCCCCCCCACACATACATGCACATGCTAGTAAAACAGCCCTTTCAACTTGTTGGTGTTGTCAGTTACAAGAGCAGCATTTAACATTTAATGGTTGTTTTTGGTCAGAGCTGTTACTTTTCAGTGTTTGCTAGATTTGTTCCTTGAATTTGCTTGGCTCTGTGCCATGAACTTCCTCTAGTTTTGCTTTGTATTGTGCTTGGGGTTGAATGATTTTATTTATTTATTTTCCCATTTGAAGACATATTCTGAATTTTTTTCATTTTTCTTGCCCAGTGTGTTCTCTTGTCATGTCTGACATTTATTTAGAGGGCACAGATGTCCCCTTACAAGCCCTCTAAAAGTGCCAACTTGTTCTCAGCCTCCTCCTAGTGTAAAGTCACCAACTGTAGCCGTCATAAGGATCTACTAAGAAAGTCATTGGGTTAATGGGATTGGGTAGAAGAGTTCAGAAAAAAATAGTACATGGTCTGCCAATGCTGTAGCTCTTAAAGAGGTCTAGGGGAAAAGCAGAGTAAAAAGATACCAATATGAATCAAGTAACTCTTTTGTCTCTACTTATTTTCTATTATAATAGGCTGGATTAGCTGTTCAATTAAAACAAATGCAAAACAAGGAAATCTTGCTGCACATCTTGACTTCTAAACTGGCACTTGTTCCTGTCGATGGAGCTGTTATTTGCCAGGTCTGATTTAACCAAAAATTCAGGCGGTGAGAAGTTTTCACAGATGTTTACCAGTGACTCTGACCAGTCCTGGAAGCCACATGGTCCTGCTGTCCCCAAGGTCCTTACTCCTGCTGTGAGCAATCGAAACCGTTATGGCAAGATTTTAAAGGCAGGGCAAGACAGCCTAGTGATTTTAAGGTTCATTTCCAGCTGGGAAATTTCACATAGGTCCCCAGCAGATTGCTGTGGGCACCCAGCAAATTGACCCTGCACACAATGAGGCTACAAAATTCACCTTCCCATATATTAAGTGTCCTTCTTCCACCTTGCCACATACTTCCTCAGCTAAACAATATTGATCTATGGGTTTTTGGCTTCAATTTCCACTCCTATTACATGTTCCCTGGCATGTTTATAGTGCTTCTAATTAATTATTTGTAATTGCCTGTGTTTTTCTCGTGGGTTTTTTTTGTGCCTTTATTTCTTGTTTCTCTCTCAGCCTTGGTAACAAGATGTTGCATCTCTTGAGGCAACAAGGGTAAAAGCCTATTAATAAATAATTAAGTAGTGCAGCTCCAGCAGTGTGGAGTCATGTCTTGCCATCACATGGCTGTAGTCTCCATGGCGACTCAAGCCGTGTGGACTGAAATGATCTCTTTGGGACGAGGCAAGAGGATGTTATACAGGGCAGACATGTCTGAAGTTCAATTATATTTTAAAAAACTAAAGGTGGTGTTACTGTGGCCAGTTCCCTAAATAACCTGGAAACCTCCTATTAGTCTCCTTCCTCCAGCATCCCTCACTTCTGTCTGCCACTGCCCTGTGTTTTTGTTCTGCTCCAGAGCCTCCAGCATTGAGAACCTTTTCCACCCATGTAGATGCTTCTCTCTGCCAAGTAGTATTTTCCCTATCTATACCCAGTGCCCCTCTGACTTTCCCAATCTGCAACAATCCTGCTGCTGAACTGTGCAGTCTTAGTCCCAATAATGAGTGTGAGTGATCTCAAAGATCAATGAGCATTAAATATTTTGTCATGTGTCACCAAATTAAATCTTAAGGCCTGTAGTCCAGAGGTTCTGACTTCTCAGCTCCTCTCTGTTCTCATTCCCTACCACAATAACCTGTTGCCTTTCCCCTGGAGTCACCCTGTGACCTACATTTGCACTAAATTCACACTTGCTCCTCATAACAGACAGATTTAGAGAAGCTTTTGCTGTGCTTTTCTCCTTTTCTGGCAATACTCAGAGGCAGTTTCATGTGCTGGCACATGAAGTAGCCCTTCTATTTTTTTTTCCCCATTGCATAATCCGCCTCTAAGTATAGCAAAGGCATTTCTTGCCCATTCAAAGCAGTAGTTTTCAAATGAAAAACAGTTAGCTCAGCAGTTCCAGCATCTGTAAAAGTCTGTCCTTGTGCAGCAGTGTGATCTGAAACCCCCTCAGCCTGTTATCAGCTTTCCATCTGCCTTAGCAGATCCACTCTTCACAAGCATCCTGATGGATCTATTTCAGCCAATATCATTTTCCCAAACCCTCACCTCTCCAATAATGTTTCATGGGAACATGAGAAATTTTAAGGTTCTTGTAATGCCAAAGATATAAATCGTACTAATTTTCTCCCAGGTTTCAGAGACATCCTGGGCTTTCCTTTCCTTTGCAAACTTCTGGAGAATTTACATCAGTTTTTGGCAGGTGAATGGGAGGGGGCCCAAATCATCCATCACAAAAAAACTGCATTGAAAACACATCAAGTTAGGAATTGTGACAGGTAGATAGGTCCCTGCTCTGAGGGAATGAAGGTTTGGATAGCACAGTTCCCTTCTCACTAAAGGGCATGATGTGGAAGTCTAGGAACCACTCTCTTCCCACCAACTGCCAGGGACCATCATTTGCTGCCTGCTCAGCATCCACAGCCCTGTATGGAAGCAACATCCTGAGATAGGACTATCAGTTTTATATTACTCTCAGTTTTCTTTGAGCTTCTAGTTCAGGATCTGCTTGACAAAAGGTGGTCTTGGCCTCACTGAACTCAAATCTGCTGTAAATTGGGTCTTCCTGAAGCATTCAGCCTGGGAATGGGTCCGTTCCTTTTTGCTACCACCAAAACTCTGGGAAAGACTCTGAAATTGAAAAAAAATCTCTCCCACTCCTCTCCACTGGTCTGCTTTCCCCCTTTTCATTTTGTAGCAGAATCTAAAAAGGAGGTGAAAGATGGTTTGAGTGAGGTTCTCAAAGGGATAAAACAATGTTTTAAGGAGTTTCAGACCTGTTTTCTTGCTGCAGCCACTGCACAGGTTTTCAGAAATTCTTCCCCTGCCCTTTTCACCTTCACAGTCCTCTCCTCCCAACAGACAGAGGTTAGAGCAGAAGGGGAAAGTGGATTCATAATATTTTTTCTTCAGCACTCTGGCATTCTCTCTTTGCTTCCACACGTCTGCTATTCACTAGCGCCAGTGATAAAAAAGCAAGCAACCTAAAATTTGGGGTTTGTTAGGTAAAACAATGAATAGCTCTAGCAATTATGCTGATTCTGAGGAGAAAGGTTTGCCTTTTTTTTTCTTTTATAAAACTGCCTATGTTTTCTAACACTGACTAGAGATTTAAAATAGTTCATCTATTTTTTAAGTGGTGTTGGCAATCTAATTTTGACTCGATGGTTTCACGATGCTGAAGGAAGAATAGAAGAAGAATAATTGCAAAACACAAAATAAGCAGAAATGGTTTCAGTGAGGTGTTTTGATCACCCCTGTGAGCTGTTTTCTTGCTGTGTTGTGCGTGACTGAAAATCAGAAGGGGAATCTGCTTATTAACAAATGGAAAGCTGACCAAACTCCTTCCACCAGACTGCAGTAAAAAGAGAGAACAAGGGAAAAATAAACGTAGGTGATTCCAATTATTTCCATGCTGACAGAATGATACAGAGAAGTCTTCCCTGATAAAGAAATTAAAAATTCAAATTCTCTGAATGGGGAAAAGTTAAACAGGTTCCCATGGGTTGTCACAGACTGCCAGCAAATGAATAGCCTTTGGATCTACTCCCAGGACAGTCCCTGAGAAGGGACTCCATCTCTCCCCTGAACTATAGTTTGATCTCTTTGTATGCTGCTGCTGGCTTTTGGAGCCAATTGCAGACCTGCACAAGGACTTGAATAAACAAATTAGTGCCTGTGCATGTGTGCTCATTAGAAAAAACAAAACCAAAACACCAGGAAAAACTGATGCTGATTACTTGGCAGCTTGGTATTTCATAGTATCACAAAGGGGTTTGAGAGATGAACAGCTACAGCAAACTCTCTATAGAAACCAATATCTCCACCAGTGGGAAATGCAAAGATAACAGGCAATTGTGACTAAAAATGCAATTACTACAAGAGAAAAGGATTCACTTCCCTCCATGTGCATAAAAATCATGAAAAGATGTTTTCATCCTAAATCAAGAAGGCCTGGAGCTGGGTTTTATTCTGCACTTAGAATCAGTAATAATCTCTTTCACCTATTATGCATCCCCCTGAAAAAAAATTGTATTCTTCTCAATCTCAGCTAGAAGAGCCTTCATTTCTAGGCAATTATTTTATCAGACGCAGAGAAAACAGAGTAAGCAAATATTTTACTTTGAACATTTAAATTCTTGTTCTTTGTCTTTTTTTTTTTTTCACTCTCAAGATCAGATTTCTATTACAACAGAAGTGTGGACAAGATAGATCTTTCCAAGTTTTAAAACAAACCATTCTAATTTAACCACAAGCATAACTGAAGAAACACAAGACCACCCAGTGTAGAAAACAAGAATGACAGATCCTGCACATTATGGGATGGTTGGAACTGGTCAAACTCTTTCTAAACCTCAGCAAAATGTCTTGTCCATCATGCTGCATTAGCTGTTGCATCCCTTGACCTGGCAGCTGATTGCTCTTACTTTAGGTAGAGAAGCTCAACCTCCCTTATGAGGGTAAATTTTCTGGTTTTTCCCAGCCAGAGACCAGAATAGTCACATGCAAGACCCACAAAACTGGGGTAAGGTGGTTTCAGAGGACCTTTAGGAATGATGTGCAAGGATTTCTTCTCTGCTGGGCTCTTCTACTGCAGAATGAGGGTCTCTCTCTTTAAAAAGAGGCTAGAAGATAGAGCTACTCCTGATCCACATGCAGCTGAAGAGCCACTGTGTGGCCATTGCCAGGTTAGCCAGCCTGTGTGTTACTTGTTCAGCCTCTCACTAGCACCTTCAAACCCATGGTCTGCATTTAGGTTCATTTTACTGTAAATCTGAATTAACCTCTGTTTGTACTCAGCATTTGGAATTGCAGTTATGCTTTGGAAACCAGCCCAACAACAGAGAATGATTTGAAGAAGCAGGGCGAAGAAGAGTCAAATTTCAGGATTATTTATTAATTTGAGGTTTGTGACCATGCAAAGCATGAATATAAATACCAAAGTTTTGCAGTCAGACCTCTGTAGATGGATTCTCAGCACAATTCACTTTTTCAGTGGCTTAGAGAGAAATTGCACAGGAAAGAGGAGCCATCTTCATGGCTCTAGGTCTGGCATGCAAGCCTGAGGGCTTTCTTGTGTTACTTTTTTGGCTGCAGTTCCTCTTAATTCAACATGTTGACCTCCAAATAGAGCACACTGGCCTTCTGTCTGCAAGTCAGTGTAGGTGTTGACCTCCCTTGACTGTTCTGTGAGTAGGGTCACCTAAGGAACCTCTCCTTAAGGTTAAGTGGCTAGAGGCCCATGATTTGGCAGAATGGACAAGGACTCCGTGCAGCACACACATTCTTGTCACACAGAGCATTGCTTCTGCGCAAGAGAGACAGAGAGTGCTTCAGCATTCCTGAAAAGCCTTTTTGTTAAGAAGAAAATGGCTTAAGGATTGAAACGGTTGCCCAAATCTGTCACTGACTCAAGTACAGAGAATGAAACTGTCAAAAAAGAGGTTCTTTCTTTCTCTGAGTCTTTTAGCGTGGAGCTGAGCTCCACCAGAGGTGAGGAGTACTGCCAGTGTGTGAACTAGGCAGCAGCTGGGATCAACTCCCCAAGGTTTCCTCAGGACGCTTTCAGGGTCAGCAGTGGCTACAGCAGGAAGGAGAGCAAGTTTGGGGCACGGAAAGAGAATTAAAAGAAGAACAAAAGTTCCTATCTATTTTTAAGGTATTCTATTAACTTGGGTATGTATGTACAGCTCAGCAAAACCCCCTGACCACACCTCTGATGGGGTGTGAATAGCAGGTTATCATCATTTCATAACAGTGACAAATCATGGCTGTGCCATTCCCTCTAGTGGGAAAACACAGCTGCTTTCTGAACAAATAATGGTCCATTGATAGGCAGCTCTCTGGCTTGGGAGAGCTTTGACAGTGTATTAAGCCTTTCAGGAAGGAAACTGCTGTAAATCTTGCTCAGGCAGGCTGAAGTATCTGAAGAAATACTTACACCTTACTGATCACTGAGCCTTAGATTTCTGATAAGACAAATCATTGCCAGCTGATCCACTAGCCTGGGAGAGATGAATCAGAGAGTCTGTGCTCTGTCTGGAGTGGACAAGATGTATCAACAGAACACAACACATCAGTCTGACACCTCTGTTGGCAGACTCAGGAGAAAACTAGAAAGAGTGACACAATCCAGGCTGCCCTCCTTCTCCTCCAGGGCAAAGCTGCACCTTGCTGGCAAGATGAGGAAACCCCTGCTAGTGATCTCCTGCTGAACTGAAGGGCTTTAATGGCAATTTCAAAAGAAAGCAAAAAAAAAAACCCAAACAAACAGAGATTGTATACCTATCTGATTTTTAGTAGCATCATCCCCATCAGATAGTGCTTTGCCCAAAATCAAGCACAGTGCTTCTACCTTTGGTACCATCAGCCCCACCAGGTGGGGCTAGCAAGGTTGGGTGAAGAAAGCTCAATTTTATACTCTCAGGACAAAGTCTTTTAAGTATATGGTAACTTCCATTTCACCTTTCACGCTTGAAACAACTCATGCAACAATATAAAGCAAACACAACTCTTCTCTACTCTGTGTTGAAAGAAATTGTCTCCCACACTTCAACATATTGCACCATCCTACATTTCCCCAGGGCCCCTGATGTTGTTACTATCCTGACAGACACAGTCATCTCCCAAATTACACTTATTCTGACCTTTATATGCTGACAGAAATGCCTTTAAGACAATGTTTTCTCTCAGAGGTGCTGCACTCGCACACAGAATTATGTCAGCCACTTAAGTAATCCTTGCTTGGCTGTCTTTTAAAATGCCTCTTTCGTTTTGCTGTAACCAAGGGTTTTAATATTTAAATGTTCATGAGCACCAGCTTTATTAAAATTAGGGCTTGGGGAAATGGTTTCAAAAAGGAGAAACGAATATTACCCAACCATTTAAAAGATGCTAATTAATGGAGTTCCAAAGCCCAGGGAGGCCATTCGATGGAGCAGAGATTCTTCTACTAGACAGATTCGTAACTTAGTGGTTCGAGTGGCAGAGGTGGAAATAAGAGGTGAGGAAAATCAAATGCAAGTAGGTTAAAGAACAACAATACTCCAGGTATTATGAGGGCTCCTGAGTTCAGTTCTGTGCCAGCAATTCGAGTTGTCTGCCTACCAGCTCTAGGTGTAAAGATCTTTTCCTGACCCTGACACAAAATAGAGGTGGTGTCTCTTTCCTGCTGGATCTGCCCTGTGCCGGGAATAAGAAAGCAGAAGCCACACAGCACAGCCAGCTGAGAGTGGCAGCTGCCAGCTGAGACCCAGCTGTAGGACTCACCAGCCAATTGTTTTAAGATAAATCTAAGGATTTATGGAAGGTCCATGGGCATATCCATACGCAAGTGCAGAAGGAAAGAGCTTTGCATTGGGAGTAGCAGAGACACATGGCAATGGTTAGAGCTTTCCATATAGGATTTTTTTATGATTATTTCACCTGAGTGTGACTTTTTTTATGATTGTTTCACCTTAGCAGCTCCCCACTGTTACCCTCCCCTAGATCCTGCCTATCACTTCTACTCTCAGCAGAATAACTGAATTAGTATTTATATCTGTACTTCTGAGTATAGGTAGTAGTGCCCTAATTTTTTCTCTCTGTCTCCTGCTCCCTCCTCTTTACCTGTTCTTCTCTCTGTGTGCAAATGTAACCCTGGGTCAAGGACTGAAAATACTGCATGAACTGGAGGAATAGATTCCTTCAGTGGGCCTATGTACATAGCTATCTACTCTAGCTCTGTAGTAGAAAAGACAGTGTCAGTAGTCTGACAGTGATTTGTAGCTGGAATTTCAGTCAGAGGATATTTTTTACTGATGCAGTTCTTGCCAGGTCAGTTGCTGTAAAAGAACTAGGGTGGGCTGGTGATTTGAAACTCATGAGCCCAGAAGGAAACTGTGAAAGGAAAGGTAGCAAGAGAGACAGAGGCTGGGAAAAAAAACCCCTCCTTTCCAGCCTACCACAGCATGCAGTGTGTCTTGGGAGGAAGGAACGCTGCATCCTAGAAGCACAGCTACCTTTCACAGCTGCTATTGAACTGAGCATTGAATTGTAGAGGAAGAGTTCACTGACCCTATTCTGCAGTATTTAATCCATCTCCAGGACCTCAGAGCTCCAAGATATGCCAATTCAGCAACTAGATGAGGGAAGCTACCTGTGTTCTGTTTCTTCCAGGTGGGACCTCTGCTCTTGTCCTCCTTGCCTACTTCTTTTCTCCCATGGACCAGCTTGCTAAGCCAGGCAGGTCACATTGCACGTGGTTGTCCCTTACCTCCTGGTGACTGTTTTGCAGTAAGTGCCAGGAGGGGGTGTGGACAACAACACCTTTGTATGTCATTCACCAGGCAACTTTAGAAGAAAAAGGCAATTTATTGTCCAGATACAATCCCAGCCTAGAGAAAATAATAGGAAGGAAAAGGACAAATAGGGAATTAATAAGGAGCCAATCATAACTTCAACCAACTAGACATTCACATGCTGTACTTGCCTTGTTCTTTCATTTGCTATTCTATAAATAATACAGAAAGCAAATATCAGCCCTCACCCTCCCAATTCCATTATCTTGTCATAGATGACTATTTAAGTGGTCATTGCTCTTTCCCCCAACCCTGATTTCCAAGCCTTGGGCTGAAGCTAGACAACTCCACCTTCTGCTGGCCCCAGATCCCAGCAGGTACAAGGAAGGGAAGTTTTGAACGGGTCCTAGGAAGCAGGAGCCTGGTTGCAGCTTCCGAAGGGCTGGTTGGGTTGTAATTCTCAGAAGCATTCCCATCGTTAATTCCGTTCCTGGCAACTGCTGAACACTGCTGGCATCATGACAAAAGCAGAAGCAGCAGAAGGTAACTCAAAGTGGGGGCAGAGAGATAAGTGGCTTTCTGGATATAGCAATAAATAAAGCCTTCCTTGTCACTTCCTCTACTCAACCAATGCTCAAGTTCTCTTTCCACATAACTTAGCCCTCCAAGGTGAGCATTAATCCCACCAGCCTGCCCTCTCTACAGGAAGACTAGCTTCTGAAATCCATCCTGGCTTTCTGGAGGAAATTAGGGCAACAACAACCACAGTGGAACAGTCTATAGCAATGTACAAATGGAGCTCAAAGGGGCTCAGCCTTTTCAGCTGAGACTGTTACTGCCCTTATGAACTCATTCAGGATTGATTTTCCATTTTCAAGCTCTCATTTTCTCTCTTTTTAATTCTGAAACCAAATACTCCTGGTTCAAATGTAAAGCTCCCTACGTTTTCCTAGCTGTTCTTTGAAAACCTCCAGAGTGCCATTTGCTGGAGAGGGCATCCCAAACAAGCACAGGGCAAAGGTCATATAAGTCTGTAAAAATCTCTTAATGTGTGTGAGGAGGCTGTAGTCCAGGCTTTTCAATTGTGCAGCAGAGGCTTCTTTCTGTAATGGGACCCTGCTTTGATTGACCTGAGTCTGAATTAAAGGTTAGATGTTTGACCTCAGCTTGAAGATTTGAGTCTGTCCTGTGATACGTTGTCTCTCTGTGTCGGTGATACTGAGACTGCAGACCTTGTATTAGCTCACTGAAACCTGTTTGCATTACATTAATCTGCAGAGGGGGTGGTGTGCCACTGTCACCTTTCCTTGATGAACCTTGGCTAGAGAATCCCCTTTGGCTGATGTGCTAAAAGCTGGAGATACTTGAAGCAAGAAGATCTGAGGGTTTGGATAAAACATCAGGTCATGGAGGCTTAATATGTTATTGCACATCAGCAGAGCAAACGTACCTGTCCATGCATATGCTCTGTGCCTGGAGCTAATGCAAAATAATATGATGTAGCTTCACTTTGTTTCACTGTCAGCTAAGTTAAATTGCATTATTATATCTTTGTCACAAGCCAAGAATGTGTGCCCAGGCTGCTACCTCAGCTCTTCTGATGTTTGGTAACTTGTTAAGCTATTCTCGCTTGATCATATGTCAGAGCCTGGAGTCCTTCACAGCTGTCACAAAGTCCTTGGAAGTCCTGGTTTTGTTACCCTGGGATGTATTCTTGTTTGCAAGGACTTGTGGCTGCATATTGCACAGATATTTTTTCCACCCAGTTATTTTTTTTTACATAGAGTGTGACAGATTGGATGCTTGTTATCGATCGGGAAAACCAGTGTACACCTCCCAAGAGACCAGCACTTTCTGATTCAGGCCATTCCAAGACCTTTTACAACAATTAAAACTAAACAACAACAACCAAACTGAAAAGGGATTTTAAAGAAGAAAATGGTTTTCTGTCAAATCTCTGATATCTGCAAAGCTATAAATAGATACTTTGAAGTTCATAGAATTTCATTGTTTTCAGAGAGAGATTGGGAGGAACAGCATGAAAAAATGGTGTCTGTATCTCTAGTAGGATATAGATTGACCCTCATAAATGAAGACAGTTGGCAAGAATGATATGATCTGAGACAGAAGAACAGCAAATATTCAGAGTACATATAAATTTATCTGTAAAACTGATGTCTTGACTGCAGCAGCCTGCCATAAAGAAAATGAAATGCAAACTGGAAACACAGGCTTGTTCTAATAAATGCATAGGGAAGAATAAAAATAACAAATATATTTATTTCCCTACTAATCCCTCTTCATTATAGGACATGGCTGTTTTGCTTAATGGTCACAAATGAATCCAATATGAACTCAAACAAAGGGAGGATTCTTTTCTGTTTATAGATCAAATAATTTGTAAAGATATTTCAAGTGTAGTTGGCATCAACAAAGTCAAATAAAACCTCTGTCTCACACAAGCAAAAATTTACCATAGCGACTAGCTTTCTATGACAACTGCTAAGAGGTAATTTTTCCCTGGAGCCAGCTTCCTTTGGATCAGTAATGCTCCAGTCTATAGCAGAGAGAGTTTGCATGAGGATCTGTGTACGAGCACACATTATAATGAATCACACCCTACATTGATTTAGTAAACCAATAGGTTTTATTAACTCAACAATGAGATTAAAATGGATTAAACCAGGAGAGGGGCTCTATCATTGCACTAGTAATTTATCCTTGATTCCAAAGCAAGTGCAATTCACTTTGTTTTTAATACCTGATTAGACTCCTCTCAGTACCGCTGAAATGTTTTCTCCAAGGGGAAAAATGTAGCAGATATAGGGGAAACCTATACCCATATATAACTACAGAGAGGGCAAGCAAAGAAGCCAACTTGAATCAGAGTTAGGACTTTTCAGTGTTAGCCCAGACAAAGAAGTCAATGATTTTTCTTGGCAGGGAGTTCTGAAGCTTCCTGTGCTAAAACAGATGGAAAAAGCCAGCAGGACTGGATGGGGAACAGCAGCTCAGCCCTGATGCTTGCTGGGCCTGCCCTGCCCTGCCCTCTCCACCCCGACAGCCATCACCTGGTGAGCAGCAGAGGTGTCTGGCTTACAGGATGCCTTTGAGCTGTGGAGCTCTGGCAGTACCAAGCTGCAGCACAGAGCTGTAAGAGCTGCCTGAGAGTAAAGTCAATCAGGTCAAGCAGAGCTGTGTTGCTACTGGTACCCAGGTGGGCAGTTTTAAAGCCATGACTGTTTCTCCATTCCATTATATCTAGGTGAGATTTTTTGCCCGTTCCATTAGTTTCAGAACATTCCAGGATGCTACACTGCTCTTCTGCAGATCTCCTTTGGCGCAAAGCAGTGTTGTTGTTTTTTTCAACCCACTGACTCAAGGATACCTGGGAGTCTGTGGCCTATTTCTAAAGGATCTGCAGTGGGCAGCTAAAAATCCTCATAGACTTGTTTAGGTTGGAAAAGATCTTCAAGATCATCAAGTCCAACTGTTGACCCAGCACCACCATGCCACTAAACCATGTCACAAAGTGCCATGTCTACAAGTTTTTTGAACACTTCCAGGGATGATGATTCCATGACTTTCCTGGTCAGCCTGTTCCAATGTTTAGCCACTCTTTTGGTGAAGAAATTGTTCCTCATATCCTTAACCTCCTCTGGTGCAACATGAGGTCATTTCCTCTTGTCCTACTGCTAGTCACCTGGGAGATGAGACCAACCCTCACCTTGCTACAACCTCCTTTCAGGTAGTTGTAGAGAGCAATAAGGTCTCCCTTAAGCCTCCTTTTCTCCAGGCTAACCAGCCCTAGTTCTATCATAAAACTTGTGCTCTAGATCTTTAACCAGTTTTCTTGCCCTTCTCTGGACACACCCCAACATCTTTATGTCTTTCCTGGAGTAGGTGGTTCAAAACAGAACCCAGCATTCAAGATGTGGCCTCACCATCACTTCCCAAGTTCTGTTGGCCATGGTATTGCTGATCCAAGCCAGGATGCTGTTGACCATCTTGGCCACCCAGGCACTTTGTTATTTAGCCATCTGTTGACCCACACTTCCAGGTCCTTTTCCTCTGGGCAGTTTTCCAGCCACTCCTCCAAGTCTGTAACATTGCATGAAGTTGTGACCCAAGCAACAAACTGTTGCAAATCTTGCAAAACTGTGGAGCTAGTGGCATTGTTGCTGCACAGGACTTTTACATGGAAAGCAAGCAGGTCTTAGAGGCCAGCAATTGAAAAAGGTTGAGAAACACTTGCATGTAACTTGACCTAGAGTCAGAGAGATTCTCTCCATTTTGTCTGGCCGAACCACCTACTCACTCTTTGGACTCAAAATGGATTTTATCAGAAATTCCTGTTGCTGCCTAAATGGCTCTAAGCCTAGCCCAGTAGAGGCCAGTTTTGCAGGGGTTATCCTATGGGGTATGGAATCACAGAATACAGGACTGGAGGAGAACTCAAGGAAGTATCCTCATTGTGATCCAGGAAAACCAAGATAATCAGCATTTAATTGCTTTAGTACAGGATGGGGGGTTTGATTTTGGTTTTTGGGGTGGTTTGGGGGTTTTTTTTTAGAAATTGTGTGTGATTCTTGAGTTATGCCACAGATATGCAGTATAATTAAACACATATTCAATGTCTTTTCACAGACAAAACTAAAATGAATCTAACTTTCCTCTCCTGAGTTAATCCACCATGAACAACTCCATCAATAACCATCCTTCTAAACTGTCATCCACCCACATCACTCCTTCTACCTCCTCTTGTTTTCTGGGAGAGGTTTGATTTAAACTGTCAATAACTATCCTCAAGATCACTGTAATTATGACATTCATTATTACTGCTATTTGTTATTAGATCAGTAAAGGAAATGGTTTTTTTGTCTGTGGGAATCTGCAAGATTTTGAAATAGTTTTCTCCATTCTGGATTCATGAGTGTTTGTGAACTAATAATCTGAAAAAAAGTACAGATCAGATCAATGCACAATTCATTTAGCTATCTTGAAAATATTTCATTTAGATGGTGGAGAGCTTTCTGAAATAAAAACATAATTAACCTAGCTGTTGAAAAAGAGGAAATAGGATAGTTTTGCCATTTCAAAAAAAAATATAGTCTCTTCAAATGGGGAAATTCATTTAAACTGAGCTCCTCTACAAACAATTTGTATTGACCCACTGCCATCCACCAACAAAAAAAAAAAAGCATTCAATCTGAAAATTGTCAGCTTGCCACTTACTATTAAAAGTTTATGTAACATATAGAAAGATGCACAAAAAAATATTGCTGGTGTTCTCAAAAGGGAAAAAAAAAAAAGTGGCCTGAAGGAGTTAAACACAATCCAGGATTTAAAGTCTGAAACTTCTTGGATATTTTTGATACCATCTCAGCCTTCAGATCACACAGAAATAACCTCTATCTCTGCATCTTTAAGAGACCTTTCCAGGGCTCTCCAAATTTTATTCCAGGATATATATGTTTATTTTTATACAATTATTAATTAATCACCAAACCCTTCTCCATCCTTTTCACTCCCAGAAGGTGTTTATTTAGAATGAATCTGATTTTCTGACCTTTAACCCAGTTTTGTGAGTTTTAGTCAAGTGCTGTTCCTCTCTGATATTTCAAACCCAGCCTCTCACGCACAGGCAGCTGATAGCAACTTGACTTGTCACGGAGTTCAATCTGTGAACTTGGCAGTTGCATGAGCAAGTGACTCATGCCTCACTTCGTGTTCCTCTCTTAGCTCAGACACATTTGTCTTGAGAAGAGCTGTGGAAATAATTGTTTCTTGGGGGTTGGTGACAATTCTGGTTGTGTAAGAATACTATAAATCACATTCAAAAACATGACGTTGGCTTCCTTTACCATCCTGCTTTAAAAAGGTTACATCTAAAGTGGTTTTCTGCTCGTTTCTGGCATCTTGAACTTGTCTGACCTTTTATCTTTGACTCTCCACCCTAAAACCTTGGGTGGGAAAGCTGCCTAGCAGAAAAGAACCTGGAGGTGCTGGTGAAGAGCTGGCTTAATACGAGCCAGCAGTGTGCCCAGGTGGCCAAGAAGGCCAACAGGATCCTGGCTTGTATCAGGAATAGCGTGGTCAGCAGGAGAAGGGAGGTTATCATGCCCTTGTACTCGGCACTTGTGAGACCTCATCTGGAGTACTGTGTTCAGTTCTGGGGCCCTCATTAGAGGAAAGATATTGAGATGCTGGAGTGTTTCAAGAGGAGAGCTACGAAGCTTGTGAGGGGTTTAGAGGACAAGCCATATGAGGAGAGGCTGAGGGAGCTGGGCATGTTTAGTTTGGAGAAGAGAAGGCTGAGGGGGGGCCTCATTGCCCTCTATAACTACCTGAAAGGAGGTTGTAGAGAGGTGGGGGTTGGCCTCTTCTCCTTAGTAACTAATGATAAAAACAGAGGGAATGGTATGAAGTTACAATGGGGGAGGAGGGGTGTTAGATTGGATATTAGGAAGAAATTCTTTGTGGAAAGAGTGGTGAGGCACTGGAACAGCCTTTCCAGAGAGGTGGTTGAGTTACCATCCCTGGAGGTATCTAAGAAACATGTAGACATGGTGCTCCAAGACTTGCTCTAGTGGCAGGCATGGAAGGCAGGTTTGGTTTTTTGGTGGTTTTTTTTGTTGTTGTTGATGCTGTTGTTGTTTACTGGTTTTGTTTTTATGGGTTGTTTTTTTTTGTTGGACTTGGTGATCTGAGAGGTCCTTTCCAACCATGGAATGTTCTGTGATTCCGTGACATACCAAGTCTTTGTGCCATTAACTGTCATTCCTCCATGAATGCCCTGACTGTTATCTTTGCCTGGTCTAGTTCCAGCCAGATGCTTTTGTCTGTATAAAGGAGTGAGGTTAAGGCTCAGCAGGTCCTGATTGTGAGCCTAAGCAAGAGCAGCAGCTCTGGGAGTAGGTGCAGACCACTTCTTTAGCCACTTTTAGAGGTATTTAGTGATGGCTGCAGCAGCAGCTCCAAGAGGCAGCAAATAGTCCATTGTCTTGAGGAGACCTGGAGATTTAATGCCTGTGGCAAACTGCCTCATATCCTGCCTTGGTAAATAGGTAGTGATCCACCAGAGAAACAGGGTAGCAATCAGTTAATATGTTCTGCTGGAGGCACTGGGGACAGTTTTGTGACATTACTGGTTCTGGCATGTAATGGAGTTGGGCAGAATGCAACAAATCTAGGAGCACGTAGGATATCTCTTTGTTTCATAAAGGAAGGAGTGGGACTGAAAATAGTATAATGCAAGGAAAAGCTATGAAACTCAAAAGGAGCTAAAAAGAAGCTCATAAAATATGGTTCCCAAAGAAATTGCATAAGCTGAGAAAAGAAAAATGGCATGAAACTCCAGCCTGATCATTTCCTTACCCTTGTACCCTGCTGCCATGTTAACATGGCCACTCACACAACACTCTGTGGGAGCATTTGTCTCAGTTGAAGAACAGCAATTAGAGTATTTCCAATGGACCATCTCTTTCCCCTTAAGGTATCTGAATTGTCCTCTGCTGAATAACAAAGGGCAATCTTATAACAAGGTCTTTAACCCTGCTCCAAGCAACAGGAGGAAAAGGGAATATTTCTGAACATACCCACAAAGTTTGTGGGAACAGCCTGGGGAAAATCAGTTCCAATAAATATCTGGTTCATAGCTAGGTTCTCCAGATGGCATCAATATATCATAAAGAGTCAAAGAGAGCCTTTCAGAATGCAAATTACTATTCACATTTTACCTAATTTATGCAAATTAGCTCATTCAGTTTTCCACCTTATCCTCTCTGGAGTTACTCCAAGGTTTGAAAGGAAAGATATTCTTCTTGCAAAATATATATAATCCATATTAATTGCTTCTGATGGAGATGAGTGGGACGGACAGCTATTCCAGCAGTTAATACTTTAATCACTTCACCTCAGCAGCAGCCCTGCCTTAGGTGAACAGACCCTGACTACCCAACCCCATCACGAACATAAACTGCAAATAGCTGCATATTGGGATGCTACCAGTGGGGGCTGTCAGGCAGGCAGATTTTGGGAAGGAACCAGTCAGGATTGAGTAAGGTTGAGGAGAGAACTGGTGTGTGAACAAATCTGATAGGCAGCAGCCCAAAACATCTTGACTACCCAAGGTGGAAAGAGGGCTGCAAGGGAAGGATGAGGCTCACTTGTTTTGCTGGCGGATTGCCCTGGGGATGCTGGGCATTGCACAGGGATATTGGGACAGAGCTGAAAGGGGAGAGTCAGACTGAACCACCATGAGAGGTACTGAAGTGCATTGCCTCTAGAAGAGGCAGTGATGGCAGGAGAGAATGGAAGGGATCAACACAACATCTCTATTGGACTAAACCATGTGCATGGGAATACTCTGGGGTGTCTGACTGATGGACTTCAATGTATCCTAAGCCCAGCTAGCATCATTAAGAGGCACCAATGTGATCCAACACCTTTCCCCTCTCTGTACTGAATCAAAAGGAAATTTGTAGAAGAATGAGTGGAAAAAAGAATAAGATGATTGATGACCTCTTGATAAGATGATCTCAAAATTGTCCACTTGTTAAGAAGTGATCAAAATATGTTTGGACTTATTGACATCAGGCTGTCCTTGATATAATGTTTATGTGTTATCTTGAATAGCTGTTCTTTAACCACACACTGGTACTTATGGATTTCTTATCCCTGTCCCTTGTGTCTGGATGCCTGTGATCATATACAGAGATAAACCAGGAAGATAAATTCTGAAATCAATGAATTAGACATTTAATACATTGATATTTCATTGCTTATCTCTATAGAGAGAAGAAATTAATAGACAAGCAGTAAAATGTACTGTGACGCTTTGTTGTGCCTGACAGACCTCAGAATACCTTGTCAGGATCAACTGAGAGCAAGTGGCAACAATTACACCTGTACCAAGCCCCACCTAAATCTGAGTGGCATCTCTCAGATGCAACAGGTGAGAAATTGGCCTGGTTTAGATGTACTTGACTGACATTACTCAAGCCTGTAATACACTGGGCTCAGTAGTAGCTGGACATCAAATTATGCAATCCTCTAGCATTTTCTGCTTCCCAGACCAACACAAGGACATTGGCTGATATTTTATCAGAAGGTATTTTTTCCTATAGCTCTGTCACTAACAAGTCTTCTTTTGCCAGTCAGGAAAACTTGTTTCTGAAACATTTTCAATTGACATTTCAAATACATCTTTTGTGTAAGGTCTGCAGGAAAACACTGAAGCGATTGATTGGTGACTTTCAAGAAACATACTTTTTTTCTCCTCTGTAGGGAAGACACGGAATTTTCTGACAACCATAAGGAAAAGTATATCACTGCACTCTAGCTGTATTTATATAACTTGACTAATGTCACTTGCTACATTTCAGAGGGATCCATAAGATTAGAAAGTGCAAGAAGGTGGGAAGAATATTCTTTGTCCTCCAGCTACGCATAATAGTGGGTTTTTTTAATGAAAGTAATAGTAGAGCAGAGTACATTACAGTAATTTCCAGGTTATATCACCTGAAAGGGAGCTTTGATCACAATAGGTTCATCACTTTGATGTAAAAAATGTCTATAAAGTATATCATTTGTTTAAACCCTCAGAAAGTTGACATTGCTTGTTCAGACCTCCTCTTCAGCAAGGTGATTAATTATGGGTGTCCAGGGACAAATCTCACACTCTTCAGCACAAGCTGTTACTCATTGTAGATGCCTTCAGGAGCTAAGCAAATCATTCACAAACTGAGCTTGGTCAATCAGAGCAAGTCCAACTCTTAAACTGCTTGGAGAGCATCTCTCATCAAATTAGCTTTAAGGAGACTTAGGAAGGAGCCCTGAAAGGAAGATGCTTAAGTAGATCCTCATCAATTTCTAAACTGATTTACTTGAATCAATACAACTTCTGGCCACGGCCAAGGCACACAACTTTAGCAGCTGTGGACACTTCCACAAAACAGATCTCAGCACCTTCCCTTTGCAGAGCTGAGGACTCCATCCAACAAATCACTTAAGATTGGGCTTAACTTTAAGTACATGAATATCTCATTAACATCAAGGAGAAGACAGTAACTAAAGTATATATGTAAAGTGCTTTGTTGGATTGGGGCCGTAGATACTGCAGTCTTTGTTGCTAGGTGAAAATATAAGCCAGAAGAAGTGTTTCGGCAAGAGGGATAGCATGATCTTGAGAACTACTCAACAACAGCAAACTGTGAGAACAGGAAGATGATTGACTGATTATTTTCCCAATTCATGGGAACCCATGGGAGTATCTAAATCAACTCCTTAGGAATGCTGCAGGGTGACTTCAGACCAGCGATTAGAGCTGAGCGAAATGTTTTGATTGAGAATAAATTAATTCAAAAGTACTGTTTTGGCTAAATGAAAATCTTTTCCTGACCTATTTTGATTTCCTCTAACTTTCCATTTCCGAAGAAAAATCCCAAATGAAATTTTTTTTTAGCTTTATGGATGTTTTCAGTCTAATGTGTATTTTTATTTTCTGGGAAAAGATTCCTAGTTAAATGAAAATATCATGGCAAAAAAATCCAAACAGAAGAACACATGCTTTCATTTTTAGCAATATCCCACTAGGAAAAAGAGATTTTAAAAAAAATCAGTTTTTATTTGAAAGCTTTGTGAGCTGTTGTTTTGGGTTGTTTTCTTTCTCTTGGGAAATGCAATAACTTTTTTAAATAAAAGACTTTATTTTAAATGTGGCAAGTTTTCATCAAGAAAAAGGAAAGACATGGAGTGAAATGAAGGACAAAGGGCCTCTGTTCTACATCTACACAAAATAAACTTTTTTATTCCCCACTAGCTCTAGCAGTTATGTAAAGCTGTTGAACTGGGAACTCTCACCTTCAAAGAACTGCAAGGAGATAAAGATTTGCAAATGAAGGATTTCTTCCTATGCCATATTGAAAGAGAAATTTTTTCATAGATACAAATAGGTTTATGATCAAACATTTTTCCCCCCCAGAAAATCACAAGATAACCAGCTCCTCTTATCAAGGCATGATTGTATTTTGTGCTACAAAGAAATAAGAAAATAACCTATGGGCAAGCACGTCTTAGGGAGACTCTTTCCTTTCAAGCACTGTTTCCCCACGAAGTCAATGAACTAAAGAATGATCTTAAACCCACAGTGTTCCTGTTTTAAGATGGACTGGAGCAGTATTCCTCTCACTTGCCTTGTGATCATATTTGGGTATGAAGTAGCTGTTCATGGTGACCCCCTCATTTCCCAGAGATGGAGCTCATCCTCACTTCAGCAGTCTCTGCTTCGCTCCAAGTATCCCAGCACTGTTCAATCAACCAGGATTGTATCTTGTTGCCTGTAATTGAATCATATTGATTTTTAATGAGTTTAATTGATTGTGCTTGTCTCAGGGGCTGCACTGACAGCTTTTTGTGTTGTAGAATTGAAGGGCATATAAGGGGTTAATTGAAGGCTGTGCAAGTTGATGGGGAACAGGAAAACCAAAGGCAGACCCAGTGTGAATACCTATGGAAAAAGCCAATGATGAATAAAGGCAAACAATTTATTTGACTTGAAACAGGTTATAAAGGACAATAATTGTTTTAAATAGAAAGCTGTTAAATTATAATTGGAAGTAATTGAAACTCACCCGAAATATTGAATAAAACATTAGATATTTAAAATGATGTTATCTCTACAATTATCATTGGAAATAATTGCAGTGAAGCCCATGGACTCCTTGTGAGAGGAAAAGAGTCAGCTAGGGCCTATTGTTTTCCACAGTCCTAATGTGGAGTGTTTAATGGGGAGGTATTTATAAAGAGGTGGCAGCATTTGTGTCTGATCTGGCATTTCAGCAGTGAATGCCAGTCCTACTAAGGTGAGAAGGGAGGTAAGGAAGGAGCAAGAAGGAAGCTTCTGCTGTTTTCAGAACAGTTGCTTTAGAAATTAGTCAAGAAGATGCACCTCCCTGGAAGTTTTCCTGTCTTATTTATTGTATTTGGGGCTTGAAAAAAACACATTTTCATGGCAGTGAGTTGCCATTCTGAACTTTTTTCCTGAATGTTTTCAGGACAGTATTTACACATTGTCCTTTTTTTGACTAGCAGAGCTGCTTGAAAACAAGGAACACCTTTCAGTAAAAAAACCAGTGTTCATTCATCACAACACTCAAAGGTTGTCATATCAACATGTGTATCTGTTTCTGCTTTGGTGCCAAAAATTGTAACTGCCTTAACTCACTAGCTTTAAATGTCCTCATCTCCCAGCAGAACTCGTGGAAGATGTGTCACACAGCTTCTCACCCCTGACCTGAATGTCTGCCCAGATGTGGCTATGTACTGTCATCTCTGGAGGTGCAAGGTTTGAACAATCATTTTGTAGCAGAGTATGGCTTCATGATGAGTGACAACCTGCTGGAGTTTCAGGGTGATTAATGCAACCATTACACTGGACTTCATGAATTTTCAGACAGCGACTCTGATAGGAGCAAAGTTACATTTCACCTACAGAAACCTCTCCACACATTCTAATCAGCTCATACACAAAAATCAGTTTGTTGTATTCTCTTCCTAATTGTCATGGGCCAAATTTTCCCTAGTGGACACAATGCAGGCAAGGAATTGAGCTGCAATGATTTCAGGTTGTTTTTTTGTCCTATGGAAATAAACTTTTTTCCTTCCCTTTGTTAGAGAACTGGATGTTAGTTATTAGTCTATTAATGCTGCATTTTCTATGAACGAAATAGAGGAAAGAGAAGAAGTATCATTGAAACATCATTTGGGGAAAATTGCTGAAATGGAGTGGCAGATGAAAAGGATTTGAATGATGGATTTATCTATAAGGAAAGAAAGAGAAGGGTGAATACCGAACACATACAGAGGAAAAAAGCAGCTTAGTTTCAAGAGACTAACATAAGCTGTAGCAGCCTACTAATATTCCTAAAATATGTATTAACAACAAGTTGATTTCCTCCCATAAGATCATCTGTTCTGTTTTAAACTAGTATCTACCAAAGTCATATGGTGGGCATCTGGCTTCTTTGTGCTTCTTCTCTTAAAGGACAAATTAGAAGGGGGATTTTTCTTTCTAATACAGTTTACAAAACCTGTCATGTTCCACATGGACAAAGAAAGCAGATGAGAGTCAGCTGAAGGGGAAAGGATTGATCCTGTCACACTCTGGGCCATGGCTGTGCTCCTCTGTATGGCATGAGAGAAGCTGAGCAAACTGACGGTGAAGGTTCTGCATGGCTGGACAACTCCAGGTTGTTCTTTAAGCGTGTAGTAGCATGTCAGAATTACTGGCTGTGAACTTGAACCCTGTGCACTTGTAATAACCTAATGCAATACCTCCTAGGAGAATCAAACACTGAGGTGAGGCCAGCAGATCCCCTTTCTGGCACAAGCTCTTCTACTGATGCGCCTGTGAAATTTTCACATCTCTGTGTCTACTGATGTATCTCTTCCCACAATCCCTCCTTGACTATTTAGTCTAGGGTAGTTGGTCCTTTTATTACTAGTAACAAACACATACATTCACATTATGTGATGGCTTCTTTAAAAGAAGTATGCTTTCCTCAGCACTGGAGATCTTGCCCTGTGACAAGAAATAACAAGCAGGCAATGAATTGATAGCATTTATTTGGCTCTGCAGTGAAAGGTCTGATTTATCTTTCCCGGGATCAGAATCTGATGCAAGGAGCCATTGCTGATGCAAGTGATGCAAGACTGGTGCAAGGATCCATCAGTAACTGGAGAAGCTGGGATATCACGGCTGACTTTTAGGGTGCAGTTACCAAAGTCCTCCAAGCTTATCTTCATTCTTTTTTGGAGCATGAAGTGCTGTGTGATGTATCTATCTGGAGATTGTGCAGGGTGAGTGGGGGGAGCATGAAAATGTAAATTATAAGCACTATAAGGAAAGGAAAGAAGCACTTCTAATGGTGTCTAGAGACCACAAAGAGCAATTAGCCAGGTTTAAAATTCTGCCAGCAAGTATACACGGCAGGAAACACAAACATAAGGAGAGCAAGAGCCACCAGGCTTCACTTGGCTCCTGCCACTTCATCAGGGCTAATTAAAGTGTTCTTACCTGAGTCCTTAAAGAGATTGACTATGACAGCAAACAATTTCAAGTGAGATGCACTAGTCTAAAGTGAAGGGGGGAAAGGAAAAGGGAGGTAGCAATCTGCATTGTCAAATCCCATCCTGATATGCCAAGAGGAGAACGCTCAAAGCTGGGTGACATCAGGCCACAGAGGAAGCAAAAGGGTTGCTCTCAAGTTCATCTGTGTTGTCACACCATTTGCAATCAGGAGTTATTTTGCCACATGTTCCTCAGTGAGTTTGGATGTAAGAAGGCGCATGCATGTGTGCACTGTGGCCAGGCAAGGAAAGTGGCAGCAATGCTTGTAAGTAATCACCTGCACACCTGTAGGGGCATTGAGGATGGAGGCTTCTTCTCCAGTCATTTTCATTGTCCCCTCCATCTTTACATCATTTCCATAACAAAGTGGTCCTATATTCTAGCACTCTGGGAGAAGGATCAGAGAACACTGGTGGTTTAGGAGTTAGAGTTGTGATCATTCCATGAAATACAACTGTCCTGGTTTGGCTAGGACAGAATCCTAGGCTAGCCATAGGCTTCAGGCTGTTAGCAATTTAGAGACAACCAGGGCAGCTGATCTGAAGTGACTACAGGTGTATCCCATACCAGAAGTTTCCTGCTTAGGATAAAGGAGAAAGTGTGCTGAGGATGGGGGGTTCTTTTTGATCCTGCTTCTCCTCTTCTGGCTGCTGAGGATGGCTTTCCTGTTTATTATGACAGCCCCACATTCACTAGGGTAAGTGTAAACATATATACTTTATACTGATATTAGTATCACTTTGTCTGTTTCATTAACTGTTTTGATTTCAACCTGTGCACCTCCTCTCCTTTTCCCAATCTCCCTTCTCTTCCTGGGGGGTCATTGGGTGATAGAGCAATTGCTGTAGTTTGATTCCAGAGATGGGCTAAGTGTAGATGATGATACACAATTCCAAGTTTGTAAGAGGCAAATGAAGCTTGCACAGGCAGTACTATGCTTTCTAAAGTTTCCAGTTTTTACCCAAAACGTGCAAATGTCCATGTATACAATTAAAATACATCAAAACTAAAATCACAGGTTGGGCCAAAATCAAGTTGGCAGCTTCTTTTCAAGTAGTTTTATGCCTTATTAAGTACCCCACAGGAGGCTGCCTACACCAACTCCATTTTATTGATAGTCAAGAGTTTCTAGCCTGAAAGAAAACAATTATTCATGTTAACTTGAAGCTGGAATAAACTGTCCCAGACCAATGTCCAGAACACATGCAGACTCAAAATCCAGGCTCAGATTTATTTCTTGATGTATTTTTCCATTCACCCAGGATTATAATATCCTGGCAGATGCTTTCTTTAAACAGGTTAGCACAACTGTTTTCCTGGAAAGGTCTTTGGCAAGTAAATAGGATTTTTCACATATGCTCCAACAAAATGTCAGCATATTCATGTAAGTAATAGAGACTCCTCTAAGAAAATCAATGAAAACAAGCTTATCTTAGCAGCAGAGTCAGCCTTCTTTGTCCTGTGTGTCACACATGAAGTTCTGTGTTCAGGAGAAAAGTGGTGGAAGGAGTTTTTTTATTTACTGCCTTCTGTTTCAGATAACTTACACATCAGTGAAACTTTGGACATTCAATGCTACAAATTCCCAATAAGCCTTTTAAGTATTGCAAATGTTTTCAAGGGGGATAAATATGAGCTAGCGTACATAAAAAGTGTTAATTCACTCAGCACTTAACTCATCATCATCTCCCACAAGACCCACCTCCCTCAGGCTGCTGGGCAATCCTATTTATCCCTATTTCACATAGGAGGTACAATATGATGGAGGACCAATGGTTTTCCAAAGAGACCAATATCCTCAGGCAGTAACAGCTTCCCAGAAAACTTCTCCCTTTTAAACAGTGAAACTATCTTTAAGTATTGCAATGGGAGCTAAGCTCTTCTGAATGTGGTTCTCATATGTAGGAGCTCTCACAGTCCTACCAGACTTGCACAGGAAAGCAAGGTAGCTGCATAGCAGAGGAAGCAGCTGAACATGAGACTGCCAAAATCATGACCTGATCATTAGACCAGCTGATGACCAAATAATTTTAACACTCTCTGCAGCAGTAGCTTGCTTTGAAAATTTGATCTTGTTTTTCAGGCTATGCTAATCTGCTACCACCAAAACGAAAAATTATCCAGCCTAAAAAGTGCACTGAATACTTGCAGTTTGCATCACTCCAACATTCCTCACAAACTGAGGGCAAATCACAAAAAAATCCTGGACAGGTAAGTTACATGTACACAAATTTCCTCTGAACTCGGCCATATTTTTATTTTGGTATGGAAGTTGTCATGGAAAGAAGCTAAAACTGGAAAGCTTCTGAAGTGAAAAATCAGTTATGAAATGGGAACCTCCATTACAGGCTGTCTACTTAATAATTAAGTGACAAGTTAATTAATCTCCTAAGCATCTGCAGAACTGCTGTTTCCTTGGGAAGTGATGGAAACAAACTTCAGCAGATCCCATAGGTCTCAGCACTGTAGTAGCAATAAGACTCTAGAAAGTCATGTATAACAGACACTAAGTGAGGTCAGACTGCCTCCGTAGGAATAGCTGAAATTGCTTATTGCCTGAAGGTGTTTATGTTGCTAATTATTATGTTGCAGCTAATTATGGCTTGCCTGTTTCTTTATAGCTAAGTTTTCAAGGGATTCCTTTATTCCCTTCCAAAAGATATCGTATCATGATAGGAAAGGACAGAGCCTCCTGCCTTGTTAGAACAATGGCATTGTGTGCCTCTCCTCAACAGACAACACAATTAGATCCGACACAATAATTGATGCTGACGTTTTCCAGTGAGAAAGATGGACACACATTACTATCCCATCAATCTTCTTCCACATGGTGTCTTGTATCTCTCTGGTTTTCCTCCTGTGGTGGCAAATTGACCGAAGCATGCTGAGCACTCTGTCTGCATTCCCAAAGGTATTCTGTGACAGAGTCAGGGCATTTTTCAGGGTATGGGGAGAAAGGTGAGCCCACAGGAAAGATCAGTCTATGTGACTCGAAGCAAAGCTTGCTTTCACCACCTTCTTTACCTGCTTCTCTCTCCATGACATAGTATCNCAAGTGATTTTCAGACTGTGCCTGGACATAGTATGCACTTCAAAGGAAACAGGAGAATGTCCAACATCTGCTTATTACAGGTGCATTGCATGGCACTGAGCAACTGTCTGATCATTAACAGCAGCTGTCCCTCTTTCATACTCACTTCTACCTGAGACTTCAATGACACATCTGCCAGGCCTGTAAGTACCTGGAAATACCAGTCTGAATGGGTTATGTATCTGTTTGACAACTTCCCAGTCATCTAAGTTTCAGTTTTGCCTAGCTTATAATATTTAGCACCTCTTTATTTACTATATTTGATGTACTTCTTAATCTCTACGGCCAAATCATGGAGTTGAGCTTAGTCCAAACTCTACATCTGTAGTTTTCTATCTTATTAAAAGCTATTTCTGTTCATATCTGACAGGTGCCTGATTTCCCCCTGTCCACTTTTCTTAATAGCTGAGCAGAAAAGTTTCTCCAGTTAATGACAATAATACTATTAGTCTACAAATAAAACCACATATTCTGCTTTAAAAAAAAAAATAACGCCACTAAAATAGTGTTTGGCACAGCTGTATTATTCCTGTAATGAATAATCACTAAATATATTCTTGTGGATGCAGTTACCATGTGACAATGTGAATAAAAAGCTTTAGATGGAAAATTGTACTCCACAAAAATGTATGCAATGGTACAAACGTATTACTGCCCATTAATATGTATTAATTCAATGAAAAATGCCTGAGTGAGCTGGTTTACATAGATTAGGATGGCAGGCAGTGAAAGGAAGCACTTGGACTTGGTTAAATGGGCTGTGAAGATAGGAGGAACTCTAATCCAAAGCATAGAAGTGAACCACCAAGATAAGCTGTCCGGTTACGCTGGTGTGGTTTGTTCCTTCTCTTATTCATATCTGTTTTTATTAGGATGAAGAATCAGCATTCAGTACTCCTGATGCATTAGCTCTGCTCAGTCCTCTTGAATGTGTATTTAAAAGCTTTCTATTTAAAAATAAGAAAAATTAGACCATTTTCCCCAAGGTAGTTACTTAGCAGGAATCATCTCCTTTGCTTTAGTGTCTGCAGGATGCAGAATCTGAGCTCCTGAAAGGTTTGTCATTGTCAAGACAAGCTTATCTGTGTCTAAAAGACCCAAGTAATTCACTCATTTACTTGTGCAGGGTTTGTTCCACCTCCCCAAACTACACCAAGTGGGGTATTCCCACAGCCTTGAGGGGAGCTTTCATTGAGACACATCAGTGCTTTGAATTATGCCAAATGCACCCTTCTGTCCGGGCATGGTTAGTTACACATATAAAAAACAACAATTTCACTCTCCCTTCTGGCTAACAATCTTGTTATGAGACAAACTATTATGGTAGTCATATGCTCAGCAGAAGATGCAGTTTTCTCTGTGTTTATTAAAACAAACCAACAAAACCATAGTACAGTTCATAAAGTAATCCATCAATTTGGTGGCTTTCTCAGCCACATCACCTGCACAAAGTCATAAATTTAGTGTGGGGCTGGCTGACACCTTCACTGTCCTCTGCCTCTGTGAGAGAGGAGGTAGTGCTGGAGAAAGTTCAAGTGAGGAAAGGAGGAATACTCACTTCAGAGGCAACCTGGATTGGAGGGCAAGGTGTCCCAGTGTGAATTGACACCATGGATAGGATGTGAGGAAGAACAATCAAAAGATTTTGGGGGTCTCTGGACTAAGGATTACTGGAATAACAACAGACATTTGGAGGCAAAATGTGCACATGATGGATTTTGAGGTGTCAGGGATATATTCTGCAGTGTACATGGGTGGCTGTTTTTTTCATCCTGCTCAGATTCAGGGTACAGATGAGTTACTATCAGGAACCGGCAAAGTAAGAAACAGATCAGGGTTGGGCAAGAATTTAGAAGCAAAACTCTAGCGTACCAGTTCTTTAAGGGAGAAAGTTACAACAGCTCCAAGGCTCGGTTTAAAGATCTCTGTTACATTAATGATATTTGCCCCAAGAGACAACTACTGTTCTTCCATGCAATGGATAAAGGTTTAGGACAAGAGAGATGTTGGTGACCTTCTAACTGGGGCTGAGCACATTGAGGCTGGCCTGCTGTCTTCAAGTAATACTTGTGTGTCTCCAGCAACTTCAGTGGAGTCCTTCCTTGAGAACATGAGGATTTATATCAGTTTGAGACCAAACTCAGCTTTTGTGAAAGCAATCAGAACAGCTCTGTCTTTTGCATTCGTGGTAGCTACTAATTTTGCATGGACAAGGCTGGAGAAGTTAATATGAAACAGCTCTGCCTTGGAACTGCACTGTATGTGATCTTCATGTAACCCATTTTGTATATAAAGTCCTCCAGACATGACCAGTAGAAGATCTGTTATTTCAGCAGCATAATTTACATAATACAACTTAATTTAGACACTCAGAACTTTTTCATGGCACTTTCATGTTGGTGCACCAGGATATAAGCATGCCTGAAAGACAGAAGAACAAAAAGGAGGGCCTTATGTTCAGAAAAAGATCTTTATATATAACCTTGCTAGGACACAAATGTTATCCTAAGCAGTAAAAAAAGATATTATAAATTGCTACAAAAGATTTACTATCTTCTTTTCCTAAACAGCCTCATAAATTGTGTTTAATCCCCAAGTCTTGCCCACATCTTCATCCAGTTTCTTCTGCCGTGCATAAAACTTTGTAACCTCTCAACAAATGCAGCTGATCAACATGAGAGTAAAGAGTGGGGTCCCTGTAGTATGATAAATCCCTTCCCTCCAATGAAATCCAGTGGGATCTTTAATGACCACTTCTTATGTAGGAATTTTTGAAATGGAGTACAGATCATTCTTTCCACCTATGTTTTTATGCACATGGTTCCCAGGGCTCTAGTGACATTCTAATAAGTGTATTGAATTTTGAGCTATTCAAGGGATTTTGTATATTATTTATAAGAGTGGATTGATTTGTCTCTCATGTGAAGGAATATATGTGAAATCAAGCTTTGTTGTGGTTGTTTCTTTTCTCAATGTCTCTGATAGCATCATGGCTTCATAACAATTCCAATATATATTGCCAGAGGTATACTAAAATAGGGAGACATTATCCTTCATGTCATAATTCTTTCTCTGCTGAATACACTCAAAGGCTTTTTTGTTTGTTTGTTTATTGATCCTTTCTTTGGAACATAGTAAATTAAGTGAATGTTGTTAAACAAGAGGATAAATTTCCTTGTAGTTTCACCAAAATGGACTTCAATTAGCTATGCTTCTATGACTGTGCTATGATGCTACTCATGGGCAGGTTATGACACTGTCAACAAATCAGTGAAACTTAAGCTCCTGTTATTATCATCTCAAGCTAAAAAATATAGATTTCTTGTGCCTTGTTCCTGTATAATGGAGCTTCAGCTGATGTGGTCGGAAATAGCTCTGACATGAAATGTCTGCAAGTCACATTGGCATCGTAAGACAGATCAGCTGCAAAATAAGTCTGGGAAATAGAGGGAAGGGAATAAAAGCAGAGAATTCAGGGTCTTCAAGATGCCTTAATTTCTGCCATCCCCATTTTCCAGCTGTGCAGCAAAGGGATAGTTGTCTGACTGTCTGACATGCCCTCAAAGCCAGCGTCTGCTGCGGACAAAATTAGATATTTATGGACACACAAGGACGTTGTTTCCTTCTGCTGTTATTTCACTGTAGAAAATACAAACAGAGAATTATCATACACTGGCTTTTTCAATAAGAGGATGAGAAGTTATCAAATAATTTTAGCTGATGGCAAGTTCAAAACATACATCAGGAGTTTATTCTGCATGCCATGTGGTTTTGAATGCTTTTCCACAGGATTTTGCAAATGCTGTGTTTTTCTATGGGTTTAAAAAGTGGCTGGGTAAATAAGGAGAGAGAATTCTGCAAGGGATGTCTCCTCTGTTTAAGGAAGTCCCTCCACCTCTAAGCAGTCTTTCAGAAGGAAAGCATCTTTGACACTATTCACAGCCAATTTGCTGTTAATGGCCAAACTTGAAGAACACTGGATAGAAATAACATCTTGGTTAATATTTGAATGACTTCTAAGTTCTTAACAACAGTGCATAAGAGCAGAGAAGTTTGCACCTTCCCTGATGAAAGGCTGAAATTGATCCAGAAGGCAACTGTGTTGACATAATGGCAATGTCTTGATCTGTTGACCTACACTGCAGGGCTGGGCAGGGTGTACTCCCTGTCACAGTCCTGCTGTTAGTAGGCTCATAGCAGATCATCCTGCAGATCATCCTGATATAACTCTTCTTGGTTTTGCTCTGCTTTTGCATTTACACTGCTCAGTCTGCATTATCATCATGTCTGCTCAATGGATTCCAAGTCCAGGGTGTTGAATTGATGTTTTATGGATTAGTATAGAGGGTGAATTCTCTGAGTCTAATCTATGTAGTCATTGTTATTTATCTTGCTGATGCCAATCTTGCCTCTTGTCCCCCACCACTTAATGAAATATGATCTGTAAAGCATTTTGTCCTATTTTGAAATCTTCTGTGTATATTCAAAGATTATTCCTTTGTCTTTATATTCCCCCCCTTTCAACTAACAGCTAAACAGCTGCAGTAGCATGCAACTTCAGAACACCCTGCTGCTGTTCTCAAAAACTAAACCATCTGTACTTAAACCAATTTGCTTGTAAACTCCTGCTGCCCTGCCTCCAGCCTGCTAAACAGTTCATACCCATCATGTCAATCTCTTTTTCCAGTGCAGAGATCACTCTATTAGTGCCAGCTAACCCACTGAAAAACTAAGGCTGCAGGCTATGCCTAGGGAAGAAAAAATTATGTCTCTGACCTCATCAGCTAACTACATTTTATTGGAGCAACACAATTTAGATTGACCACTGAAGTCTGGATGAAAGGCAAGGTCATTTTCAAAGGTGAATAATACATCCCTGTTATTGGGGTACAGGATTTACCTCTGGAATGCATATTAAAGGGAATCTCAGGGCTATCACAGAGTTGTGAATATTGTATTTCACTCTGAGCTCAATGTACCTAAGAGCAATGCAAAAATACATGCTAGAAATCGACTTGAACTGGTAAGATGTGAGACACCGAGAATGAACACACATAATTCTAAGCCAAGGCACCAGCAGGGGACTGATAGAACATATATCCAGGAGACTGGCTGTTTGTTTCCTTGTTCATACTGTTTTATGATTTCATTTCTCTGTGCTGATTAAAAAGGGACTAAAATGTGCTGTTTGAGTCTTTCCAAAACAACTCTCCCAGAACCAATCCCTTTTCATCTTTAAATTAGCAGGCTTTTCCCAAAACATTTCTCCTAACTGATGTTCATTATTCTGGTGGAATGAGATCATCCTCTAAAATCTAAGCTGAATGTGTTTGTGAAGATCTTTTACCAACAGGTAGCTTCTTGTCCTTTAGGTTAAAGTTCTTTGCCCTCTCCTTGTGTTTACAGCACTACATAGCTATCTTAGTCTTCAATTATTTATGCCAAGTGACAAATAGACAGATCATAGTAAAAAAACATAGCAGTCTATACTTGTAGATCCTGCCCTGTTCTTGTTATTTCAACTCTCAAAACCATCTAACTGTTCTTATAATATTCCAACCCTTCTTCCCACTTGTAATGTTCTCCAGGTTTGTGCCCACAAGCACAGTGTTACATGCACTTTTTATACATAGAGTATTCCTGAAAGTTTCAGCCAAATTAGACTCCAGGAAGCTCCTTTGGGACTGCCATCACTAACCTTCTTTGCACCTGATGCTTTTCCCTTTAAACAAACCTGTTGTTGTTTCCCCTTCTGCTGCTTCCTAGTCTGCCTTCAAGTCCCTCTGCTAAAACCCATAGTCACCAACAAAACTAATAATTTCTCATGCAGCATTGTATCAAATGCTTTACTGAAATGCAGAGAGATTAAATCTGCTGCATTTCCTTTGTCTAGGAAATCAATTATCTTATCAAAGAAGGATATCAAGTCAGGCTGGCAGCCTCTGTTTCATTGGTAAACCTAACATTTTATCACATTTTACATTTACTTCCTTCTCTCTAATTATTCTCTCTTTCAGGGTTTACTCTAAAACCTTTGTGTAGTCATCTCCACTTGTGATCCAAGTGGCTTTGACCTTGGTTTGCAGGGAGCCTACACAGTGTGGGTCATTGTTCAGATGTAAATGCCTGTAGTACAGTATCACGATGTGCAGCCACAAGTATCCATGTACAAGTAGTGCAACAGGGAAACTAGAGCAGTGAAGGGCTAAAGCCATCTGGAATTCAGGAAGATGTGAAGAAAGTATCATAAACTCTAGCCCTGTTCTTACACTCTACTTTAAACCTTTGCTGAGACAGCTGCCCCTAAGCAGCTATTTGAATGGTCTTCTGATGAGGATGTTCTGACTTCACCCTGCTTCCACCAAAGTATGTGTTGCACTAACAGAAAAGGGTCTCAGAGGGTGAAGGTTCTGGCACAAATAAGCATCTGCAAATCTACAGAGATTAGCTGTCTTAGGTCCTTTCATCTATCTTGTCTCTGGTGTCCTCTCCAAGTCCCAAAGGGGAATTCAGATGTGACAACAGCATCTTCTGCACAATTGCTTGGTATTTTGCTAGCCATTTCACATCCTTCAGAAGAACAGGACCTAAGATTGGTTTTGCTGTGGGAACTCCTCAGAGATAAATATTGTTCTTTTCTACTTTTCTCTTGTCACTCTCTTCTGTCCCATGATATATACTGCCCTCGTCCTGCTGAAGCTGCTATAAATGAAAGTCTGTCAGTGCTGCCATTAGAAGCCCTATTTTTAAACAGTTTATCATTCAAAGGCAAAGATTCATTTTTTTTCTCCTCACCACAACTGATGCTGGGTGAAAAAGTTCAGGCACAGGCTACTGCCTAGAATATAGTTCATCTGAAATTTTAAACATAGCCATAAGCATTGTTGAGCAGAGATGGGCCAACAAGACTCCAATACACCAGTACTTCACCCTATAAAGCCAGGAGCAACACTGGAGTGGAAACTTGAGTCCAAAATAATGAATACTGTAATTATCCTTCGTCCTACAATCTGTCTTAACTGAATTCCCACAGTCAGGCTCCTCCAGAGCTTGGGAGATACATGAACCAGAACTGTTCTTGTAATCTGTGTCCATAGGAAAAGAAATTATCTCAGTTCTTTCTAAAGCAGGCAGAAGGAGCAGAATTTCCAGGAACCACAGGGAGACAAAGAGCAGAACACACTGTCAATAACTCCACATAAATTTAAACCTCTGCAAAAGCTTCTGGATTCTATGGGGATGAACGGGGAAGAGAGAGGGATCCAGGAATGAAAGAGATAAATTTGACCTGCATTGTAGATGGATGATCTGTTGGTAGAAAAGTAAATGTAGGATAATCCAATGATATTTAGCCTTCCTGTGTCTGGATTTCTTATCTGTAAAATGATAATAATGATATTTTCCTTTGTGAAGTACTTTGAGATCTGTGGTGGAAAGGTGATGTGTAAAGACAGATGTTGTTTCAAAGGGACAGTGAATAAGAGATGCCATAGATCTGGAATTACACAATAGACAAATATTGCAGGGAGAACACTGTGAGTCAGCAGGGCTCTATAGTGTGTTGTAGCTTTAATAATGTTGATGGTTTTCCTATTTAAGTGTAATGTTTTGGATGCTTACTCCGTTGTTCACTTAGCAGGGAGGGGATAAGAAACAGTTTATTTTCCTGGAGAGAAATAATTGGAGCCAAACTAAAATAACCTGCTGTGGACCAATTAGCAAATTCACTTCTCTATGCAGTTTTTCTAGAGAAGTTCTCAAACACTTTTGTTCATTGGGAGGATTTATCCATTTTCTCAGCCATCGGTGACCTTCTGTAATGCTGCCCTTTGAGGAAAACACTTTTCCTGCCTAAAAAATTACTACATAATTCCCTGTGGAGGATGAGGCAGAGTGCCCATATCTCTCTCTCACACATCACTCCAAGCCTGGCTCAGGAGACATTCTTGGGGGAACCACAGCCCTGTCCTTGCTGTACCCCTGCTATTTCCAGGAGTTGTGCCTGCATGGTGCCTTCTTTCATCTTCCCCTCTGCTCCAGCCCAGTGCTTACTGAAGGAAGTCAGAGTGAAATACAGGTGAGCAGATTAATATCCATCACGAAGGGATGTAGGGAATATGTAATCACACAGTCTGGATGCTTGGCATCTGCCTGTGTGACAGGAGAGGAAAATCAAAGTGAAAAGTGCATGCATCAGAGCTACAGCAGCTAGGGTGCTTTGATTAGTCTACACAGACTATGGCTGGAAAAAATCAGAGGGGTTTCTTATCCAAACAGTGGCAGTAAGGTCAGGCCACAGTTCCCACCAGCACCAAGCCCAAGAAGAGCACATCACTGGTGCATCAGCTAAGCCAGGCTGATGGCCTCATGTATGAACACACCTCCCTGCAGACTACACAGGACAGGAAAAATCAGTGCACTGATGTAAGTCCTGGGTAACTTCATCAGTGGCAACACACAGTCCCTTTTGTATCCCTGACCTCATGGCTCAAAAAACGTTTCAGGTGTTTAGACATCTAAAACTAGGCAAAGATTTCAACTTCTGAAGCTCTGGAGTTCGTACACAAAGGGATCAGTTATCTCTTCTATCAAATGCAGAGGGCTGGAGGAAAGAGTTTAGCGACCCTGCTCTGCCACAGGACCTCCTCCAGGGCAAAAGGGAAAAACCCAGGAAAGGACAGCAAGGAGACAAAGGAGGAGTGTGCGCACATGCACACCCCTCTCCTGGTTAAGGTGAGCTGCTCTCCTGCTGACTGCAACGTGGGGCTCCAACTGGCAAATTGCCACTTAAGGTATGCACAATCATGGGCATTTCCAGTAGCTTTTGAAATCCCTGTCTAGATAATGATGGAGCAGGTGCATCAGGCCTGGATGTCCAGCTGAGCTAAGTACAGGTCTGAAGAACGTTGTTGAGGGCAATGAGGCAGCTGAGACAAGCGCTGCTGCCAGCGTTCTGCGGCTCAGCCAGCACTGATTAGGCAGCTGCTCCATCCCTCCATGCCCTCCCAAGTTCTCAACCCAGGCAAGGCAATACGAAGTGTCCATAATGATGCATGAGTTAGGGGATACTGAGGAGTTGGCTTCTTTCTGTGTGTGCCCATAGGTCAGTTGAAGACTCCATCTCCAGGATGCCCTCATCCATTCCCACCTGTTGGTGTGCTACGCACCCAGAACAGGGCTTGCTGCTGGACCGATGGCCAGTGGTGCTCCCACCAGTCTGCATGCTGGGAGATCAATATCTGCCATGTCTTTTCCTCCTGCAAAACCCATGTGGCTTCTCCAGTTCCATAATTGTATTTGTCTGGAAAACCACTGTTTTCCCCCACTCCTTCTTTCACTCCTGTTTTGCATAGAGAAGAAAAACTGCTTGGGATAAAATACAAATTTTACAGGAATGTTTTGTATCAGTCCCTCCAGCCCTTCTCCCCAGACTGGAATTAAATATAGTAAAAGCCAGTCTACTGGTTCAACCAACTACAAATAAATTCAAGGTATGATAAATCAAGCCCAGGCAGCTCTCATGCCACAGTTTGAAAGAGGTGACTGTCTGCTGTCTGTGATGGCACTAGCAGGACATTTTTATGTACCACATTACAAGGGGTTTGTGATCACTGAACAGAGACATTACTGTAAAGCCTAGGGGTCACTTGCTGAAACTTCAGCTAACCCTGGCTCTTCAGTGTCCAAGAAGCAGCTGCCTGATCTCTTGTCTTTGCAGAATCATTTCTAGGTCAGAAAGACATTCTGGGATTATTTTCTTTCAGTGGGCAATGCGGATTTGGTAACAGCAACTTTATTTGGCAAATTTATATTTGCTTCACTGAATCCTTCTCAAAGACTAGAGGGGGGAATTTAGAAACTTCTTTTTGACACTGAATTTGTTATTTGCATCTAAGAGTTTCATTTTGCCACTTTCAAACAAAACATTTTGATCCTTCCTTTGTAAACTTGGTTTGGTTAGAAATTGTTTTCCATTCTATCTTGAAAGGTTTGCTCAAAAGAAATGTTTTGCTCAAACCAAAATGCATTTCATCCTTTACTTTTGTCTTGAAAGTAACTGATGAAAACCAATACAGAAATGTATTCTTGCTAGTGAACTGAAAATTCAATTACCTGAAGAGCTCTTACTTTCATTTCAGTATCAGGTTTTGTCTGCAGAGGGAGGTGAGTGTGCAGCACACTCCAGGACACAATTACAACCCAACCTGTTGCATAACACCTCTCTCAGATGGATGCCAGCCATTGAGGACAAAGTTAGACCATTAGAAGATGTTTTCCTGATCAAAAGTAGAATGATGCTTGGATTCAGCCTACTTTCCTTAGCTCACCTAAGGTCTGAATTGCCATCTGGACATGACTATTGCTCTTCATTGGGTACTCAGGGGTTCTGGGCAGGCCTTGTACTGACTCAGACATGTTGGTGAAGATACTAGAAAGGAGGAGTCACAGCTTTTGGTGCCCATGAAGATGACTACATGACTGCATTTTGGCCCAATTGTTGAAGCACCCAGTGACCCTACAATCTAAAAAGGAAAAAAATCAGTGGATTTTTGCACAACAGCCTTCCTAGGAGGCAGACTGTCTCAGGAAGACTATGGAACAGTTTTTCATTAGTTCCTCCTTGGGCACTTCTACCAATCCTGGGGGATGTGGAGAAGGTTCAAACAAATACCCACATGTCCAGGCCTTTGTCTCTGTTGGGCATGGACTTGCACAGTTGCAGCAGGCTAAGAAAAACCTTTTAGGAAGATGCTCCTGATTCAAAGGTAACTATCATGACCAGAGTAATTCTGTGACCCCAAGTAATGATCCTAGACTTATCTTTGGGGTCTGAGTAACATCTTCTGTAGTAGGAAAAATGTAATGTTGTGACTTAGAACTCAAGAGTCCCATAAAATGAGGAGGGAGTTAGTTTCTTAAACCATTTCACAGCCTAAGCAATTTCTGCTTGTGCCTGAGACCCTTGGTGCCTCTAACTCATCCCCTTTCATGCTCCACCTTGTCTATGGAATGAAACCTTAGACCCGTCAGTTCCTGTCATCCGCAATGTAGTCTGACAGCATCTGCAAAACCCTCCTGGGGAGACTCTGAGTGCAAGCAGCTGCTAAAGCCACACAAAGGGGACTGTGTGGCAGTCCACAGAGATGGCCTGCATGCTATCAATGTATCAGCCTTTCAAACACAGAAGTGATGTTCTTTTGTTGGCCTGACTGATGTAGCACCACTGCTGCTCTCCAGCGGAGCTCAGTGCCTAGGGGAGTGCAGGGATACAAATACATAGTTGCTTTCCTCCTTGTTCACTGCCCTCTCCAGATCCTGGTTTCCTATCAACAGCAGAGCCTGCAGGAGGCAATGTTGGAGACTCTCTTCTGTGGTGTGTTATGCTTGCTGCATCTTCTGTGTCAGGCTCAGATATCAGCAAGCCCCAAGGGATCATCACTTTGCTACTGTGATAGGAATGTGACCTTGGGTTCTTCAGTAGCTCAATCTGCTTTATCCAGGGAAATCATAGCAAGTGCACTGTGCCAAGCCCTGATCCTACTGAAGTCAGTGACACAGGCTTCAGCTGACCTCAGTGGGACCAGGATTAAGTTGCACCATGTAATTCAGATAGGTTTCTTGTGCAGTTTATGAAACATATGTGCTCTCTCTCTCTGCACGCTTATTTGACTTTCACACTTGATGGAAATGTGTCTTTATAAATGTACAAATAGCTCAACAGCTGTCTGTTTGTATAACCTCCTTGGAGGGCCACATGGATTCTCATCCCTGTGCTATTAATATTGATGCTGTCACAAGCACGTACGCAGGAATACCTCACACAGACACACATGCATGCCATGGAACAGTAAGGAAAATAGATTTAAAACCTTTCTGAGTTTTTCCTTTTGAGGTCTGGAGAATAAGTCTTATGAGGAGCAGCTGAGGGAGCTAGGGTTGTTTAGTCTGGAGAAGAGAAGGCTCGGGGGGGATCTTATCTCTCTCTACAACTACCTGAAAGGAGGTTGGAGCAAGATGGGGGCCAGTCTCTTCTCCCAGGTTACCAGTGAGAGGACGAGGCCTCAAGTTGCACCAGGGCAGGTTTAGATCGGATGTTAGGAAAAATTACTTCACAGAAAGGGTTGTTAGGCCTTGGCACAGGCTACCCAGGAAAGTGATGGAGTCACCATCCATGGAGGTGTTTAAGAAACACATAGATGTGATGCTTAGGGACATGGTTTAGTTGGATGGTGCTGATAAATACATGGTTGGACTTCATGATCTAAGAAGTCTCTTCCAATCTTAATGATTCTGCAATTCTATGAGTTGGTCATGCCTTTAAAAAAAACTCATGGAAAGGCAGATCTGTGTTCTTGAAAGACATAATGACGGAACTCTTCACTAGATCCTGGTCATTTTGTGGAAGCTTCTATGCTTTTGCACCCTCAGTTTTCTGCACAGAAACACCTCTCCCTCATTGGAAGTGACCTGAGTCCAAACTGTTTTGCAGAGCAAATTCAGATCTTTCAGCCAGTGGGAGAGAGAGAATTTATTGGGCAGGCAGGACTTCAGGCACTGCAAGCTTTTGATGGCAGAGCAAGCATCTCTAGCTGCTGCTCCTTTCCAGCCAGTGCAATGAGCATTGTTCAGAAAGCCACAATGGAGCTGGGTAATAGCTCTTGACAAAATTACTTCTTTTTTTTTTTTTTTTAGGCAAAAATGCAGAATCAGGCTGCTATAGTCAATCTGCAAATTACTCCAACTTGCTCCAAATGCAAACAGGAAAAAATCCTGCAAAACATACAGCCTAGACATTTTATTTTGACAGCTCAGATGAAACATTTTGATTTCCTCATGCTGAAAAGCTTAGTGTTCTTGAATTTGTCTCTGCTTAATTTTCTCTCTTCCATAAAATGGAAGCTATTTGTCCTATCCTAAATATTAATTATTTTTTAACTTACTGCTTTGCTAGAGAAATTGGTTTCAGTGATCACTTAAGGTTGGCCAAATGCAATTTCATCTCTTCCTACCCTCCGCCCTGATTTTCCAGCTCAGTCAATGTGCCATCTTCCTGAAAGGAGCCCACTCCAGCCTTTTATTGCCAAGATCCTAAGACAAAAAGGCAAACATGTGAAGGTGTGAGTAGGACAGGCTTTGTGCACCTGTTTGCACAGTATGGATGAGGCAGAGAGCAAGCAGCCTTTCTGGGTCTCCTCCTTTCCTTTTACAAGAGAACTTTCCTGTGAGACCACATGGCTGTTCTGATGCCAGCAAGTTCCCTGCAGATGGAGAGAGCAAATAAAAATGTGCATATTTACATTATACATGCAGATTAGATAGTGTGCATTCCTCACAGCCTGTCCCTGAAACACCCTCTGAAAGGAGTGTGGGGGAGAATGCAAAGAAGTGGAGTCCAACTCTGTTCTCTTATTGTCTCACTCCCACACTCGTGCTTTTAAACAATATTGACTGATTAACCCCTTCTAGTGACCTGCATCACAGATAAAACTCTCAGTGCCTGGCAATTTCTACCTTAGTACAAGAAGTGGAAATACTTGCTCTCAGAGTCCTGCTTAAATCAGAAGCCAGCAAAAGTATCTGCAAGCTGGCACTGGTCATGGTGGGGAAATGAGTTACTGTATTTCATAACCTTTGCATTATCTGCTGAAAGAAGAGAGTTGGGGTGTGGGTACGTAAGGAGCTACTTTGACATGGAGCCAAAGCATTGAAATGGTGAACCGAAGCCCTGTCATATTCACAAAGAGCTTTTGCAACCAGATTGACTTCCACAGACCATTTTGCCCCTGAAGCTCACTCTCCAAACTTTCCTTCTCAGCACTCACAAGCGTGCTCCCTCTCAAAGCCAGTTTCAGCATTTCCCTGTCCTTCCAGTACCCATCTCTTCCCCAGCCTCACCTCCTTGATGTTCTCCATTAATGTTCTGTGATTCTGTTATTTCCCTGTCCTTCTAGTACCCATCTCTTCCCCAGCCTCACCTCCTTGCCAAGGAACAAGCCAGTGATGGGCCACCCGAAGTCTGCTCCTGGGGAAGGTCAAATATTGCTTCTTTGAAAGCAGTAGGAGTACAAAGGGCAGAGCAGTATCAGACCCATCTCTCCTTATACTATACTGGATGATCTTCAGAGTCAAAGCTCTTGCCTTCTGCTGAAACAGGTCTTTGATACCTTCCTGAGGACCGGGCTGCTCAGCCCCATCTGCAGTGATGACCACAAAGACAAGAGCTTGGGCTAATGGTGAAACCATCATGTTGCTCCACGTGTCCCCTTAGAATCACAGAATAATTACAGTTGGAAAAGACCTCCAAGATCATTGAGTCTGTTAACCTAACACTGTCAAGTCGTAAGCATTGCATCTAAACAGTTTTTGAACACATCCAGGGATGGTGATTCCACCACTTTCTTGGACAGCCTGGTCCAATGCTTAGAAGGCCCTTCTTGAAAGGCCTGGAACTAGACCCCTGCACATGCTTCACTGACAGAGCCAGAGTAGCAAGAGCCTGCAGGCTGACACCATTGCTCGGGCCATGAGGAGTCACCCTGCTGAGCACACATGCTTCTGCACTCATCCATATCTCCTCTCTCACACTGCAGCAGTAACGTCTGCCCTCCCAGATGAGGTCCCTCGGGGCACTTGTTCTTCTGGCTCTTCACCAAGCAAGCAAGCAAGCCACTCTGGCTCACACATGGTGCCTTCACCCTCCCACGCAGCGCAGCGCAATTAGGAATCTATGCACCATTTCTCTCCAGAAAATCTTTGCTGGGCTCTGCCAGCTGCCACCTCACTGACAGATGTTCTGCTCAAGCAGACTATCAGTTTTACATAGTGGCAGCCTGGTGAAATATTTCATGCCTCATGCCAAACTTTTAGTGCTCCTAGTTGGAGGGAAGGAGGTAGCCAAGTCCAGTCTGGGCCATGCATGACTTTGGGATGTTGATCCCTGAACTTTTTTCTTGGTCTTCCTTGTAGGTGGGTCACAACATTGTGTTTGGGAGGAAGATTTCCTTTGGAGGTTGATTCCAGCCTTTTAAGCTGCAAGGGAAACTTGCCTGCACAAGCAAAAGAGCTTGGCTGAACATAAGGTATGGAGGAATGAGAGATTCATGGCATCTCTCATGCAGATGAATAAATCATATTTTTTGATATATTTTTAAAGGTGCAGTTTTCCAATTTATATCCATGAGGTATAAATGCCGTTGACTTTTTCCACAGAGAGAAATCAACAGAAAAGATAGTTATTAAGCATTGCAGAGTTGAGTAGATGAGGTGAAGGGCAAAAACCTAAGTGGTGGGTTCTGGGATGGAGCACAAAGGGTGGTGGGATTTCTTGGGGTACTCTGGGTTTTAGGGAGTATGGCAAGTGAGTCTTTAGGTGTTATGGTGTAAGAAGCTTTCTCAGTTCCTTCTGACACATTTTGTAATGTTCTTACTGCTGCAATATCAGTGATAGCAGAGCAAATGAAATGTGGCTTAAAATCATAAGGAAGCTAAAACAATTTCCCCATTTCATGATGCACATATACAGTCATTTCTTCAAAGACCCTGCACATAGCTTTTTTTTTTTTTCCTGTTCTAAATTGGCTTTCACACCACTTTCACCAGCACTATAGCTGGTGCTTCCAGTATTGCACCAAGGAATGTGACTAATATTTTTTAAAGGTAGCTTGTGATGGTTCTTTCTCAAGAAGGATATCACAGGCTAGACCAACACAGCCATTTCTGGCACTGATTACCTCATATGGCTGTGTGAGATTAAAGATGCAGCTTCAAAAAGAAAAAAAGTACCTGTTTAAGGACTCAGATCAACCCCTAAATAAATGTGCAGACTTAAAATTAGGAAATTGCTTTTGCATTCTTAACGAAGCTGTTTGAACATCCAGCCCTCATTCACTTAGCATGTATAATACTGCACTTCAGAGCCTTGAAGCCCAGTTGACTTTAGTGTTTCATCAATTTTACTTTTGGGTGCTGTAATTCTCTGGTAGGTCAACTCCAATCCTGCTGTGTTCTTTTAAGGTGCAAGTGTTATCTGTTGACAGAATGGCAGGCACAGGGTTAAACAGTTAATCCATTGCTAGAGCATAGGAAAATGTAAGGATGGCCCAAGATTTTACTGTAGAAAGGGAGTCCAGGATGCACTGCATGAATGAGGCTGTCAGATCACCACATTCACAGTACCTTAAATGCAGGTCTGAAGCCATTTTGTCTAAAATTGGAGGAAAATAGCAAAGCCAATGTGGCACAAAATATCACACAAGTGTTGTGAATAAAAGCTTCAAAGGGTACTAAAGTGCCATTGATTACCTTTGAGAGGATCTTTAAGATCTGAAGTCCAAGATAAAGAACTTACACGTGCACTGTAATGTTAAACCATCATCTCTACAATTCTAATAATCATCTCTTCTCCAGTAGATGAATCCAGCAATTAACATCCTGTTATGGAGTCCTCAATAAAAATACACACAGCAAGTTAGATATCTCTTAAGTTCAACAGTATTACACCCTTTTAAAGCCACCAGTTGTCATCTCTGCTTTGCCAGTGTCCTGGTTTGACTGGAACAGAATCCTAAAGCTGTCTGCAGACCATTAGCAATTTGGGGTCAGCCAGGGCAGCTCACCTGAGCTGGGTGCAGGTGTATCCCATATTGTAAATATCCTGCTCAGTATAAAAGGGAAAGTGTGCTGAGGGGAGGATCTTCCTATTTGGGCTCCTGCTCTTGCTGACCCTGGTATTCCTCCTCCTTCTCCTGAAGAATGCTTTCCTGTTTCTTATGACTGCCATAGATTCACTAGGGTGAGTACAACTTTATATACTTGATATTAGTATCACTTTGTCTGTTTCATTAAGTCTGCTCTCATTTCAACCTGTGGATCTTCTCTCCTTTTCCCAATCTCCCTCCTCTTCTGGAGAGGAGTCATCAAGTGATAGAACAACTGCTGTAGTTTAGCCCCAGATATGGCCTAAATGTAGACAAGCAGCTAAGATTTTAAGAGGGTTTAACATGCTTAATCTGAATGAATTATTCTTAATATCGTGCATATCTAGAAAATTGGTCAGAATTCAGAGGCAGCAACAAGATGCCTCATCACCTTTTTCTGCATTTTGTACCTTATACTATGGTTTGTTGTATAGGAATAGAATCTGATAAGCTAAGATTATATACTTTTGGGGAGAGGAGGAAAAAAATCACACTTGGTTGATAAGGGTAACAAGATTGCTATATGAAGCATTTGAATAGATACTGACTAATTTTGAGGAGGAATTTGGAACAATGCAGGATGAGTGAGGCATGGGTGAAGTGGATTTTAACCTGAGAGTGCAAAATGGAGATAGGGAATGTAAAGGAAAATCACTCCAAGTCTTTCCATGTGTAACCTCCAAGGACTGGATATTCTGGCTGTCTTAACAAAACAATGACCAGCACTTATCATGGATGACTTCATACTGGAACTTATGTTCAGTGTTATTAAGGTGATGGGCTGAAGTCAAAGAGAAAGGATAGTAGGAAGAGCAAGCTGGTATTGACTACAGGTACCCACCCTGGAAAGCTGTGCCATGTGCTTATCTTCAGAGTTCAAGAAAGCTGTTGACAAATGAAAGGTCCTTCAGAAAAAAAAATTAGCATCAGTAATTGTTTCAAAGACAAGAAATGTCACCTTAGACTCATATCACCATGTAGATACCTTACCAAAGATCACTTGATAGGCTGACTCGGACACAATTTGAAAACTCTTACATGAGGAACATTGTGGCAAAAAGCTCAGTCTAGAAGACAGAAACAGTTTGAAGAAAGAGCTAGGCAACACATTGTAGTTCATTTAGCATAAAGCATCCTTCCATTGCTACTGCTTAGCTCACCCCTCTTCACTAGAACCTTGGCTGTTTCAACCCTTGAGCAGTTCCTCTCATTTGTTTTTGACACTTTGGGCTTGTTCTGAGCCTGCTGAGTGATGATATTCCCCAAGTTGTTTTCTGGGCAGGTGGAGTGAGTGGGAATGACAACAAGGCATGCTCTGGGAGCACCATCCTCTGCTTGGAAGGATCCCATGAGCATTTTGGGTCTGACTACCTTTAAGGAAGAAAGCTGGCACCAGAGCCCCCCTCTCTCTCACTGTGGCCAGAACCCCTCTGCTGTTAACACATAGGCTGCATGCACTGGGACAGAGAGCAGCTTGTGTTTGCAGGGACCTCCAAGGAGAACAGCCTGGAAATGTCAGAACTCCTTTCCTTTACAGGCCTGCTCTTGGGAAGCAGGGAAAGAAGCTCAGTCCAGCCACAGACTGTGGTAAGGAGGGTGCTGTCATGCAGAAAATCTTGGCAGAAGCCTTCGACTGCTGAACCCTCCCCCAGCACCACACAACCAACCCAGCCAAGCAAGTGACAGCTACTAACAGGCCATCTCCCAGCCTGGCCCAGATCCGACTTGCTGTCTGAGCCAGTGCTTGCTAGTGCTGTGTTGCTCTACCTAGACAGAGCTGGGCAGGTGGCATGGGCAAGAACCCAAAGAAAAGCAGTTCATTCCTGGGGAGTAGGCTTCCTTCTGAGATGGCACGCGATAGGAGATGTGGTGTATATTGGCAGCAGGATCAGATGTGCCTTATAACAGTTTCTGAAGCTTTGGAACTAGCTCAGGCTTGAGATTCAGAGGAATTTGGTTAACTTGTTCTGTTTTGTCTGAATAACACTTTTTTTGCATGTGGCTTCTGGTTTCAGCTCCTGTTGGGAGTGCTGAAATTCCATCACAAAAGCTGCATTGTTGCTTAGCTTTTTATTATAGTCCTTCAGCACTAGATAATTGCTACTGAATCTCCAGTCATGCCAGGAATGGCAAGAAACAACCAACAGCTCTTTAGGTAGAGCAAAAAGACCAATGTTTCTGATAACAGCCACCCCCATTTGCCTGTCCCCTCTCCTTCAGCAAGTGATGCTACCACAAGATGGGAAGTCCCCTTTACCTTCAGGAAGATTATTTGCAGTGGAAATAATTTTCAGAGTGAATGACAACACTGTGGTGGGAGGGAGAGAGATCCCTTGAGGTGTCTTTAATACCTCTCCTTGCATTTCCCATTCTTTAGTAATCTCTTCTCTGCAGGCCTGTTCTACCCAACCCTGCTTAGCTAGCAATTGCTGAAGGAATCAAAATACAAGGTATGGCAGCTGCAGGCATCCAGCAGGACAAAAAAAAAATCCCTGTCAAGTCTAAAAGAGAGAAAGAGAAAGCACATTAAAGGAAAGACAACATTTGCAGCAGGCTGGTGTGTCCTTGACCAAAGGAGACATCAAAGACGGCTTCAGTGATTTACTCTTTGACAGGCTGGCATCTCTGTGATTCACAGAGCTAATCAATTAGGTGATACATTCCCTCCTCCTAGCCACTCCTTTATTTTTAACAGCTTCTTGCCAAGAGTGGAAATGCTCCAGAAGGTAAAGGGCACCAACATTCAGACCAGGCTGCAAGAGCTGACAAAAACCATCCCAGCAGGTCTGAAAGAGGGTCAGGACACTTCTAAAGGAGATTTGTTACAGGGGCAAGGGAACTTTAGCCCCACTGACAGTGGATGCCCTATATACTTGGGTTGATGTTGCACATTTCCTGCATTTAATTGGTCTTAGCTCTGTCCTTGGCTCACTCCCATGCCATGTGCAGGCTTTACAAGCCAAACAGCACATCAGATCTTCAGAAGCACACTTACCTCTGAACGTACATATCTACTCCTCTGGAAGTAATAATGGTCTTTTCTTAGACTTAAAGTGGCCCTTCCTAATTCTTCCCTGCTACATTCAGGAACACAGACACATGCATGCACACAAATAAAAGAGGCATACAAAGGCAGAGGCACTTCAGGCACCCACATGCACACAGATACATTCCTTTATGTGCATATGGATGTTCAGTTGCCTCATCCACACTTTATGCATTTTTGCACATGGAAGCATTCACCTTTCCTTCACATGCTCTGTGGCAGGGTTGAACCAGCCTTGATGGATATACCAATTTTCTGCCAGTGGCTGCTCTGCTAACTGCTAATGGGGGAAAAAATTAGTAAAAAAAGCAGCATTCTAATTGTCTGCTTCCTTTAACTCATTCCAGGTGGTTTTACAGCCCAAACCAACAGCATCTGCAATAACCAAACCCTTCAGAACTGTTCAGTTTTGAATCCTTGACATCTAACAATCAAAAATAAAACCCAGCAAGCCTGCATTTTCCAGAGGCTGCATCAAGGGACAGCACACTCCTCCTCATGTGAAAACATCACATGGGCTGTCCTCTTGCCAATGAAAGACACTGCTACAGCAGAACAATCCTTAGTGAGGAGCAAGTCCCAGGAGGTGGAGAGGATGAGAAATGCACTACAGCAGGCTTCTGGGACTGAGAGCTGCAGCTGGCCAAGCACTGCAGAAAGAAGCCTGCCTTTAATGTCCCTGCTTCCTCTCCCCTAATGAGAATCTAGAAAAATATGGCCACTGTGTAGTACAGTGGGGGACATGAGAGCATTTTGGGGGTGGTGGAGGAATAAACTCCTCCATGCATGGGATTTTCTGAAGCCTGCTGTCATCCCAGGACAGAGATCTCCTGTACACACAAAGGGGCTAAACCATTTTGAGTCCTAGCCAGATTGTGAAGGAAGCAGTCAGTGCTGGAATGCTGAGCCAGCCATATCAGTATTTGCAATGTTTAAAATTTCATTGCAGATGATATCAGGAATCTCTAGGGTTTATGGCTGCAAGACTTATCTTCTGAACATGGCCACTAGAGTGCTCCTTATATGAATATACTTATATACAGCTCAAAGCAGCAGAAATGAGTCTGAGGAGGAAGGAGAAAGCAATAGTAGTGCCCTGATGTAAATCCAGGTTCAGAAAAGAGTCTTGGTTACTCCTGAAAGGAAAAAAAAAAGAGTTTTTTTCCTATACTTCTCTTAAGACTCTCTATCTGCCCTCGTGCTTGACAGGAAATATTTCAGTATAATTCTTGGTGAATGTTTCACTACTGCTCTTTCTAGGAGGATCACGTTGCTAGCAAAGATGAAAGGATGTTGTTGTGCTCCAGCAGAGCACCATCAGACAGAGATTTGTTGAAAAGGTGGGAACTCAAACACTTAAGTTTTACCTCTGCTTCTTAGCATCACGACAAATAACATAGTTGCGTGGTGAAGAAATCCTCCCCTTTGGGTTCAGACTGGAGATCTCTCACTCTGGCATGTTGGATTCAGAGAATGCAGGCAAAAAAACATGACAATTTTACCCCATTCTCTTCCTCCTCATACCACAGACTGTCTTGAACATCCTGGGGCACAACCAGCCAAGCCCTGGCTCCTAGCTCCTTTTCATTTCTCAGAAGAATCTCATGCAAAAACAGAGATATTGTTGAATATTTCCTGATTTGATCTGGATGAAATCTCTCATCAGATCCTGCTGCTCTTCATGGTAAAATACCCACAGGCAACAGAGTCTAATTTTTAGCCGTTCAGCTTCAGGCATAAATTTGCTGTTTTCAAAGTGGAGACAGCATCAGATGGCAGAGCGAAGGGGAAAAAAAAAAGTCCTTCACCAGCTGTGAAAACTGCCCTTTTAATTTTCATGAAAAGATATGAGACAAGAACAAAAGAAATGTTCTGCTGGCTGTTCCATTCCTCATTGGCGCTGTCGACAGTGAGCATTTTCCCTCACCATTCAACCCCTAGATGTCATTAGCTGCTGGATCTCTTCTGGCTTCTCTCCTTTCCCCTTGGTTAATTGTGTCCTTCTAGATATCACCTCTTGAAATCACATTTGATTGGAGGGGTGGGCAAGCTTTATCTCTTCTGCATGTGACATGAAAATAGTTGTTTCCTTTTCTCTTACTCAGGTTTCTCTGTTGAGGTAAATCCTCTACCTGTTTCTGTTACTCCACTTTGAGGTCTTGCTTCAGATGTTGGTCTTTCTATTTTACATCTACACTGTATCTCATTAAAGCTGTGCATCAGTCCAGATTTCTCCTCATTACAACAGGCAGAGCTTATGGGAACACAGCTATAATGAGGGCAAAGAGTATGGCTTGAAACCAACTTCTAATAGCTCATTAGCAAAAAAAGACGAGTCAGACACCATTATTGTTTCCTCATTTCTTTTAAAGATCTGAGATCCATCCTCTTCCCAGCCCGTGGAGGTTAGCAACATATAGTCTTCAAAATCAAGGCACAGCTGTCTTCTTCACTGATGACTGTCTCACAGCCTTAGAAGTGTCCTGGACTCCTGTATCCTGTGATAATATCTGCAGATGTTCATGACTCATTTAATGTGGTTGCTCCGTGCTCATTTATCACCTCCTCAGTGCTCCTACTACACCTGGAAAACAGCAAGGGGAGCAGAACTACACAGTGGCAACCCAAACTCTGGTGCTCTTTCCCTCCCTACTTCAAGGTGGATCCACGCATGCTTGATGTTGTGTCTCTGCTATTGTGCTTCTGCTCACTCAGAGTTGCTTAGGTTTATATGTCAGCCTGGCTCAGGTTTGGAGTACAGGGACAATTCCAAGTATTTTCCAGAATTGTGGTGGTGGTGATGTTTTGCACACACAACGAATGTCAGATTTCCCCAGATTTTTACACAAGTAGATATAAACAGAGGGAGATGTTCAAGTTTGTAAATAAGCTTTAAAAGAGCCTACCTTGTCTTTTGTTTTCTTCCACTTCTGGATAAAATCCAGCAGGAGCTGCTCTATACTTGGAAGCATTATCAGAAGCTACCAGTTCTTTCAACTGTAAAGAAGCAGAACTAAAGTCATTGCCTAGCCTTTACTCTGCTCTTACTCAGGCAAGGTGGCTAAACACTCTGTAAAAGCTGTGAAAAACAAGCGAGGACCTTAGAATTTATGTGCTCACACTGGTACATTGCTGGGACATCTCTCAGCAATTTACCTTGTAAAATATCAGTGCAGTAAAAAGCTTGGGAGGAGATTCATTGCATTGACAGCCTGGCTCGTGTATTCTTATTAGCTACTCAGAGTAGCTATCAGAGGAAAAGACTATTTAATGCTGAACTTTTGGCTTCATTCAGTGCAGGCTCAAAACCTAACATTTTGTCAGTCTCACAAAATGCTGTGTTCTCCTTCAAAGGGAGAGCTGATATGAAGTGTGCCTCTTCTGAATGGGTGATGTCTGGCCTGCAAAGGACTGAGAAGTGATGATGCCACAACTAGAGAGTGCTCCATCCTTGGGAAGAGTGTGGCTAGCATCATCTAGGAGACTCAAAGTCCTGAGCTGCTGCTGCAAGGCAAATAAGGAGCTGCTTACTTCAGGGCTCTGTGTGTGGCTAACAGTGCTGCCCAGTTGAGATAGGAAGCTATCATCTCCCCTGGAGGAACATGCTCCTCAGCCAGAAGTAGGAACACAACTATATTTTAAAGCATTTTATTTTTAGCTAATTATTCATGATTCTGCTGGTGTACGTCATGGTGACTCATGCTTTGTTCCTCTCTCCTCAAGCAGGTGCTTGCAGAGACAACATGATTGTTTAATATATGGTCTCTCTGTTTGAGGGCTTGATGGTACAGGGAGGTATGGCAGTAGCAAGGGCTCTTTCTCAACCAAACACTTTTTTTGCTTGTGAGAGTTTGGGTAAAGGTCTTCTGTCTTCAGTAGGAAATGCAGGGTTTAGTAAAATGGAGATGTGGTAAATGCATATGCATTGGTTATATCATCTGAAAGAGAAAAGGCCTGCAAATGGAAAAGGAGCTATTAATGCAATGAAGAGACCATCCCATGAATCAAATCCTGTTCCTTATATCACTGCCAACCACTTAGCAGATGTTCAGTCCAGATGATTCCCCAGAACATCTGTGCCATATCCTCTACCTGCTGCAAACTACAAAACACCTCCCTGCAAGACCTCGCAACAAGCTTTAGACCCTGTGTAGAAAAGACAAAACCTTCAGAACTGCAGTGCATGAGAGAGAAAAATGGGAGAGATCAGATGCAAAGAAAGCAGCAAACAGCTCCTAACAGTTACCTCATACTTTCTCCACACACTGGTACTGACTTTTCCTAATCCAAAGCCATGGCACTGTGCTAAGAGCTAGCACTTTTTGTTACCCTGAAGCTCACAGCTCACCTAAGCTTTCTCTGATCCCTCCAGTGAGCCATTAGTGCACCAACTGTTGTGAGGTTGTTTTAGCAACAGTTTGAAAAGTGATTTTTTATGAGCTGTTTACTACCTTCTCAGATTTATTTTGTTCCATTCAGAACGATTATGTGGGATAAAAAACTGAAAAGTCTCTGACAAAAACATGAATCAAAACAAAACAAAAAAGTTACCCTGTCCTTTCTCCCCTTTTTTTTTTCTTTGCCCTATGCTTTTGGAATAAATATCAGAATGAACTGAAGTCAACAATGTCAAAGGTAATCATTGGTCTTGAATATTTCAAACTTTGAATATCTAAATGAAGTCTCTTGTGAGTGAATTTAGTTGCAGGAGGTGATTTTTGGATCCGTTCCTAGTGATTGCAAGGTGATTATATGCTTCCTCCTCTCTTAGGAAGCTGTGTGTCTCTGGCTGGACACCTAGAAAAGGATATATCTTACAGAGCAAAAACGTTTTCCAATTTACCAATATTTTCAGTGTTTGGTGATGCTGATGGGAACCTCTCCCCAGTCCAGACCTGAAGGCCTGCCAGGTGTTGCCCCAAGGAGAAGCAGTGGGAAGGATTTGTTCTCCAAGAACATGTGGTTATAAAAACCAATGTCAAACCAGTCAGCAGCATCTCAGCTGGATGGCAAAGGGGAGTTCTTCTGCCAACAGCACTCATCTCTGTGGTTGAGCTTTGGATACAACATGTTCTGTCCACAAATTAGGGTTGGGGTTTTTTTCCCATTTACTCTGTATTTTCATTTTAGTAGTCCTAGCTGGAGATCAAAGCCACAAATTTAAGATAATTTCTAGTGTTTGCTGTGCTTTAGAAGTGACTGTTTAAATAAGTTCCTGGCCAGCCTGCAAGCCCAGCACACTCCATCCCAGCTCAGCAATGAGCAAGGTACCCCACTCCCCTTGATGCCAGTGGGAGTCAACTGATTGGAAAATAAGCTTTGGGAATTGTAAGACAAGGCCCTAGGAAATCCAGTGAGACTGAAAGTTGGACACCTGGCAGAATATTTTCATTTTCCCCTGACAGTTAAGGAGCTGAAAGCCCAGGAGGATCCTCTGACAATTACAGCCTATGATGGGAATGTGGTCCCTCTGCAGCAATGAACAGAGCTCATACAAGCAGCTTCCTGCAACAAGGAGGTAGAGAGTCTTCAGAGCAGTAAACATATCCTCTGTCTGTGTGAGACACCAACCTCTCCCTGACACATCACTTCTGGATTTTTTTGCCTTTTTTCTGTCCATAGACTGAAGAGGCCACAGAGAATGAACTCTCCCTCAACCCTAAAAAAATACAGATTCTTTCAGGTTTAGCTGTGGCATCAAGTTAGAAATAAAGACCTTCAGTCTCCATAGTAATTAATAACCATCCATCAGCTTTAAAATCACCTGTGTGTAATAAATGCAAGAAGCTAAACATCTTGCTGCTGAGCTTCTGCCTGTTGTCATCCAGGCAAGACAATTTATGACACCTTTCCCCAGCATCCTGTCAAGGGCTCCTTCATGTGGTTCCTCTGAAGGCCAGAAACAGCTCTGAGAAGATGAGAATGGAGAAATTTGTCCTGCTGCCTTCTTATCCTGCATGATCATTTCTGCTAAGTGTTATCTTTTAATCATTTCCCTGCATAACACACAAGGTTCTCTTGTGTTTGTCTGTGTCCTGTTAAAGGTCCATTTGGGAGGGCTCTGGGGGTGGAAATGATTTGACTGAGGTTAAGTAACAATTGTACCAAATTGTTTTGACATTATGTTAATGTCTGCTCCTGTATTATCCCCAATTTAAAGTTAATCACCTAAATTACTGTTGCGGTTCCCAAAAATCTAATGAAATAAGATTTTTTGAGGTGTGAATAATACAGAAATTGAGAAGCACACAGTCATGATTAAAAAGAAAATGATAATGAAATAAACTGCTAGCTTTAACTCTCTGAGTGCTTATCTAAACTGAGGTGAGGTCACAAATCATCTCAGACCTTTAGCAGGTTGAAGTCTTGGGTCTGGAGCAGTGTCCTGCCTGTGTGCCTGCACGTGCAGGCAGAGCTCAGTGCAGCAGGGACCTGGTCCATGTCACAGCTCTTGGGGCATAGCCAGGAACTTCCAGCTAATAAATATGAACTGGAGGCTTAACCATCAGTGGGTTTGATCAAGACTGGGCTGTGCTAGGGTGAACATATCTGACCTGGGAAGATAAAGACAGGCCACCACTATCATCAAAAGATGTTTGGAAAAAGGGATTACTCTAAATTCAGATCAAAAAAGCTGTGGGTAAATGCTACTACAGGGAACAAAAAGAGATGGAGGGATCTGTTTACCTCTCATGTTACATCTGAAAGAGTATGGAGAAAACAAAGGAGGAAGAAAGAGGAAACATCAGTGCTGTATTCAACCCGAGAACACAGTCCACAGCCCACTCTTAGCTGATCTAAAAAAAAAAGACAACCAAACAAAACCAAACTAAAAAAAAAAANGAAAAAGAGAGAAATGGAAAGGACCCAAAAAAGGATGGAGGAGAAATCAAAGTTAGACACCTGCAACAGCTTTCCTTCAGAATTACTCCAGGCATAACTAAAAGTTGTTGTGAGTGACAGAGCTAGTAACAACATATCCTTATGTCCAGACTGAAGTACAAGAAAGACAATAATTCATTTAAAGNCCCCACTCCTCTTGATGCCAGTGGGAGTCAACTGATTGGAAAATAAGCTTTGGGAATTGTAAGACAAGGCCCTAGGAAATCCAGTGAGACTGAAAGTTGGACACCTGGCAGAATATTTTCATTTTCCCCTGACAGTTAAGGAGCTGAAAGCCCAGGAGGATCCTCTGACAATTACAGCCTATGATGGGAATGTGGTCCCTCTGCAGCAATGAACAGAGCTCATACAAGCAGCTTCCTGCAACAAGGAGGTAGAGAGTCTTCAGAGCAGTAAACATATCTTCTGTCTGTGTGAGACACCAACCTCTCCCTGACACATCACTTCTGGATTTTTTTGCCTTTTTTCTGTCCATAGACTGAAGAGGCCACAGAGAGTGAACTCTCCCTCAACCCTAAAAAAATACAGATTCTTTCAGGTTTAGCTGTGGCATCAAGTTAGAAATAAAGACCTTCAGTCTCCATAGTAATTAATAACCATCCATCAGCTTTAAAATCACCTGTGTGTAATAAATGCAAGAAGCTAAACATCTTGCTGCTGAGCTTCTGCCTGTTGTCATCCAGGCAAGACAATTTATGACACCTTTCCCCAGCATCCTGTCAAGGGCTCCTTCATGTGGTTCCTCTGAAGGCCAGAAACAGCTCTGAGAAGATGAGAATGGAGAAATTTGTCCTGCTGCCTTCTTATCCTGCATGATCATTTCTGCTAAGTGTTATCTTTTAATCATTTCCCTGCATAACACACAAGGTTCTCTTGTGTTTGTCTGTGTCCTGTTAAAGGTCCATTTGGGAGGGCTCTGGGGGTGGAAATGATTTGACCGAGGTTAAGTAACAATTGTACCAAATTGTTTTGACATTATGTTAATGTCTGCTCCTGTATTATCCCCAATTTAAAGTTAATCACATAAATTACTGTTGCGGTTCCCAAAAATCTAATGAAATAAGATTTTTTGAGGTGTGAATAATACAGAAATTGAGAAGCACACAGTCATGATTAAAAAGAAAATGATAATGAAATAAACTGCTAGCTTTAACTCTCTGAGTGCTTATCTAAACTGAGGTGAGGTCACAAATCATCTCAGACCTTTAGCAGGTTGAAGTCTTGGGTCTGGAGCAGTGTCCTGCCTGTGTGCCTGCACGTGCAGGCAGAGCTCAGTGCAGCAGGGACCTGGTCCATGTCACAGCTCTTGGGGCATAGCCAGGAACTTCCAGCTAATAAATATGAACTGGAGGCTTAACCATCAGTGGGTTTGATCAAGACTGGGCTGTGCTAGGGTGAACATATCTGACCTGGGAAGATAAAGACAGGCCACCACTATCATCAAAAGATGTTTGGAAAAAGGGATTACTCTAAATTCAGATCAAAAAAGCTGTGGGTAAATGCTACTACAGGGAACAAAAAGAGATGGAGGGATCTGTTTACCTCTCATGTTACATCTGAATGAGTATGGAGAAAACAAAGGAGGAAGACAGAGGAAACATCAGTGCTGTATTCAACCCAAGAACACAGTCCACAGCCCACTCGTAGCTGATCTAAAAAAAAAAACAACCAAACAAAACCAAACTAAAAAAAAAATCAGAAACTTTTGTCAAAAATCAGCTAAATCCTTTTCTACACAGAAGCTTGGTACAGGGAGAATTCAAAGTGAAGCATGACACAGTACATGCTGCTGAGAGAGGACTTTAATAGCTGTTTCTGTAGAAAATGGGAAATGATGGTGGATTGCAACCGATGCTTCAACCACAGCAAGAAAAGAAATAGTAATTAGGTCTGGGAAACAGCATCCAAACAGCACATCTAACTGCTTGTTCCACTTAGGTATGTGAGTGGGAAGGGTAGGCTGCTAGTCTGCAGGCTTGGCTGGAGAAGGAAGGAAGGAAGAGATACACACAGCTGGGATCAAGGCTAGGAGGCTGAGGGTGAGTCTGCAGCACAAGTGATGCTCTCTGCTTCACCTGTGCCATTTCAGCTCTGGGAAGCAGGCAGAAAAAGCAGGAAATGAGCACCTTGTGGCTGTGGCAATGGTGCACAAAGCAAAACACATGCACCCAGATGCCAACAAGAAAAGAAAAAGAAAAAAAAAAAAGAGAGAAATGGAAAGGACCCAAAAAAGGATGGAGGAGAAATCAAAGTTAGACACCTGCAACAGCTTTCCTTCAGAATTACTCCAGGCATAACTAAAAGTTGTTGTGAGTGACAGAGCTAGTAACAACATATCCTTATGTCCAGACTGAAGTACAAGAAAGACAATAATTCATTTAAAGAGCTTATAAAATCAATGCTAGAATCAGCCATAGATTATCCATTTTTTGATCCACACTTCACACTCCAAACTGACTGACTTACTGGGTGAGGCAATAAGGATCACATTTTTGATAGAAAATTCAATTGTCATGGGGAAAAAGAAATCATTTGCATTTACATCTAATTTCCTGAGGCTGAATGTACAGTGATACAGTCAGTCACAACCCAACCTGTTCCAGCACACTAATTGCAGCCAGTTTTGTGGATAACAAGTGCAAGTTTTAAGTGTGGAAACAAGCTGGAAAGACTCTGAAGACTTGATCTTCTGTATGCCTCAAAAAGCTACAGAATAGCTGCATTGTTGCTTTTAATAAATTTCCCGTGGAGATTTCATATTCTCTCTAATGTGGTTCCACAAAATCCTGTTTTCAGCTTCTTCATCTACCAACATCTGTGAAATGAACCTTGTTCTTCTGGCCACTTTGGTGTGGGGACTTGTGCTATGACATCCAAAAAGGATGTTTTGATTCGGAGAAGAGAAGAATGAAAGATGTTTTTCTCTTGGATTTTTTAATGATTTTTTTTTTATAGTATGATGGAGCCAAATATCTATCAGGACAAAATTTGTAGCAGCTCCCAAAAACAAGAGAACATGGCCCAGACACAACATACTTCATGGATGGACTCTAGGTGCATTTCAAAAGAAAAACTAATAGACTGAATTATTCCACAAGTTGTTGGAGTTTGAAATAAACTTGTTGCTACAATGGTTAGCAGGGATATAAATTTTAGAAATGCTGGTAAAACAGGGATCATTGTGGCCTTTGCAGACTTTGTCTCATCTCTCTTGCTTTATGAGTACCAGGAGGAAATTGAGATAGGGAACATGGCTTCTGGTTAAAATGCCATTAATAAGGAGCTATGTGTGGCAATGTCACCCTCTTGTAGCTAGGAAAATAACTGCAAGTGTAAGCTTTGTAATAGCACAACCACCTATGGTCACATCAAACTGCCTGCAGTCAGCCCAGATTTTGGAAGCCAAAGAGTCCCAGGCTGGGCTAATACTGAGCTCGGAGTGCACGAGAGGATTGCAGGCTAGGAAGGCACAAGCTGAGAGCTGTGATCACAAATGCAAAGCAAATATTAAACCACAGAACAACTAAAGATTTTAAACTAAAAATCAAAATCTTTGTTGTTACTGCTCTGGCAGGGATCACATGGGAAGAACCCATTGTGCTCAGCAGAGACTCTGGTTTAGATAAGGGACTGAGTATGTTAGAGGGAGCAGCTTCAACAAAATAAAGGTCAAAATTGTATTGGTGATCTTAATCCAAACATGAGACCACAAACAGACATCAGGAGTTGTCTAGCAGATTTAGTATTTAAACCCCATTTTCTGCATCACCCCATAATTACCTCAGTGCTCCCCAACTGCACTGGGGAAGAGCTAGTTCCAAACTGAACTGCTAGGCTAGTTGAGTCTTTCTCTTGCATGATCTCTTGGAATAACTTGCATTTCTAAGACAGTTCTATTAATGTGGAGTTTTCCAAACTCCTCCAGATCAAATTGCTCACTGCTTCTTAGCAATTGCTAATTAGACAAGATTCATTATCCCAGGAGCCTTTTGCTTTATCCTTGACATGACCATTTTTCTTTTAATTGGAGAAGGCTTTGTGGACAGACTGGTGCCTTCTCAGCCATAATTTTGTGTCCTTCTCTGATTAACAATCTCAGCACCATCTGCATGGAACAAGTGCTCGAGTTCATTGCACTTTTGTTTTCTTGCAGAGGCTTTTGGGAGGTTACTAAGAAGGAACATATCTGATAATATCCATCATAGACAAGATTATTTAATTCATTAAAATTATTTAGTATGTTCATAACCTCAATTACAAGCTCTTGCTTCTGTGTGCAGTTGATTGCTTTAAAGACTACCAAAAGCCAGTTGCAGCATTTGTCTGAGCAATCCCAAACTTCTCCTGACTTCAAGCACACAGAGCTTGTTTCAGCTTTACCTTCACTCTAGCTGAGCAACCAGCCTTCAGGTTGTGTGGGTGAGTTTGGCTAGCCTCTTCCCACAGAAAACAAATCATCTGCAAACTGGAACTCAGGCCAGCCTGGCTGAATGGTTCACAAAATGTTCACTTAGCCTGAAGCTGGGATTTGTGTTGTCTGAGCCAAATTTCAGGAGAAGCAGCAAGGATTTCTATTGTTGAGTGGATGCCAGGCAGGTTATGGAAGTTATGAGCAAGTGTTGGGGCCTGTTTCAGACTCAGTTTTCAGCAATGCAGGCTTAGCACAGTGGAAGCCCTGAGAACTGAAATCCTCGTGTAGACCCCTAAGAACTGAAATTACAGCTCTCACTGCTTTTTCTTCTGTGATCTGGCTGTCAGCTGGGGCCCATTTGCACATAACCTCAGGTTTGCAGATACCTCCTAGACTTCTGAGACACCTTGTGATGATGATGCTTTAGAAACCACAAGGAGAAAATCCTGCTCATAGGTCTCCTTAGCCATCTGTCCAAGTTACTTTCCAAGCTTTATGGCTTCTCCAGAGACACTGGGCTGCTTTACTGATAGTTTCCATCAGCAGGCAGCCTGAAAGCTGCCTGAGCCACTGGCCAGTACCCTGCACACAAGGATTAAATGGTGCATTAAGGTCTGGACTCTGGTGCATTTGGTCTGCCCGAGCACTGCAATGCTCTCTTGGGATCTGTTCCATCTTCTCCAGCCTGTCCTGGGCTCTCCTTGAAGCTGCTTAAGTTCTGTCTGCAGGATCAAGATTCTTCTGAATCTGGAACACCTTAAAACCATAGGAACACATGGGCCAGGGGAATTTAGAGGTCCAGCCCCTACACAATGAGCCAGAGACTATGTGGGGAAGACTGGCAAGTTGGATGGAAGAAGGGAGCTTGGAAACACTGTTAGTCTTAAGGCAAGTCCTGCTTTGTATCATTGGTCGAGTACTCTGCTCAGGGGAGAAAACAGCTTGTTCCCAGTATCAATCTAGGATCAACAGTAAAAGAGTCTTCATGTCAGATTTATTCACCCATTTTCCCCTAGTCCTCTTGCTCCAGGCTTTCTCAACAAGAGAGCTGTGTTGTTTGGCTGGCTGTGAGGGAAAGAGGTTAATACTGAAGACTACACAAGGTTCTGCAATTAGACAATTTCTTTGTAGCGTAATGCAGGCGCCAAGATGACCTCAGAGGCCTTTTTTGCTGTTGCAGAAGCATATTGGACAAGTTTGCTCAGCAGCTGTGCATTAGTGTTCTGTACTAAATGGGCTGATTATAAATTACCACAGCTACCCCAGGATCTTCCCATTACTTCGGATTTCTTCACAGCAACTTTCTTCCTTTACTTCTTTCTTTTCCCTTGCCTCCAAGGGCTGCTTTGCAAATAAGTGCCATCCGATGAGAAAGCAGATGGAGGGATAATGAAAGTTATGCTTTATGGATTCATACCTAGATTGCTCTGATGTTTTTCTCAAAAAAAAAACCAAAACCCAACAGAAAACAAACAAAAGACTCGCTTCATTTATTTATTTTTTTTTTCAGGAAAAGAACTTCCAGGCTAGTAGTGCAGGACTGAGAGCCATGGGAAAGATGGAGATGTGCACATATCACAGTATCTGAAAGTAGAGGAGAGATTTTTCAGAGCTCAGGATACAAGTGGATTTTTATCATTATTGTTTTGCTGCACCTTAGGCTTTTTATTTATATTCTGGATAATCCATCCCACCTGCACTATCTCCCTCCACACAAAAGCAAGTTCAATATGTGATGTGTTTCTGCTTGCTGGAGTGAAGAGCTTGTGGAAGACACCTGGGGAGAAGGGGTTAATCACAGTCTTCTCAGCTGCCTGAGTGAGGGCACACAGCTGCTTGGCTGAGCACAGGGAATTCCAGACCAGCATAGTGGCTCAGCTGCTAGGCATCACTTCATCACTCAACTCAATTTCTTCCACACACTCAAAAGACCCATGGAGGAAGATCTGCACATTAGAGTTGCTGAGGTTGGGAGAGGAGCCTTTTTGATTGGGGATTTTTGGGAGATTTTTCCCTAAATGCTGGTAGGCTTTAGGTGTAAGATGTCATGCTGGCTTTGATTCCCTTTTAATGGTTGTTTCTGTTGTGTTGTCTGAGATGATTTTCTTTCTCTTTAGTGTTATTTCTGGGGGAAGTTATGTGTGAGGGCTGTTGTTCTAGTGTGAGTGACTAGCAAAAGCTATGTTCTGATTAGATCAGCAATTTTTCCAATTGCTTTCTGGGGATAGCTGGAGTGTCCATGCTTTCTTAACTGAGGTGTGACTTTTTTCACTGAGAAGCAGATGCTTGTTGTCATGGAGGAAAAGGAATACAAGCTCCTCTTCAGCTGTGTTATTGTACCCATATCCTGTCATCAGTGGGTCTTTTCCCTACATGCAATGTAGGCCCCAAAATTCTTTGCGTGACATGATGAATTTCCTTGCAAGAATTTATAGCTCTATTTGTTCTCATAAGTACCTGTTATGACCTCTTAGAAGTGGTCTCAGGACCCAGGAGTCCTTAAATGGCAGATTGAAAATGTAGTTTGCAACTGTTCAGCAAGCTAAGATGAGAGCTTAAGTGTTTTGGCTGACTTCTGAGCTTTGTCTCTTTCTCTTCTCTTCTCCCCAGTGCATGAACCCATCTGAAGGGACCTCAAGACTCTAATTTTAAGCAGCTAAGCCTAACTGGATATTTTTACAATGGTGTTGCAGGCTTTTTGGAGCCTGAAAATGCAGCAGGAGATTTAGGCTAATACAAGCCAAAAGCAGGTTTGTGCTTCACGTGAGCAAAAGAGCTGTTAGGATGAGGTCAGTGGCACACAGCAGCACTGAGGTGCTGAGGACATGAAAGCAGCCACCTGATCCTAGGGACAGCCATGGGAATGGGGCTCTCCAAGCAGAGAACCATTGTAAAACCAAACTGCTTGGGCTGAGAGTGACAATGGACCAGTTTAATTTAGAGCTGCTGTGTATGTGTTCTGTGTTAAAGCTGGTACAGTGCAGAGAGGGTAGGTTTAGCTTGTTCACAGTTCAGTAGAAAATACACAACAATACCAAATGTTAAGAGGCTTTTCAGACCAGTGGAGAAACGGATGTAACAAGATCCAATGTCTGTGTTTGTCCAACATTGATTTCCAATGGGGAAATGTGGTGGATGTTTCTAACAATGAGATGATGAACCCCTGGAGCCATTGCCTAAGGGGTGTGGTAAGCAATCTGTTACTTAAATCCAATACATTAAGTTCAGATCACTTTACTGAGGGAGGCAATCCAGCTCAACTAGAAGTTCCTGAGCTCAGTAAAGGACCAATGGGTGTTTTTTTAACATTCCCAGGTAAGCAAGAGGTCAGATTAGATGATCATAATAGTGTTTTTTACCTTCAGAGTTGAAATCCTTGAGCATGTACTTTATAAAAGAGAAATCAAAACGATAAGAAAGGTCTTCAAGCCAAATATTGCCTGCCAAACCCTGTTATTGGGACTGCAGTTCAAAGTGATCTGTGCCCTTGGTGGTCCAGATGCATTTGACCACTGATTATAGCAAAGGATGTAAGTGCTAGGAATGAGAATGTTGCAAGTAAAGGGTTTCCAAGTGCTGGAAACCTGCACTTCCCCCATGCAGAGAAAAGACTGCAGAGAAATGTGAATTGCCTTAAGCTAAATCAATAGCTGAGTTTCAGAAGAGGACCTCCAAGATGGATGTAGGACTTGGTGTATTCGCGGTATGGCTGTAGGGAACAGAAGAAGAGGGAGCTGAAAGAAAGCCACAAGGATGGCTCTGAACATGAGCATGGATGAAATGGACGATGGGCCCAAATTATGATGTGCTTCAAAGACTCTGCTTCCTCTCCTACAACAGCAGCTGCTGTGCAGGTAGGCATGAAACAGGTAATCTCACACCTTCAGTGTTTCCCTGCAATCCCTTGCAAGGCAGTGAGAAGAGTCCTTGCTTCCCAGGGCAGAAAGGAGAGAGCTGGCAGCTCCATTAAGGAACATTTGCAGCCAAGCCTGTCTTGTATCCAATGCACTGAATGCATACAGGTTATGAATAATTTCTTCTCTGAGAAGAAGGTTAAAAATAGTTTCTGCATTTAGCTCCTTGATGCTTCTTTCCTGCTCACTGAGGCTGGAGATCTGTTTGAAGTGCTGGAGGACATTTTTAATGTGGAAATGTTTAGAAGGCATCTCTTGCCAGTATGGGGAGCTCAGAGGACAGCAGTAGGGCAGACAGTGGAGTCTGGTTTTCTCCTTACCCTGGCTTAGAAGGAGAGGGTAATAAGCTCACTCTTAAGACAACTTCTCCATTGCTCATTCCAGCCATGACCCTCAGCTGAGGTTGTTAATAAAGAGCCAATTCAGACTAAGTAGCTTGGTAATGTGGTACCTGGGGTTGGATTAAAATCAAGTATTTTAAAGCTGTTACACAGACAACCTGAGCTTGATACTCTGCCTGGTATATGAGACAGGGCCTTGCCTGTAGCACCAGCTCCCTGTGACTGTCTGTGGTGAACTTGAAGCTGGAAGGGTTGTAAGTTTAAGACCTAAATTATGGTGATGCTTTCTCATTAATTCTCAGCTCGGGGCTTGCAGGAGTTTGTCACAGTGTGAGAACCAGGAGTGCAGAAAGGGGGAGAATTCCCTTATCACCTGCTGACACCTGGCAAGAGCTGTGTCACCAAATAAAGCCCTTCCTCTTCCCTCAGCACTTTAATCAGGTGCCATGGTTGTCTAGGGTTTGGATCTTCTGAGGCTGAAGTGTATCCTCCTCCATGCAAACCTGAATGGCTCCCTGCTCCTCAAACACAACTATGCTTTTGCTGTGGTGGTATCTTGAAGCACTCTTTGCATGGGTGCTCTCAGGTCCTGTCACTCCCTCCCTTCCTCAGCTGCCAGAGCAGTGTGTGCCCTCAGGTCTCACTCAGCCCTTCTTCCTTGTTTTCTGGCTACACCTTGCCTGCTCCCAGCCTCAGAGACACATTACAAAAAACGATCTAGTTTTCAGAAATCACAAGGTTCTGTGTCTTTCACTTAATTATTGTTTTATTTTAATAACCAATTATGTTTTGAAGGCACCTCAGGGCTCCAGGCGTTAACCACTTATCACCTGCTGAGTGATTTAAAACGAGTGAAGCATATCCCATTTGCAGGTTGGAAGAAGGCCTGCATCCTATCAGCAGACAAATGAGTTCAGAAATACTCCATGTTTGTAACTCATGGCTTGTATTTTCGTTTCCTGGTCCACAGAGAAAGGCCAATGATGTGCTGGAGGGATGTCTGTTGCCTTGCTGGTCTGATAAGATGCAAAGGGCTCATTAGAGCCTCTGAAAGGGAGAAGACTGTTGGCTGTTCTGTACTATTTACATTGCCAAGTATCTTCCACAAGTATCTCTCTGCTACAGACCAAAAAACCCTGCTGCTAAATCAACCCACAGCTCAGGTAGCTCTTGTGTGAGAGATGCAAATCATCTCCAGAGTGAGACTGTAGTAGGGGCAGGAAGCCAGTAGATCTCAGCTCTAGAACTGGGATGGAAAATAAATAGTCTCACAGGTCTGAGATATTGGGTACAGTTGTTGGTTTTGTCTTCAGGACTTGTTATTCCCAAAAGACAATTACCAAGAGGTAATTTGTTGAGCCTACTCTCAGAGCATGAAACTCACAGGCTGTAGCAATTTGCAGAAATAAACCCTGAGCCTTTCCATGGCTTGCAGGGTGCTCTGAGCACTGGCACACTGGAGAACAGAGACCTGGCTTATCAAATGCTGGCTGGCTGTCTCCTGGAGCTTTTATGACCTAATGATTTGGGTTTTGTCCTCCCTCATCTCCTTGAATTCCAGGTGGCACAGTTGGAAGCCTATTTGAAAACATAAGCCCATTACATGTTTTTCTATTTCTATGTCCCCTATTCAAAATACAACAGAGCAGCCAGGCCTCCATCAAGCTCCTGAGTCAGAAGGCTGAGCAGCCCAGCTGCTGTGTGTTGTAGAGCACTATCAGTGACATGAAGCACAGTGTTAGTCAGTGCATGTGCCATGTGTTCCAGGATGTATGTCCTCCAAGTATTGACTGAGTCATTTAAAGACTCAGGGGAGTCTTTAAAAGCATTTAAATCTCAGAGGGGATCTAAAGGTGATGTAACAGGCACTAGCCCTCAGTTGCCAAGGTGAGCAGCTCCAGTGTTGGCATGATCAGCAGAGTAACTCCAACATGGGGTGTGGGTGGTTGTCAAACTGGGAACCTCATGAGAGTGGAGAGACCCTCTGGGAGCTAGCAGCTTGAGCAACAGTGGCTAAGGGCCCCTAGGCAGGGCTAGGATCAACTTAGGAAGAAGCCCTTAAGGAGTGCCAGTGGCCAGGGAGGGCAAACAGGGCATGTTCCTGGTGGAGGCTGTAGAGCACAAGTCCTACGGGGAGCAGCTGAGGGAACTGGTGGTGTTTAGTCTGGAGAAAAAGAGGCTCAAGGGAGACCTTTATTGCTTTATACAGCTCCCTGAAAGGAGGTTATAGTGAGATGGGGATCGATCTCTTCTCCCAGGTGGCTAGCGATAAGACAAGAGGAAATGGGCTCAAGTTGTGCCAGGGGAGATTTAGATTGGGTGTTAGGACAAATTTCTTCACTGAAAGGGTTCTCAAGCACTGGAACAGGCTGTGCAGGGTAGTGGTGGAGTTACCATGCCTAGAGGTATTGAAAAGATGTGTAGATGTAGTGTGCTTAGGCACACAGGTTAGTAGTGGACTTGGCAATCCTGGGTTAACAGTTGGACTTGATGATCTTAGAGGTCTTTTCCAACCTAAATAACTCCATGATTTTATGTTTTCTGTATGGGGGCTTGCCCTTTATGTTCCACACAGACTCTGAGGCATCAGGAGAAAGATAATAAGCACAAAAAAAGGAACAAGAAGGCTGAACCTTGTAGGGAGCCCTTGAGCATCAGGAATAGGAGACTTCTGGGCTCATATCTTCCTCTTGATTTTGGAGATAGGGCAGGAAGGAGGAATGGGAGTGAGGTGAGGTGAAAGATAGGACAGTGTCCTTACTGCAGAGAACTGTGTCCTTCCCACGTGCTGCCTGATCTGCCCTTTGGGGTTAGCAAACTTGAAAGAATCCTTTTCCATGCTGAAAAAGCTTCTTTAAAACTGTAGTTGCTCTGAAAAAAGTAGGGTGTAGAAGTCCCTAGTGAAGTGTGCTGTTGCCCACAAACATGTTCCCGTGAGCTGTTTTGTTGTTGTTCCAAAGCTCTGAGCATTTGGCCCAATGTAAGCAATGCCTCCTGGCCACTTTATTCTCTGTGCTGCTCATCTCTCCTGCCATAGAGAAATGAGGAGAGCAGCTTTGTTTTTGGAGAAACATTGACATTTTAAGCAATAGCCAGCCTGACTTACATGTCAGAGCAGTCCTTGTCATGTTCCCACCTGTGCATCATCAGAATTGGTCTAATAAAAAGCCTTGTTTCTATTTATTTCCTTTTGAATTTACCTTTACCTCTATTTGACCTTCTATTGTCATTCTCTATTGCTTTCAGGTTCTGTGTCTGCCCTTATTTAAAGTCTGATGGTTCCAGCATATCTCTCAACAGAGAGAGCAGGACATCCAGAAGAGACCAGTATCAAGAAATGTGGAGCTTGCAGGGGCTGTTCCAGCCCTCCTTCCCATGCAAGATTTCAGCAGTACTTGTTCTGTCCTTGTCTCATCCTCTTCCAGCTTCAGGCTCCCTGGAGACAGGCTAGGATGCCTCAGCTTTTTTTTCATAGCCCTTTTGGTATTCTCAACTTGGATTTGGGGCACAGCTCAGCAGTGTTTATTTGTCACATCTCCACCAGGCTAGGGACAGCCATGCTAATCTTATAACAAATTTAGCAGAGCTCAGTGATAGGATTTGACCCAAATTGGAGAGGGGAAACGAAGCAGCTCTATAGAAACTGAAATTCCACTGGATGATAAATTCTATTAGAAGTAAACAAATAAAGAAGGTAGGTATGAAAGGGACACATTCTGATTTTTCTCCTGTCTTAGTGTGATTTGAACATAATTTGATGGGGCTCAGCTAAGCAAGCAATGCAGAAACCCTGAGGAGTGGGGCTATGTTTGCCGAGAAGTCAACATCATACTTCCACAGCAGCAGGAGAAGAGGTGTGAATGAGATTGCATAGAATCAGATCCCTTTCTCCCTGTTGGAAGCTTAAAGAGATTGGAATTGCACTTGAAATCAAATAGACATAGCTTGACTTACAGGCTGTGTGGGTATTCTGATTTATCTTGCTCTTCTCCAAGACAGAGCTCAACAAAGAGATCAGTGAAGGTGCCCTGTGACAGACTTGTGAAGATGGGCCTGGGCTCTAAATGAGTGTGCAGACCTGCAAGGGGCAGATGGTTTGGGACAAAAGGAAGGTAAGAAAATAGAGAATAAACTAGGTGAAAATCAAGAAATACCAAGAATTTCTTGGGGGAAGATATCCATCTTCTCATTATCAATACTTAGCATATGATCTATCAGTATTTATAAACACATCCCTGCTTGATGCAAGGTCTATGCATTTACTCCAGTCTAGTTATTTTTTTTTCCTGCAACTAGAAAGCAAGGTTTGGTTTCTTTGAAAAAAGGTGTTTTTCAGACAGCTGAATGTACTCCTTTGCTGCCCAGGACTCAGGACTGGAGTGAAATATTTGCAATTCAATTGGACATGCTTTTAGGGCTGCATTAAGGAGTGGCAACCACGATCTAAGTGTGGAGCAATTATATAGGTGTCAATCTATGCTTGAAGAGCCTGAATTTACGTATGAGCTAGATAGAGATATAGAACTTGGCCTGACCAGTGATGGCAAAAGATGCATTTCTGAGTTGTGTCAGAGCACGGTTCAAAGGCCATTGAAGGACGTGACCCTTCAGAGTTATAAAGTGGAGATATTAGAACAGAAGGTGAATCTTCATGAGGTCTTATGATGGTGAATCCATCCTCCTTGCACTTGTCTTGTGGGGGTAATACAAATATATTTCCTAGAATATTTCCTTGAGTGTGGAGTGTTTGGTGTTTTCCCTATTGCTGGTGAGGTGAAGTGATGTTTCTCATACATAATCTTTGTGAATGTGCCTGAGGCAATGCTGAAACCTAAGCTCTCCACCTTGTCCATCCCCATTGTTTTTGTACAAGGCTTGGGCTGGGGGATGAGCAACTACTCAGTAGTGTAGCCAAGCCATAGGGGAACGGCTGGTGAAACAGGAGGGACACCTTGATAGAATAGCCATTTGAAGGAATATTAATTATCAAGCAGCTAGTTCTGGACAATTGAATCTCAGCTCCAGATGTTCCCATTCTGACTAAGTGCTTTAGTAAAATGCTTAATTGATTACTATCTTGTGAGCTCTGCGTGTGTGCGATAAAACCTAAGACTGCTGAGCTTGAGGGATTGTCTGTTGATAGCAACACAGTGCAGGGAGTCTGTCTTCACCTTTTTAAATGTATGCTTTTTTATCACAGGGAAACCAGGACAGGTTTCAAAAATGCTCTTTAATTTGTAATCTTTATTGTGGTGTCACGATGCTGATTAAAGTCACTGACGGCCCCACGATACATGCATGAAATGAAATAAAGACACATCTGTGTTTGTTCTGAAAGGCCTCTGAGCCTTGTTTAATGAGGGACTGCAGGTTTAAGACTGCCTTGATTTCTGTATGTCTATATAACAGGTGCAAGGACAAGGGGGCAGATTAGAGAAGAAATAGACCATTGGGAGAAAATGAAATCAACCTGAGCTTTTGCCCCAGGCTGTAATTGAACCAGAGCTGAAGTTCAAATAAGAGGTTTTTTTATTTTTTTTCCCTGGCCTTTGAGCTCCAGCCAAGCTCAGAAATGTCAAATGAGTAAAAGGCTGCTCTACCTGACATCTTTGGAGGGGTGGGCTCTAAGCACCACAAGGTAAGGGAAGACATGAAACAGGTAAAGTGGTATTTTGCAATGAGATTATAAAATCCCAGGGATTGGGCTTGGATTCCAGCAGCTGGATGGAAAGAGGTTTTTGTTGCAGACCACATCCAGCTTCTGATGAAATTGCAGAGCTCTTTCAAGCTCAGTGGAAAGTGGCATGACCCTAAAGGAGATGTGCTGACAAAAAGCATGACCTCTTTCCATGGTGATTGGATCAACTCATAACTAGTCTACTAATGTGGTTTCTTACTGGGGCAAGCACACTGATTTCAATGGAAACATGGCTGGCTTTTAGGTAAGTAGAGGAAGAAAATCAGTTTCATGCTTCTGAAAATAGGAATGTTTTTGCTAAAACTAAGGTACTTAATAGACAGGGCTTCTATATAAAAGAGTCACATTGCTAGGTAATGCTAGTGTGTTGTGCTGAGAGAGCAATTTTAGGTTACATTTTGCCTTTCCAGAGTTCCAGGGCATGAAATTCTACTGTGTTAAAAACTGCCATCAAGACCTCAGTGCTACCTGCAACCATGGGGAACGGACAGATTTAACAAGGGAAAGGAATCTGAATTTGATTTGCTGCAATACCCAATAACTTACTCCTTGGTGTTTGGTTATGCTGAATGCTTTTGTTCCAGCCAGGGCTGCTCATCTATGAGTAACAAACTGATGGCATGAATCTCTGCACACAACCTTCATGCTTCTCCATCTGTGGATTAAGAAGGTTCACAGCCCACTTAATTTGCAGGCACTCTTTGAATATGCCAGTCTCTGCCATCATTAATGCCTGTGGAAACAGGTACATGAAGGTGAAAAGCCAATTTGAGGGCAATTGTAAAGTAGAGAACATTCCAATATGCAGAAATTTAGGAGCAATTAATTTGTGCTTTTAAAAAATACCATCTATTTTTAGCTTTCAAAGGGGGCTGTTTTCTAGGGACTAGTGACAGGCTGTGCTGCCAAGGTGTGTAGGCTGATTTTGGAGAAGCATCCATCCAGCTTGCATGGAGGCTGATGTCTTGCAGACTCCTGAGAGCACATTGGCAACAGGAAACTGCTGATTAGACTTGGTCTGTAAACATGGTAGCTGAACTGTTCCTTTTATAGATGGCCCTAATCCAGCCAGCTCAAAGGGAGTAGCAACTCTGGGGGAATCCAAGGTGTTTCGGCTTCCCTTCATGGTGATAAACTGAGCATGCTTCCTTCTGAGAGCAGTGTTGCAGACAAGGCAGGGCATCCTGGCATCAGGGCTGGTGGGTCAGTGGCTATTTATGTACAAAACACAAGGAAAGAATGTGGGCTTTTTCTTATGTGCAGACAACTGCCTGATCCCATTTCAAATGCCATTGATCCTCATCAGAAATTGTCACCTTCTAGGCCATGAACCAACTGGCAAGAGCTATGGTCTGTCATGGACCACATGAGACTGGAATCCAAATATCCAGAATGTCACGGACTCAGATTTGGGCATCAAATCTGAGCCTCTGGCAGAGAAATGTCAAATCCTTGTCTGAACCTCTTTAGTTTGTTAGTATCTGAGCTCAAGATGACAGACAGTTCCTGTAGCTAACAAACTACTGCTCCCAGAGCAGAGATCAGTGGGAGCAGTTGGGCATTGATAAGCAAAGGCTGAGAGTCAGCTCCACGATGTTTAGAGCTTTGTGATGATAATTAAATCTTAAAATGTGTCAGTTCTGCATGAGACAAATCACTGGCGTAGGCCAGGAGCATGTTTCCATGGGAGTGTGAGCGTGCGTGATTTACGCAAGAGCTAGCTAATGCAGCTGTGACCCTGCATAGCCATAGCCCGCTTTGTAGACTCTAGGGGTGGGACAGAAATGATGAGAGAAGGAGACAGACCCTTGCTGCCTCCTAATTTCCACTGCCTTCACCACTCCTGACTTTCATAAAATCTTCCTTGCCCCCCCACCAGGGCTGCTGCCAGTGTTGCTGCTGTAAAGGCAGAGAGGAGCACAGCAAGGGTACAGGGGGATTCAAATAACAGCTTTCCTTTCCCTTTAGAAAAATTGTTGGCTATAAATTGCCATTTGAGTGTTTTGAGAGAAGAAAATGTAATGTCTGTATTGTTTCTCTTTCTGTCTTTTGTCTCAAACATTTTCATGCTCTGAGGAGGCAGAAGGCTCTTCCTCCCTGGGAAGAGGAGGTGCTGAGGTAACCAGATTGCAGAAGTAGAGAAAGGAGGGATGGTCACATGAAGTGGATTTGCTGGTCTGGACCACTGCAGTGTTCTGGAGTCATGGTCTCTCTGTGTAATTCTTGGGGTGTCCAGTGTAGGACCAGCAGCTGGATTTGATGATCCTTATGGGTCCCTTCCAACCTGAACTCTTCTGTGATTCTGTGATCCATGCATACATGTCATCCATAGGCACTAGGGAAAACAACCTCAGATGGTCATATCTTCCTTCTGCAGACCAGTAACCACCAGGGAAATCTCAGTGTTCTGTGTTCAAGAAGTTGAAGAGGAGGATTTGCTGACATCTTTGGATCTTTCCAGGATCTATGACACAAAAGTGAAGCTTTCTTTAAAGAAACCATATGATGTAATTTTTTACCCTCTGAACTCTTCTTTCTCCCCTCTAGTCTTCTCAACATTGCCTACATGGAGTATCTACAATCCTTTGTTGTTACTCCTTTCCTTTCTTTCATGCTTGGTGAGAGCTGCCCATGGGAACCCTTTCCTGTGCCTTTGAGTTTAGATCTTGGCCAGGTATTTGTGAAAAAACTCACGTATCCAATTTGGATTGGATCATGCAGGTTCTATTGCTGTTGGTTCTGAGCCCACCACTGCCATCCTTGGGCCTGTCTCTTTTGAAGAAGTTGGCAAGACTACTAATCTTTATCCCTCTTTTCTAAGCCCTTAACTTCAGGCTAACCTTTCAAAGGGAAGAGCAGTACAGTTGCTCTTGTGCAGCCTTGATCCACCAGCATGACCTCATTGACAATTAGGTCAAAGCTAATGTAAAATAGGTGAAACTTTGCAGAGCAGAGAATACCCAGAGGGACTCCAGACTTCCAGAGTGAAGTGCTTTGTCACCATATTAAATCAAATCTACAACACAGATAGTTTATGATAGCATGCAGGCTGCAGAATGTTTGGAGGATGGGGGAACAAGGTGAGGCCTCCTAACACAAGTAAACATGTTGATAACTGGAGCTGGAGAAGTCAACTCAGCAAATGAGCATCCCAGGGAAACAATGGCCACAACAGTGTCAGAACCACCACTTCCACCGTGAAGCCCACGATGTGTGGAAGGAACCTACCAAGCCAGAGTGGGGAAGATGTGTTTCCTTTCTGTGTCTTGGTTGGATTGCAAAGTAGATAATCTTGTTCTGTTATGTAAAATTCTCTCTTCATTTCTTTTGTCTGTGAGGGAGTACTGCCTGGTCTTCTCTTGCCATGCCAACAACTTTGGAGGCCATCCTGCTCTCTACTGACCACCAATTTCTAATATTGGAGAGGGATGCATTTCAAGGATGAAACCAAGTAATTCTTCTGTCAGCTCATTGTGAAACATCTCTGGCTAAAAGCCTGGGAAACAATTTTCTTATGACCTAGTCTTTGATGATAGTGGACTGTTTTATGCTGCCGCAGTCTCTCCCGCATGCTTGGCTTTGAGTGATAAAGCTCAGCTGAGAGAGGGAAAAAAACAACCTGCTGATCTACAATGCTACTGGCAAAGGCCAGAACCCAGCATGGGGCCCCCAAAGAAGGACAAGAATCTATCTGTTGAGACTGGGCCTGATTTAATTCTTCTTATAAAGCATTTTGGCAGCTGTCTAGATCTGACAGGTTGATAATAAGACTTCCCCTCAACGCAAAAGGGAAAGTAATTTACATTGGCTTCACACCTCTGGCAAGCAGGAAAGATCCTGCCCCACGTTAGCGTGAATGGGGAGCAGAGGTGAGAAGAAGAGCAGGCAGCTCCATGGGGGAAGGAGGAAGGCTGCTTCCCTGCTTCAGCAAGCACAAGAAAATGCCATTTGCAAAATACTGATGGGTGGGAGAGCTGGGCTTAGAATTAGCATTCTGTCCATGGATGTGGTTCCGCACAGCTTTCCAGCAAAATCCTGAAGGATCATTCTCTTACAAGGAGCAGCAATGCTACCTGATTTCATTTTGCTCCATTTAGCCCAGTGCTTCTGCTCTCCCTCATTACAGGCACTTGAGCACCAGCACCAAGCTGATGTAAGGATTTTTTTTTAATCATTTGGTTGATAACTAGCTGATAGCCTCTGGGAAAAGACCATGGCTCTCATTGTGTTGTGAAGACTTCCCAAGAGGTACAAGAATGCAGTTACCCAGCCTCTAACTCCCCCACCACTTAAGCAGACACAGCATCCCAAAGAGGGCTGACAAGCCAAGTCTTAACCTGTATTATGTTCCACTTTAAACCTGCTGCCACACTAGTTCTGGTTCTAAGTTTAGTGTCCTTTGTAAGGTGGACACTCATCTTTCTGTTGCTCTCAATACCTCCAAAAGCTATGGCCTGAGGCAACCTCTCCATGCTTTGTACACAGGCTATAATGTCCCCATAGCTCAGTGCAGTGTCACAGGTGGTCACAGTCCTGAGACGGGCTTTGAAATCCTCAGGTGAAATCATGCTAGGGCAGTGCTGTGTACTTCAGGGAATTGTCGTTTAGAAGCTTTGCTCTTCACAACCCACCAGCCTTAAAGGCCTCTGCTGTTCCTGCTAAAATGGAGCTGTAAGGTGGTGGGGAGGGGTCAAAGCAAACAGAAGTGGGTAGATGTTGAAAGCATTTACTTTGATTATTCCCTGACTACCAGGATCATGCAGAGGACTTCTTTCTGCTGAAAGGCACTGGCTAGGCCCCAGGGCTCTTTCCTGGAGTGTCCTATGTTGAAGATTTTTGAAGACCTGGATCTTGAACACACTCAGTGTGGGGCAGTGCAGGCTGGGAGACTCCTGAGAGCTTTGCAGTGCCCTGGCCAGGTTTTGTGGAGGTGGGAAGGAAGACACTTGAGTTGCAAAGAGCTACTGTAGTCTGCTAGGAAGCAGAGCAGAATTGGACCTTGTGCTGTAGGACAAAATGAAGAGAAGGTAAGTATGTTTTCTGACCCCCTTATTTAATCTGTCTTTAAAAGAAACCTATGTTAAAATTCATATTGTGGGTAGCTAGTTAGTTAGAGCATATAGATAGGGACTGGCGTCCGGAAGATCTCGTGCTGTACGGAAAGATAAGACCCCACTTGTGATACTTTAATAGCCAATAGTGTATGAGTTATGATGTGAGCAGACGGAAATTGCGCTGTGAACCAGGGGTATATAATATCATGTTACGTACAAATAAACGCCATTTGCCTTTGACTTTACGGGTGTCTGCTGGGCATGTGGACGGAGCAATCTGAATTTGACCGCCGAGGCTGTTCGATGAACCAGGTCGGTGCACCCTGAAGTGCAACAAGTGGGATCTTCTGGATGCCAGTCCCTATCTATATGCTCTAACTAACTAGCTACCCACATCATATTAGTGTATTTCAGCTTTGGACAATGCCATTCAAGGAAGGTTGAGGTCCCACCTCAAGGTTGTGGTGGGTTTAGGGTATTGGCAGGGGTGAGGAGGACCATAGAGTAGGGAGGAAACATCATATGTTAGATGGGAAGGTTGAGATGGCTGGAGAAGTCTGAAAGGTAGATCTTATGGGATGTCATTAGATGACGCTGTGGTAGAAGACTGCTAAGAAAAATGTCTGTGATCCCTTTTGGGGAAATAGTCTCTAAAAATCAGGACTATGAGAACTTTAACCGAATATTAGTTGGAAGAGCAATGTAACAAGTGTAGAGACTGTATCTGTGTCCTGGCTGAGCTGTGCTGGAGGGCAGTGTGCTTCTGCAGTGGGTATGTTATAGCCTTGTTGTCTGGAGGTCTTAAACACTGCGTGTCATTGTGGCAGGTAAATATGGGACCTTGCTAGGAAGCCTCGGCACTTACAACACTCTTTACAAATGAGAGATCTTGCCTGAAAGCACAAGAGATGAAATTAAGACAAGTGCAAAGCACTCCTGTTAGGCAGGCAAGGCAGAACTCACAAACACAAAACAGGGAATACACAATGAGGCAGCAGTACAGCAGGAGAGGAGAGGGGTGTGCTGGTTCACAGGTAGAATATCAATCAACTCTGTGATGCTGCTGCAAACCAACTCATTGTGTCTAACACTGTATGAACAAGAGTGTTCTTGGCTAGATACGCCAGGCAATTATTACAACCTCCTTGGGGCTGGCAGAGTTTCAGCCAAGTGTGGGTGCCCAGAATGGACATGAAACTTTGTCTGTAATTATTAAGGAATTTGGAGAGAGAATCCAGGGTGTAAAAAAAACAACCAAACAAAAAAACAAACCAAACAAATATCAAAAACCACACACATCCACACCCCCAAAAAACCCTACCCACAAACACACATAACAATAAAACCATCAAACAAACAAACCAAGTGAATGATAAAAGGTTAGGCAAACAGGTCCTATGAACAAAGATTGAAGGCACCGCATTTGTTCATCTTAGGAGAGAAATGATGGGATGCAGTCAGTCTTCCTACACATAAACAGTACTTATAAAAAGGCTGATGAGCTGTTTTGCATGGTCACTGGTGTAAGAAAAAGCAAGTGCTTGAATTCATAATGAAGATAAACATCTTAAATCATTAGGAAAATTCATCTAATCCCTAGAGGGGTAAAACACTGAAAGGGGCTGTCTAGGAAAGATGAGGCATCCCCTTTCTTAGTTAAATTTAGGAAAGGGCTAGATAAACAATTGTTAGGACAAATAGTTATTTAAGTATATTTTATCCTGCTGGTGATGATCCCCTGAAATGTGGTTTTTTTGCTATACGTGTCTATAATTAAGCACAATATAAAAACACAGCCTCTTCCTTGAGGAGTTAAAAATCCATCTACAATTAGACGAAGTCTTTTATCTTTTAATGGTAAAACTAGGTTAAACGTGCCTTATGTGACAGCTCTGTTAATATATCATTATGGAGCAAACATCAGGAGGAAAGGGAACTCTTTAAACCAAAGAACAGCACTGGTGTAACAACATGAGTATAAAACTAGCCAGGCATAAATCAGGCAGGAAATTGAAAGAAAGTTTTGTGCTGTCAGAACAGTGATGTTCTGAAACAGCCTTTCATAATGGGAATGCTGGGGGCAAAAATCAGAACTTGTTTTTAAAATGGAGCTTGCTAAATTAATTCAAAGGATTATAGAGAGCTACTGCCTGTCATAGCAGAGTCCAGGACTAGGAGATCCCTTTTGTTGCTGGATTTTAGTTGCTGAGGGGAAGAGAAGTATTTTTATGCCAGTGGGACTGTATTCTGCTCTTTATTGACACAAATGTACTTCTTTCATTCCTTTGTTTTTTCATGTGTGAGGCAGTTACTGATGTTCCATTTAAAATGTGAAGGTCACATCTGTTTAAAATTGTATAATTGCAGGGAGGTGAAGGAGAAAAAGCCAAGTTTGGGAAGACCTTCTGGAAGGGGGTGGGGAGCTGCAAATCCTCAGGTGCTCAGTGTCCTCTTGATTTTTCCAAGGCTGCAAATACTTTGTGCTAATTGGAGGGAGGGTCTTTGGGGTTAATAAGAGCAGCTGGGACAACTGCCTCTGGGAAGAGCTGAGCCACTTAGGTCTGCTACTCTGGAGCCAAACCTCCTGTCCCAGGGGGTTGCTACTTGGCAGCTCTGGTGGGGCAAGGTGCTGTGTAAAAGTGGGGCAAGAAACTGCTGTAAAACAACACGGCGTGCCAAACATAGCTAACAGGACAGCACAGGCTCTGTGCCAGGAGAAGAACTTAATTTCTTTGCTGAAAAATGAAAGAAAGATGTGATTGGAAGTGCCACGCATTGGAGGTATGAGCAATTTCCCTATAATCAATCATCCAAACCAAATTGTTTTCATTTCCTTGCATTATTTAGCAGCCTTTTGATGGCAGACAATATGAGCTGGATTTTGTTTTTCACCTGTTCCTAATGTTGATGTGATTTGTGGGCTTTGGCAGTGGGATGGTGGGGTGAAGGAAGGTTGAAAGGGGTTTCTGTGTTCAAAAAAACTTGGCAAAGACCATGTCTGTGATGATCAGCAAAGCATTCAGACATCGATGTTGTTTGTCTGCTCTTATTAGGTATGTAAAATATCTGGCTGAGTGCAAAGCTGACAGTGAAACATCTACAGGAGAGGAAGTCAGAAGAGGGAAGGAGTGAGGTGTTGATAAGGCAGAGCTGAGTTTTGATAAGATCCCCTGGCTTCTCCAGTAATTACGAGGAAGGTGAGACCCATTGCTAGACCTATTAGCTCTCCTCAGTGTTCCCAGAAGAATGAAGCCATTGTTAGAGGTTTTGAGATAAGGCTAGGTAGAACAGGAGGGCTTGTTCCCATATCCTGGCCTGAACCATGTGCAACAATTCCCTTTCTTTTCCTAGGGGAAAATGATACTTCTTCAAAGACATTGAGATCTCAAGGGATTCACCTTACTTTCCCTTGGAAAATGTGTGTGATTTTGGAGAGGAAGGAGGAGTTAGTGGGAAGGTATGCATTAAGGTGACTCCATTGACTGGTTTGTTTTCCAACATGAATTCTGCAGCTCAGATGTTTTTTCTAGCATTTGCTGGTACTGGGTCAGGCAAAGGGAGAACTGCTTGGTGCAAATATAGTAAAAGGTAAAATTTTGGGGGGGCATAGCAAGAGCAGTGTCTACTACAGAAGGATGTGCTTTTAATTCCTTTTCAGTTTGATGTTTGTGGGCCCATTTCAGTTCATGGCCAGTAAGCCTGTTTGCACAACACAAGACAACTAGAGTCTGCTTTATGGAGGACATCCTCCAAATGCCAAGTAACGCCTCAGGATGTTCTGGTGCCTGAAATTCAAAGGTGCCCTTAAGCTGTTTTGTACCAAGCTGTGTCTCTGCTAGTAGCATGCCACTTTACAGCCAAGATGCAGATGTCGCTGCATAGATATGAGTCCAGATGTGTGTTACCCTTGATGCACTAAATGACCTGAAACCTCCTGCTATTGGAGGCTTTTGTCCTGCCGTGTGGAGCACTCCGAGGATTGCTTAGACTGGGATTGTGTGATCTCATGGCAGGGAGCTGGTTGATGATACTGCTGGCAAATCCCCACTCAGCACATCCCAGAACTGCCCAATTTTGCTGCAAGTGTCTTTCAAAGAGAGCTTTGGGATGGACAGAATTGGAGAGCAATGTAAATTTCCTTTCTGCTCTGACTAGAATGGCTTGAATATTTGTTTAAATATCACTGGTGTGTTTCAGTTTTCATTTAGCTGGGTCTCAAACACTTACCTGTGGTGTGGCATGCGTGGGAGTGTGGGGAGGTTGGGTTTGCTGCTGCTTGTCAAATCTGAACAAATACAAGGCTGGGAACCTGTGCAGTTAATGCTGGGAATCACAAAGGCATTGAGACCTCCCGGCATGTGTAGGTAAACAAGAAAGGTATGTTGATTATATCGCTGGCACAGCAGATTAGCTCTGAGTACACACCTCTCCATGGCTCAGCTTCTTGTACAAAAATCTAGAGATCATGCCTTTGTCTTGCCAGTTTGGCTGGTTGCTCATGGAACAGGGAGTATTTCTTTTTTTCCTGTTTGTACAGTGTTTAGTAGAGCAGATCCCTGAGAGCAGCAGGAGCCTTTCAAGCTCTGCTGTGTTAGAGTGAGCCCAGAGGTGGCTGAGCCTTGGTGGCAGGAGCAGCCTGCGGAGCACTAAGGAAGGTTACAGAGGAGCCATGTGCTTGTCACTGCAGTGTAGCCGAATTTCACTGTAGCAAATGCTGCTTACAAAAAACCACCACTTACAGACATCCCAACGGTAAGAAACATTATTTTTTTCCCAGTGCTAATTAGCTCTTGATAGGGCAAATGCTTTTCCCAGGTGAGCTGTATTTACCCCTAAGGGTACATCTTCCCTTCTCCTTCATGTCATTATTTTCTTTTTAAAGTGCCATTTAAGTGTTGAGCATGGCAAAGCCTGGAAGTAGAGGGTATTTATGGGCAATTCAAATTGAGCATTTTTTCCTCATTATTCTGAGGTGGTGAATTGCCCTCTCCTTTTATAGTAACTATCAAGATATAATGAAAATTTAGTTGGGCCTCTTGATGGCCACTTTGTGCAATAGGAAAGGCCTTTATCTCTTCTTTTACTTCCTGCATGCTCTTTCTCCTGATTTTTGAAAAAGAATAAATCCACCTCCTGATCATGATGCTTGATGTTTCAAAATACATTTAATTAAATGTCTTTTCCCTCCATTCTCTTTAATCCCAAACTACCACTTGTCTCTGAGGTCAGATTTGATCTAAGTTAGAAGAAACTTCAAACTTCAGAATTTACTCAGGTGAGACCAGCAGAAGATAGACTTTTCAGAAAATAGCTTGTTTGCTTGGTGAGGGGTTGGAGGGCAGGAGGAAGAGCAAATGGCCTTTAATTCAGCTAAGTAGAAGAAGAGTCAATCTTCCCCAGGCAGACAAGGGATGAAACTGGCTAAATACTTAAATAATGTTCAAGGTAAGACAATGTGTTTGCCCTCTGAGTACTACTCTATTTGAGAAGTTAAATAAAATGCTTCCTTTGAACATTGTCCTTTTCCTCAAACTGTCCTCAGTTTATCGTTCCTTAATGGCACCAGCTGAGAATCTCAGCTCCTGCCCTCAAAGCTATAGCTACCCTAGTGATGAGGACCGGTTTGGGGGAATAGTCTGCAGAAATCATGAAAGGAAACTTTCATTTGTCTCTGAGCTATTGGATAAAGGGTGGCATTTGAGTGGAGGTAACACACCAAGAAACAGCTCTCTTTGCTTTGCTGTGCTGGTAGAACAAGATACATTGATGCTTTCACTACCAAACCTTGCACAGGAGTCAACAGGTCTTTAGCATCATTGGGATGTGGAGAGGCTTAATATTTTCTTTGGCTTGGATTTTTGATCTCCTGTTTCCTCAGTTCAGAGTTTACCTTCTTGTACTGGGAAGCACATGTCAAGGACTAGGAATGGGGTGGGGGTTTTGCTTTGTCTCATCATTACTGGTCACATATACCAGCTGCTTTACAAGGGTTGTTAACCTCCAGAATGAAACTTTCTGCTGTAGCAACTGTTGAACCAGAAGAGGCAATGTGGTAGCAAAATACTCTATACTGTGTCTGTTGCTCTCTGCTCCCATATTGTCTTCTTTTCTTGGCTGCTCTTTGCTGGTAAAAGCAAAGTAGTGCTTAAATACTGTACTCAGTCACTCTAATGGCCTTTGACTGCACTTGAATAGGGATAGACTGGCAAGAAGTGGGATCAGCTTGCTTTCTACATTTATCCTGGTGCTTGTGTGTGCTCAGAGAGGATTGGTGTGCAAGTGAGCAGAATGAAATTACCAGCTTTGCTGTTTTTCCCATCTCTTGTCCTTTTCCAGTGATCAAATCTTAGTAACCACTAGAGCCAATACACACACACAGGTCCTTGAGATTCACCTTTCCTAGATGAAGGGGCAAAAAATTCCACCAGCTCCTGCTGGCAGAGTCATTAAAAGCTGCTTTGCCGAGCTTTCAGAAGCTAGAGAAACTTATTCTAAGATGCTCTGTGAGGAAAGTTCAAGTTACAATGGCTTCCACAGTCTGAGCAGCTTTACCTCCTGGTGTGAGCCTGTGATTACATGGCAGTGATGGAAGGCTTAGTCATAGCAGCGGGTCTCCAGGAAACCTTGTGTGGGGGAATGTTGCCTTGAGGCAGCAGACAGCGTTATCAAAAGCCTACCAGGGACATATGCAAAAAATGGGAGTTTAATTGCCAAATTTCCAGTTTATCTTAATATAATTAACAAGCTGGTGTCTCTGCGGCTCTTGTTGAAGGGAATGCTCAGCAATGTGTTATGGATGTGTTAAGGAGCATGGGAGTTGTGTTACTGTGTCAGTGTTTATGCAGTCCTAGTGACTCTTTTCACAAAACTGTCAGATATCTCAAACGTTATTGAAGAAGGATCCTTCCTTATAAAACATGGCAATGAAATACAAGTCCTGCTATCAACCTTCACGGATTACGTGTCTCTCTCCTCCAGTCCTTGGCGTACAATGGGGCTTAGTTGAGCGTTCACTTGCAGCAAGCAAGAGGCAGTAACTTTCCAGATGAGAGGTGGACCAATATTCCCTCAGTAGCTGAGGCTAGCAGCTCTCTGAGAATGGTGACTCACAAACTAATCGGACACACATCCACACAAGTAATTCCAGCAGACTGCTCGCAGCGGGATACACAAAGAACTGGGATGACTCAACACTGCCGTCTTGCAGCCTTGCATGCAAACTACGCAGGAGGTGACACCTGGCAGCGCCAAAGGGTGAAGAGTTGAGCTCAAATTCTCATTATGACTCAGCTTTGGTGTCATGTAAAAACCCAGTGGGGTTGACAACTCGTGGCTCGCAAAAGTCTGCTTGGTTTGTGACTGAAGAGCATTGTAGTGCAAGAGCTGGGTTCTACTTCTTCCCTGCTCGTACATCCTTGCTTCGCAGGTGAGATGTCCTGGTTAATCACAGTCAGAGCTCTGGAGTGTGAAGGTGAGCTTGAGCTTCCCTGAGCTTGGGTGTGAGTCAAGCTGGAGTGGGATTTTTCTCGGGAAGGGATTGGCAATGTTTTTGAAGGTAAAACACTCCCAGGCTTTTTGAAGGCTTATCAGGGATCTGACTGTTTTATCTACAATAGCTTTTCATAAGGGATGCATAATGCTCTAGTATGTTACTCGTGCATCAACTGTGCACAGATAATCCTGGTTCATAGAGTGATAGGTGGAGTTGCAAAACTGCACTTAATGACTGAGTGACAGCCTTGTGCAGCATGTGCTTTCAATGTGATAGTACCAAAGATCATTTTTCTCCTGCCTGTGAGGCTGAAAGAAACCCAGGGGAGGGGATCTCTTGGGTTTATTTGCTTTGCTTTTAATTGATTTTGGAGATTAAAGCCTGAGTGAAAGTATTGGCTTGAAAGCCCTGGGTGCTGAGAGCTTCTGCTTTTCTCAGAGGATATGTATGGGAAACATATTGTCAGTCTGTCTGGGCCCTGACCAGAGGTTGTCAAGATGGTGTTGGTCAGTCCAAGTGATGCTGTTATGGGGGATGTGACATTGTTTTTACAAGCTCAGTAGACTATTGAAGCTAAATGCTTGAGCTGTAAAATGCTGAAGACCAGAGAGACTTCTTAGGCCTTGAGAATGTTCTTCACAGCCAGAGGCAGTCAGAATAAGGACCCTGCTGTCCTGGAGCTAGCTCTCTCTTAGGTTGCAACCTGGTCTCTGTGTCAGAGAGGGTCTGATTTTTTTTGAGGGAAAGAAGAAACTATTCTTGTGGCAAGTGCACCCCTGGTGTGTCTGTGCATTTAGTGTTCTCCTATCCAAATGCTGGGGTGAACATGTTGATGGCTTTAAAAGCACATGGTGGTTGCTAAGCCAGCTTTCCTCTTGCCTTTCAGAAAAACTCTGGAGAAATTGCTCTCTTCTCTGTTACAATAAGCAGTACCTGCCCAGTACTCTAAAACCTTGTCCTGGAGGTGATGGGACTTTAGCAACACTGGTATATATTTGGCTGTGATATACAGGCACAGAGATAAAGCCCCATCCTGCTGTTAGTCCTTGTTGTGGTTCTCAGAGTACAGTGGGATTTTGGAAGTTCCAGTCTCAACCTGAACCACAGCCACAATGGTAATAGTGGTCTGCTAATGAAGGTGGAGGAAAGTACCCACACTGTATCTCAAGACATTTTGGGGCTAAGTATCATAACTGAAGCTTGCTCACTACAGAATTGGTCTCTCATCTGGGCTTTCTTGTTATTAGGGATGATTTTTCTTGAATGACTTTTCAAAACTCTCTGGTTTTTATGCTCCCAACTGACTTGACATCTTGTGTCACAAATACTACCTCAGTCTACCATGTATTTCATAAATAACTGAGCTACCCTGCTAGACAGCTGACTTCCCAAACCCCTGCCCTTTGCAAACACACACATGCAAAATGTTGTTCTCCTGCTGTGTTGATAGTTGATGATTTTTAAAAAGGAGGTTGGGCAACTACAAAATCAAAATTGTTTGTTCTTTGCAAAATGTTAGCAAAACTTCCCTCCTACCTATCCTGACTCCATTTCTAATCTGCCTAGTTTTCTACCAGCTTCTTTGGGCACTTTCAAACTTAATGCCACCAATTATGGCACATTTTGAAGGACTTTCTCATAACCATTAAAGTGTTGCATGGAATAGCATGAATGAAGACTTCCCAGTGAGAAGGTGAATTGGTTGTTGAGCTCTTTTCCTGGGCAATCTGGGCCCCTGGCTCTGCTTTCAGTTTAATGCCATTTCTATTTGTGCATGAACTCCATGGGTTTGTGCCTTCTTCCAGCTACAGCTTCCAAAAGTGAATGTCTGATTCTGCACATCCTGAGCTCTGTTTAGGCACTCAGCTAAAGTGTCTTGAAGATCAGAGGGGCTGGGTCTTTGTAGCTCAGATTAGGCTGTGTCCCACAGCAGGGAGCTTTCCTGGGCACTGAGCACAGAAGGGCTGGGAATCCTTGGTTGACTAGCTTTTAGAGTTCTCATGGAAATATCAAGCCAGAGGGCTATGACTGAAGGAGTTTGTCACAATAACAGGACAATTTCCCAGCAATGGGTGTTTTCTCTGTATTGTGCTATGGCCTGGAGCTCATCTGGAAAGGATCCAGGATTATAGCAGCCAGCAGGTGAGACTGCAGTCTGCTAACTGATATGTACTGTTTGGAGTTGCTTAGAAGAGTAAGATGAGGGTCTGGCATAGGGAAGGGAGGTGACTTTTCCTCACCTCTGGGCTGATGATTTGTTGTAGGCTGTATGGCAATTTTATCCAGGCCTGAGAAAAGCTAATGGCCTATTTCACTTGGGTCTGAATTCTGTACTTTCCTGTGCAGGGCAGGTGAAGGCACAGCTGCAGCACATGCTCTGCAAGCAACTGTCCAACTCGTGACCTGGATGAATGGGCAGCTGCTTGTGAGGATACTGATTCATGCTTTCTCATCCTGCTCTTGCTCAGGGTTAGGTGTCAGTGAAAGTGGTGTGTAAAGACTCAGGTTTGTCAAGCACTTTGTAGTGTGGCAGTTTTGCAGAGCCTGACTTGCCAAGTAGAAAGCCTCAGTACAGCCTTGAATGTTCCTTCCTTATGCATTCCCTGCTCTGTAACTCCTTTGGATCATCGTGATCCATGTGCTTTTCCCTGCTAGCCATTCCCTCTCTTCCACATATGCCTCCTTCAGCACATGATTAGGTCACACAAGGTGAGGAGGAGAGGTTTCTGTGATGAGCAAGACAGTAGGGTGACTCCAGGGCAGAGGAAATAACCTTAAATGATATTGCTGCTGCGAGCTTACCACTGGATTAGCTGTAATGACCTTTATTTTTGTCTCAGAAGGGCTGGGTGATTATACCCCTCAAGAATTTGCTAAGTCAAAGAGAAAGAAAAAAGAAAAGGTAATTTTGGTTCAGTGAGGCATCCCCCTTGCTCTGAAGGCATCTAGTCTCACTAGAGCTTGCTTCTTGTCATACTGGCAACAGGCTCAAATAGCAGATCCCAGTTTAGCATCCCTTGTGTGCTTCCAAAAGGCTTTAAAACACCAGAGGTCCCTTCCCTGAGCTGCTGTGACAGGTCAAGTGTTCAGTCTGATGGCTGTGAAGTTAATCTGAGATATCAAAGGGGCATCTCAGCACAACCCTTTCTTGATGCATGACACTTCCAGCAGTGTAGCTGTCAGGGATTTTGATTAGACTAATTTCTTTAGGAATCTGGGGGAAAAAAATTGCTGGGTGCTTCTGTGTTTCTCTGAGAGGCCTCTGGAAATTCATTTGCATAATTAGCCAAAGTGCACATGTGGATGCAAATGGAATCTTGTGCTTGCAGACATGCTCAACAGTGCACTAAACACAATCTAGCAACATGTAGCCCTTTCCACGCTGAACTTGTTCCCAACAGCTCCAGTGTAATGCATTTCTCTTCTCTGCATATCTCTCAGCTGTGACACTGCTGCTGTTTTGGTGGATTGCTTCTTGTAATCTTCCTTCTTTTTTTTTTTTTTTTCCAAATAGTAAACCTGCTCCTGATGTAATTACTGTGATAAAGTTCTGTGGCATGACAGATCATCCTTAACAGCACTGTTGCTCTTGACTTCAGACAAGAGGATATTTTATTTCACACTTTGGTGGAAAGGTTGCTAAACAGTAAACAGGTTTGTTTTCCCCAGCACCATCTTCCTCTGTGTTCTGTCTGGCACAGAAGATGTTCCCTGTGTCCATCTTCCACAGCACTGAGGTTCCTTTGGGACTTCTCTGCAGCCTAGAATAATACAAATGAAGTATTGAAAGGTGGGATAGGATCTTCTGTAGGGGATGAGTTGGGTGTCACCCTAGTCCTTGCAGGTATGTGCCCACCCTGCTGTAGACCATCCCTCCCATGAGTGTTCCTGCTGAGAGTGTCAGTGTGTTGGACTCTGCAGAGCAACCTCCACCCAACCTTAGAAAGCAGTGACTTTGGGATCAAAAGGGTAGTATTGTTGTGAGATTTTCCCCTTGCTATAAGTAATTGCAATACACAAATTGCAAGCAAAATACACTTGCTGATCTGAATACAGAAGGAGATTCTTGTATGTACTTGTTGCCTGAACCCTCTGAAACCTGTTTGTCCAAGTGTGGAAAGACCTAATAACTGTATGATTTGATGAATTTCTGAGTAAGGAGGGTGGTAGAAAAACAGGTTTGGGGCCAGTCTGGCTGCTTCTCTCTTTTTATGATAGTCTGTGACTTGTCTTTTGCTATTTAAAAAAACCCACTATTCTCTGAAAATAATTTTCACTATTTGTTTTCACAGTCTCACTTGACAACTAAAAGCTGTAGCAATTGCAGCTTTCCAGGCTCCATTGTACTGCTTGCTCTATGCCATGGTGTCTCAGAACAATTTACAATAAATAAAGGGATCCATGGGAAAGAGGGATAAAAACAGATGAGTTGTCAGCATGATATAGGAGCAGGGATTTTGCTAGGCTTCTGGAGGAACCTCATTGCAGTGCATTGCCAAACAAAGGGGAAAGATAGGATGAGAAAAGAGCAAATAGTGACAACCTCATGATGCATTAGGGATTTACCCACTTGAAGGAGGCATTTGGAGGCTGTCAGGTTGTATGGGGAGTTAAGGGGATCTGCAAGGATTATGCCACTTTGCATCTGCACTGTGGAGTGTAAGAGAGGTTTGGGTGCACGTGTGAGAGACATGACAGTAGGTCATTTTAGGGTCAGGAGAAGAGCTTTCAGTACCTTTCCCTATGACTCTTGAGTTCTATAGAATTGCTCTTCTCTTTCATGCTAATTCTTGGCCTACAAAATGGGTGTAGTCCCAAAAATGTATCTCTTCTGCCAGGAGGAAGGTTAATTCCTGCTCGGTGAATGTGGTTACATGCTCTTCTGCACCTGGTGGGAGTGCTCATGGCACCCTGCTGTGGGCATTTAGGTGTCTGGGCTACCTGTGAAGCCCAGGGACCCTCTGGAGACCAATTTCCATGAATTCAGTCTTTTGTGATCCTAAAGACTGACCTTGATATCTCCCACAAAGCTACCTGCAGCAAGAGTCAGGGGAGCCCTCTGGTTGTAGCTCTTCAGTGATGTGGCTCTTCAGAGCTCAAGGACAGTAATTGAATGTAATGTCTAAACCCCAAACCAGTCTGCAAATCCCAGTGCTGTGAACAGGATGCTTCAGAAGAGCTGTTTTCCTCATCTTATCTCTCCCAGACAGTTAGTGTGTTCTTGATATAATTATAGTGATAAAACAATGTGACATAACTGCTGGCTTCTATCATGGTATCACTGCTGTTGACTTAAGTGACAGGGTAATAATTTTATAAGAGACCTTTTATTTTTCTTCCCCTGGCAGCCACTGGCAGTGTTTAAGCATAGGAGCTGATATCTCTGATAAAGCACATTATGCACGTTCCACAAGTCCTAAAACTTTTTATCAGTTTTATTTATGTACTTCCCTTCCAGGTGAAATTTCCATTTGTTCCCACAGCATCCAGGCAGTGGCTCTCCCTAGCTAGCACAGGGACTGCTGTTTGTACAGTTGGATTGGAGCTGCAGTGGCAGCAGTTAGTCGTGCTCAATATTTGGGAGGAGAGAGAGAAAAAAAAAAGGCCTTTATGTGCACAGTTCTCACTTCTCAGTTGTTGGTGCATTGCAGACATGTCAGTTCCCCCACTCAACTGGAGGAGATGTCCTTTGGATGGCTCCTATGACAAATCCTGGTTAAAAATGATCCACCTGAAGAGGATTATAGTGGACCCAGACACCTCCCTTTTTTAATATATCAAAGCCCTGACAATATATATCTGTTGCTTCAGCTTAGCTGGGAAGATGCAGCGCAGAGGCAGATTGTGCTGGGAAATTTTCAAGCCAATGGGTATCTAATGATATGTATTTTTGCTTCTGCACTCCCTTGTCTCAGCTGTACATTAGCTGATGTATTTTCACAGGAGTGCTGAGCCTTGCTGTTCTATGTCATTGTCTGGTGCTGTCAATCAAATCTCACTGGGAAGCACAGGCCATGGTGTAAGGAAGGACATGTGGTACTTCTGGTCCATCTTGCAGCTGTCCACATTGACTAAAAATACTTACAAGTGCAAAACATACATCTTGACAGTGCCTTACAATGTGTGGGAAAAGTGCTGCTGTTCTCCATAAAGCTTCCCAGGTGATATAAGAGAGCTGTGCACAGTTGGGCTCCTTCCTGGAGCACTCCTGGGGGCAGATTCTCTAGTAGGACTTGTTGAGTGGTGTTGATGTTTCTTTACCCAGCTAGACTAGGTGTGAAGATCCCTGTGGAAGATCCCAGTAGCTATGCTGCACTGATATTAGTTCCCTGCTTGGGCAAGCCTAGGTGTGCAAAGGTGAGAGCTGGAGTTGCCCTCATAAGCCTTGTTGTTCACTGTAGGCAAAACTGATTGTGCAAAACAGATTACAAATACATTTTGTTTACCTGTACAACAGAGTTGTCAGGAAGGATGATCAGCTCAAGTGGTCTAGTTACTGATAGTGTTGCCTTGGGATATCTTGGATATTCAGAGTATTTTTCTGACTTCCTTAGTTTTTTTGTTCACTGCAAGACATGAGAATGTCTGGAAGAACTGATGTTTGCATTTGGTGACAATCAGATGGAGGAAGGAATCATCCAAGAATATTAATGGGCACTGAACCTTACAGGGTTTATAGTTTGAGCTTGTCAAAATGGCTCTGTAAAGAGTTTTGACAGTCTGCAGGTTTTGAGCAGGAAGAATTTTTCATTGCTTTAAACCATTCCAGAGTGTTTGCATGAGGAATATGGTTTTTATTTGGATAGTTCAGAATTTTCTGCAGCTTACCTCTCCACCCAAGTAGTAGAGGAGGAAAAATAAACCTCAGCCTTAGTATAAAATAATTTTTTCCCCGTCTTTGGTTTCTCTTGGAAAATAATACCAAGTTGGGGTAGGCTGGGTGGACAGCTTTCTGGAGAGGCAGGATGGGCTTGAAAATATTTCAGCCAGCTTCTAGTTGGAAGCAAGCCTGTGGAAGGTGAGGTTCTTGTGATGTCTTTCCCAGCATGAACAACTGGAACTGGTGCTTTTGCAGAGCTGTATAAGAAATCCAAAACCAGACTGATAATGACTCTCTTCCTCTCTTGAGCTAAGAAACTACGTTCCTCGGGTTTTCTCATCCCCTTTAGGGAAAAGGGGAGGTCTCTAGCTGATGCAGGGGTACTCTTAGCTGTACCCCACTGCTCTGTGCTGCCAGCAATGGGCTGGGAGGAATGGGAGCTGCTCTCTTGCTGTGTTTTTGTGCTGCTCATTTGACACAGTCCCTGTGGCAGCCCCTAATGACAGGCTGAGAAGTTGAAACAAGCACCGGGGCTAAGAGAGGGATGTAACTCCTGGTTTAATGCTCCTTTTGTAGTCTTTTCCATCTGTATGGAAGGTATCTATTTAATACCAAGTGACGACTGCCCTGACTGTCACAGTCTGGGAGATATTGTGCTCAGGTGCCCCCCTGGGTTTTTTGAGGCAATCAAATGGTGGCACAAGGCTGAGATAGACAAATATCTTTAAAAGTTGTCTGGGTTGCTATTGAAGTGTTGTTCCTGCTGGACGTGGGCCCCTTGCCCAGCAGAGAGGGGAGGGCTTTTCACCTAGCATTGTCATTCTCACAGCCAGTGGCTTTTGTGTGGCTCAGAGCTGTGGCAGAGTCCCAGACAATGGAGAGATGACAACCCCTTTCTGCCATCGACCTGCTGCTGATGGGAGCTGCCAGGAAGGGCCCTGGGGCTTTTAGGGCTGTAAAAGGATTGGATTTGTCCTGGAACTTGATTGCACAGCAAGTGCTACTCGTTGGAAAGGATGCTTGGCTAGTGATGGGAGAAGCTGGGGAAAGAGGAAGAGGGGCAAATATGGGCTTGGAATGAATTAATACTGACTGTGTGAGAAGGAGAATACTGGATTTCTTCCACAGTTACTCACATGGTCCAAGCAAAGAAATGAGATTGAGCCTTTCCATGTGCTGAGTTTAATCATCCCAATTGAGGAGGAGGTGGTGGGATCATTCCCAAACCCTGGGCCTGTTAACAAGCAGAGGCTAAATCTTAATTTGGCTCACGATGCCAAGAGCTGGTGGGATAAGTCAGAACTAAAAGTGGGGCATTAGTTATTCCTGAGTGCATTTGCCACAGCTGTTACCACCATGTAGGTGATGGACACAGGCACAGCAGGCAGCCAGGTATAGGACCCAGCTGTGTATTAGACCTTGGGCAATTACTCTTGTTGCTTTGTACTTGGCCTATGAGCAAAAATTTGCCCCATTTTCCCACCCTGACCTAGCTATTAGGCAACTGCTGAAGAAATTGGCTGCAGCTCCATATGACTAAAGGGTGAAAAGCAGTTCTTGAGAAGTGAGCAAGCCCTGGAGTGAGAGCTGCTGACTTGCTAGAGTTCAAACAGACCAGTGAAGATGGAGCTGGTGGCCTTTGGACAGCCTGCACTGTGCTCCCTGCATGCACAGTGTTCAAGGCAGCCCATGACAGTGCTGGAGAGAGCAGGGTAGCAGGAAGAAGGCAGATGGGATTCTTTTTTCATTATTAAGAGAATAATAAAATAGCTTACAAATAATACCATGTGTAGGCATTTTCATAACTGGTGCTGAGACCTAAGAGAAACATGGCTCATGTGGGGAAGTAGATACTGCTGAGCATGGAGGTGCCTGGCTGGTTGGACAGGGGATGGATGGGTGCAGACTTCAGCTCTGTTGTGCAGAGAAGGTTCATTAGCTGGGGAGCAGCTGGGGAGATGGGGGTTAACATGCTGGACCACACCAGGCACATAGAAAGGCTCTTGATTCTGCCTGGATTTTCTTCATTCAGCAACTCATCTGTTTACTCTCTTCATTTCCTCTCTCCTCATTTCCTCCTCCTTGGGTGAGTTATCCCTGCAGCTCCCCTAGCCTCTCCTCTCCCATCCCCTCCTACCATGCATACCTGTACAAGAAAGGCCTGGAGCCTTGTAGGGATTTCTGTGCTGATTTCATCTTTGTTAGACCCTCAGTTCACTTAGGAGGTGGACTGTGGAAAGGACAGGTCTCCAGCAGTGCTCTCTTCTCCTGGAAGTGATGAATCTCCTCTTGCTCCATTTTTGCCTTCCCAAAGTATGGCTTAGCTTCAGGACCAAAATAATGTTTTGTTAATGTGGAAATTAAAGTTTTGCTTCCTTCTCTTAGAGGCAGCTTTGATGTTTTTGGGAGAAGAGAGGAGAAAGAAGGGAGTGATGGAGTCAATCTTCTATTTCAGCTAGTCCAAAGTAATATCTCACTCATATAAATATTTCAGCAATACTCAGTCACTCTGAGAGCATTATGCTTTGGTCAGATAGTCCAGATTTATAAGGGATGTAACAATAATTAATTTGCAGCCACAGACATCTATGTTATGTCACCTACTCTGTCACAGACACAGGAGATCTGCTGACCCAGGGCTCCAGCATCTCCTTTTCAGGTCAAGCAACAAGTCACTTCTAAATCTTTCAAACATCTTTCCCTTTCCTGTTGGTTCAGGGATTAACTTCTCATCTGACAGCCCTTTGTGCTCATTTTTGGATCTTGGGAAGTGAAGTCCATGATGCTGAATGAAATGTGGTGTCAGTTCTGGCACTTCTAATCAATTTCATAAAGTTATTTAAGATAAGATGAATATCAGCCTTTCTCTAGAATTAGTTTTTGTGGTTGGGTGACAGGTGGGAGAAACACAGCTCCTCTGTCCTTGGGTGAGGTGGTAGTGTCTGGGAGCTAGGCAGAGGGACTTTAGAGATGATATGGTTGATAAGCACATGTCCTGCCAGACAATCCAAAACAAGGAGCACTGTGAAATGTTGTCACTTCAGTGCTCCTTCAGGACTAGGAGCAGACCTGGGACACTTAGTGTAAGCCACAAACATGAGAATTAGTGTGTCTTGAGGGGCACGTTCTCAGATGCAGGTCTCAGAAGAGGCTGTGCTTGGGTACAGGAGGAGACATTTGTTTTAGTAGGGTGTTTTGTTGAGGGGTGAGTGGATTATCTGGTCCCAGTATCCCCAGGAAAAGGCAGGCAGGGCAGAGTCATCCTGAAGCAGACGCTTCTCTGCAGACCACCACCTGGTCTAGGCTGCACCCTGATGCACTTCAGGGCAGTGCATTTTATTTGCTTTCTCCTTCATTGAATACAGGAATGTGTTTGAAGTATGCCTCAAGTGCCTTCCAAGCTTTAATTTGGAGGAGAACAACAACAAACCAAACAAAACCAAAAGACAACAAACAAGCCAACCCCCAACTTGTCCTTTCTTTCTGTTCCTCGTTGCAACCGTATGTTTGGTTTCCCATTTGAGTTCCTCTGGCTTTACCTTTCCACTGCTGTTGGTTCTCATTGTGCCTTGCTGTATGTGAGCAGAAGCCTCACTAATATTTGAGATCTTTGCTGCTGGAAGTTGCTAAGTTGCTGCCTCCTACAACTAGCTTTTTTGATAAAGCGAATTGAACTCTTCTTAGTCCCTCACAGCAAGGTGTTTTTCCCACTGAATCTGGTTTCTGCAATTCTCTCCAGCACCATCTCTAATCTAAGTGCTTCTTAGCAACCTTTGAAAATGGTGTTTGTGCAAGCTGTTATCAGCACACCAGCATCGGTCTCACTCGTGCAGTCTGAAGTTACAAACCACTTTCTCCATCCCTTTGCATGCAACTTAGACTGTGTTAGACACTACTGACTATATCCTTCTCAGGGAGTTCACAGTCAGTTACTTCTAAAGAAGTAGGAATAGAATTAGGGAATAACTCCTCTTTGTGTGTGTGCACTGCTGCTTTTCTTATTCTCCAAGCACAGAGACTCCCTCACACTTCCCTACAGCTTTCCACCCACAGCTAGTAGGTAGATCTATCCTGCTTTGTTTGTTCCCTGGTGCATACCTCTGAGTTTGCCTTTGTTAAGGTGTTTGGTTAGTGCAGGTCTAGCTTACCAGGAGGTCTGCAAAGTTCTGTGGGACCTCCTGCTGAACTGCTATGTGCTGTTCTGCCAGCTTTTGTGTTGCCTGCAAATCTTAGTGGCAGGGATTTTCTGCTGCCTTGATGAACAGCCCTGGAAAGGCTTACTGGCATCAGGCAATGCTAGTCCCCCTGGAAGCCTACTGAAACCAACCTTTTCAGATGCTAATTTCCCCATGCTTCCATCTGTCCAGTTTTATGATTTTGGTTCTTTGATTTATTCCCTCCTTCTCCTTTCTCAATCAAAGACTGGTGACTACTCTATAGCAGTTGTGGAGAACCCAAGAAGTGGGCTGAGAAGGGCTGGTTAAAGAGGGGGATAAAGGGAGAATGGAGCAAATACCAAGGTTTGCAGGTACCAGGCACAAATCTGTGTGTATGTATTACAATGTGGAGCAGAAAAGCCCGAAGTCTCCTTTAGCACAGCCTGTAATCCTATTAGAAGGATTACTCTGTTGTCCTAGGCTATCTGATCATGGTAAGAACTCATTTAGGTCAGCTGTTTAGGAAATTTACACACACAAGGAAAAAAATGAAATAAGCCTCTTGCTCTATTTCATAGAGATCCACAAGCAAGCTCCTTTCAGACTTTCTCTGTCTTACTGATTACATCCCTGCTCTTGTGGTTTCTCTGCACCCTCCTTAAACCCTCATGTAAATGACTTGCTTTCAGGTTTTTACTTCTAAGGGCAGATGTTGGATAGGCAGCATGGTAGCTAGACCCCAGGTGTTTCCGGACCTTGAAAGGATTAGAATATTAAACAGTAAAGTCCTTTAGTTTTTTTGCTCTCCCTCTGTGCATTTGTGCACATTGTAACTTTGAGAGCAAGGCTATGGGCAAGTCTGATTTGTGGGCAGAACTTAATGAAAGCTAAATCTGGTCTGGCAGGGCCCCAATCAGTTTAATCCCTGGTCTGCTGATTATCAGCAATGTTATAATTTAATTTGAAGCCTCTGTATTTAGAAGGTCAGTGAAGCACTCCCATGCTTTCGTTTATGGAGACAGAAAGCAGGATGGCAGTCAGTTCAAGTGCCTGTCTCCCTCAGCAATCTAGCAAAGCCAGATATTAAAGAGAGGAGAGCTTAAAACAAGCAACCAAACAAAGCAGCTGGACACAGAAATGCAATTATGCAGCCAGGTAGGAGGTCCTTCATGTTAGGAAGAACATAGTGGGAGCCTTCACCTCTCAAACTGGAGCAAAGCCATGGCTGTCCTGAGCTTTGTGTTGTATTTCACAGCCCCCACCCAAATCCTTGCTGCAGAGCTGGAAGGGAGGTGTGTATCAAAACCTCATCTGCTGCTGCCAAAACACAGCCCACTCACAAGGGAATCCATTCTGGTTGTTGGCAGGGCTGAGGCTATGACGGGCAGTTGAGCTGTTTCTTTCCATCCAGCAGGAAATGTTGTCAATGCACACACAAAGGTGTGAATCCCTGTTTTTACACAGCATTTTGGGACATTAAGCTCTCTGGCATCTCCCATCAAAGGAATCTGCTTGTATTCTAAAAGGGCTTTAAGGAGATCCATGCTTTTGTAGCTGTCTAGGAGCTTCACATGTCTGGCAGCCTAGTATGGATCATGTCTACTCAAGGTATCACACGCACTGTAATCCCAGGAAGCAACCAGAACCAGATCAACTGTCCAATGTATTTCTGAGGTAGGGACACTTCCAGAAAGTATCAGACATAGTGTAAATGTGCTACCATGAATTGAACAGCTGGTTTGGTTTATACACATTACATCTGTAGACGTGCCTCTTCTCCTCAAGCACCTTGTCTCTCAGTGTTTCTCAGTGCAAGGATCTCATTGAGAGTGAGCTATGGCTTTGTCCAAAGTTTTCTCATTCTCTTCTCTCATGCTGCGGTCTGAGGAGCAGCCAGGTTGAGATCTTATCAGGGTTGCTCTGATATTGGTAGAGAGCCTTGGAGCAGAAAAGTGGATAGCTTCTGTGAGCATTGAAGTCAATGCGTTGATGTGCATCAGTAGGCCTTCTTCACTGGAAGATGTCAGATTATGGTGCCAGATGTTTCTCATTGGTACTGACAAGCTCTCCTTTCTTGAGAGGCTTTAAGACATGTTGGTATGCAGGATTTGAACGGAGAGGAATGGCCTCCTCCATCCCACCACCTATTTTCTTTGACAGTTGTTAAGGCTTGTGGACAGTTGGATATCTGGGAGTTTCTTACAGCATTCTTGGTCTTGCTTTTTCCTCCAAGCTAGGATAGCAATCTCCTTTCATCATTTTCTTTCACCCTACTCACCTGGGTCTCTTTTGTTGAATTTATCATGGTTCTAGGATATGTTAGGTAATCCTTGTTAATTCCTGCCCAGCCAACAGTTCTTTTCTCTACCCAGACTACTTGCTTTAAGAGTGAAGGTTTTTACTGCCAGATACCTGCTCCCTCCTCTGTGTTGCCAGTGGAGTGCTGGTGACATCCAGTGTCTACTTTGGCTTATCACTGATGTCTATGTGTATGTCCTATACTGATATCCCCAGGGAATGCTATAGATCCAAAGACTTGTTTTCCCTCTCAGCTATTCTGCATTTGAATGAGAAATCATGCACCATGTCGGAGGTGTTTGTAACATCTGTAATTCACATATGAAGAAAAAGGAACCTTTGAGGCCAGAGCTCCTAGGAAAAGCTGCCTTTAAGAGGAGAGGCAACTGGGTACAAAGAGAAATGAGAACTGAGAAACAAATCACAACTTCCATTGGAGATAATAAGAATCCTAGATAGTAACACAATGTGCAGTTTACTGAGGCCAGAGTGGTCCTGTCTCTCCATTCCCCAGAGAGGCTTAGTGGTTTGTAATACTTGCAGGGTCACTACTGCATTTCCCTCTCTGAAAACAACAATGGCCCTGCAGGAAAAAGGCTGGGAAAAGGTGCAGAAGAAATGCCAAGGGCCAGGGGTACAGGCTGTGCTCTACTTGCTGCTTTGCACTGCCAGGGGTGCACATAGAGTGACTCTATTTTCACAGGCTGGCACGGAAGGAGGTAAGTTCTCATAGCTCTCCATTGGGATTCATAGTGGCAGAAAGGACTGCTGGAGCACTGATGGTGAGAGGTCTGACACAAGCCTGTTCCAAGGACTCCAGAGGCACAGAACCAAGCTGAAGGCAATATTTACCCTCATCCCCACTTCCCACTCCATTTACTTAACTGGGGCAAACACAAACTATGCCTCTACAGTTTCCCTCCGTGGAAACTCCTGAAGCTGTAGAGTCATTCCCTGAGAGAGCAAATAGAAGTTCTGGTTGCATGAGTCATTAAACACAGGGCAAAGCACAAGGGACTGATCTGTCACTGGTGGGCTAGGAGAGAGAGCAAATGGACCTTTCCATCCCTAAATGCTGTGATTTTCTTCACTCCTCATTTCCTTTATGAGATCTAGCCCTGACTGTAGTTGCTGCTCCTGCAGTTGTTTGTCCAGCCTTGGGGGCAGAAGATGCTGCAGCTCTCATTCCCAGCATCCTCTCTCCCATTTCACACATCCTATTGGAAAACAGTTCTTCCTTAGCAGGGCTTGAGAGTCTCAGTTTGGGGTGGGTGCAAGAGAAGCCTTCAAGTCAGCTTCAGTAATTTACATGTATCAAATAGCAAATGGTGGGACTAGGCTTTAAAAAAAAACAACCCTATAACTTTGCTGAACATCAACAGACTTGATGGACTGTACCTCTCCTTGCTTTGAAGAAAACTTGAGATGAAGACAAGAGTTCTGATCCTTGAGGAGGGAGGTGAAGGGGCCCTGGACTGAGCTGCCAAAACCATTGCCAAAGGACATATTCCCAGGTGGATCCTGTTATCCCTGACCCCTTCTGGTGCAAGAACTGTAGAGTAGTAATACATTAGCTTGCCCAAGGCTGGAGGCAGCTGACTCCCAGTAGGATGGTTTCCCTGTCATCTAGCTCTGATGATCTTAGTTTATACTGTTTGTTTTCTTTAATTGAATATTTTATAAATTGACATGATTTCTGCATAGTGTTTATCTTTCTCTCTGTGAGCCTTTATGACCAAGATAGCCTGGAGTAGGCTAATTAAAACACTGAACCATGACTGTGTCCCTAGCCAAGGAGTAAGACTACCATATAATGTATGATGCTGATACAGATCTGGGAGCTGCTGAAGCAGAGCACAAGAGGATCTGTCTATGCCCATCAGTCTTACTTAAAAAGCCTTTTCTATTCATTGCTGTTGAGGCCTGTCTCTTCTCTGCCTTAAGTGGATGCTAAGATTAGGAGCCTCTGGGTGAACATCATCCTTCCAGATACCAGTGCTGCCAACAATGCAGTCAGGTACTCGTGCAGACGTTAGTGGAAAGCACCCAGAATACAGAGGAGAAGCTGCTCACCATTATTGCCTGGAAGGACTTTTCCTCTCCACTTTATTGGTGAGCACTGCCTTGAGAAACAGCTGAAGTTGTCTCCTTGCCCCTTAAGATGGGTAGCTGCAAGTGGCATGTTCATGCTTATCTCACTAACCAGACAAGGCTGAACTGTAGCTTTTCCAACCCTGGGTGCATTGAGACACTGGGGAGAGAGCTACCACTGTGGAGCTGGAGATGGAAGAGTTAAGTCTCCTGTTCAGCTCTGAGGTAGTCTTCAGGGGACTTCTCAGAAGGCTGCCTCCTTCCTTTACAGGCCTTTTTTTTTTCACTATTGTTCTTTCAAGATAAAGAACTTGGCTCTATAAAGGATTAAGCCAAGCACTGTTTTATTGCTACCAGCTGAATAGTAAAAAGCCAAGCATAACCCATTTGCTGTTGTGCAGTGGTTAAAATCCAGCTCAGTACTTTGCATTCCAAGACATTCTGCCTCATCCTTTTTCATAGATTCCCTTTCAAGCAGTAGAAAAAAACCCCAAACTTGCAAACGACTCTAGGCCTAACCACAAAAGCCCCCATGTAAATATGCTGGTGCTCCATTACAGAGGGGAAGTGATTGCACAACAGCAGCTTTAGGAATCTTTGTTTAATTTAAATGAGGTAATCTCTTTCTGCATCTGTCAAGGCACTCTAAGGTTAACCTCGGACTGCAGGCTGGTTACCTGCACAAACAATTGCAGATCATAGCCAGGCTGGTGCTAATTCCTTAGGTCTTAACTGAACAAAAGCTTCCTTTGGTCTTTTTAAATGTTTATGGTTACAGCCTGTGTTTGTATGTATCTGAAAGTATCTGGTTCCTCCACTGCACAACCGGACACAGGGGCTAGAGGAGGTGAATATCAAAGCTGGTTTGATGAATTAGTTCTCCTCCTCCTCATTTGTGGTCATCTTTACTTCTATAATCCGTGCTCCTGTGCTGAACTGTCATTTTGGTAGCACCTTCTTCTGTGGGACAGCAAGGCATGCTCTATATTTATACTTGCACTGAGATGATGGACAAACTGGGGATCTGGAGGAGACTGAAAGGAGAAGCTCTGCAGGGAAGCAAGGAGACACTGCTGGGACAGATGCGCTGAGCCTAATTCCTGCAAAGCCACAGGCTTGGATCAAGAGAGGCCAGCCAGAGCTGTGATGGATGAAGGGTTCCCTGTGAACTAGGGTAGTGGGAGCTGCTCTGTTTAAACACTTTCCTTCCCCTCCACAGTATCCTTAAGGTTTCTTCTGATGACCCTTAGAGTAGATTGATGGGTACAAATTCTTTCTCTCACATTATCTTCTCTTCTCCTTTGGCTTTATTTCCAGTACAGATCTGGCTCCCTATTTTATTTTCCAGGCATGATTATAAATGAATCTCCTTGTGAGATCAGAAAATCCAGTCCACTTTCCTGCTTGTCCTTTCCCTCAACCTTTTCTGTACCATGGTTTGAGCTGAACTTTTATTACTTCTGACAGTTAGGGTTGTGGTCTCTGCAGAATGGCTTCCCCAACCCTTGTAAGCTCTCTGCCAAAATTAGAGTTAGTTGTTCTCAGATTTAACAGCCTCCAGTTCCAGACAAAGACATGCAGCATCCCTGGCCCAACATTCATTTCTGCCATAGCTCACCTTGTCAGCACCAGAAGCAACCTAACTCTCATCTTGTTGTCTTGGTCTGACCCCACTCTCTGCCTTTACAAGCCAACAAAACAGCAACCTTCTAAGATGCTATGAGTGCTGCTGCCCATGAATGAGGGTAATTGTAGGAAAAAAGTTCACCAGGCAGTTTTCTGTCATTTTTTCCACATGAGGGACTTGAAGTGCATTTGTAGTTCTATAATTCATGTAAAACAAAGAAGAAGAGCTGAAAGTGTGGCTCTAAATAGGGAAACAGCAGTTCAGCTTTTTGCAGTCTAAAGCTAACAAGATGCATTTCTGTTGTTGAAGCTGCTGGTGAGATCCCAAGCTCCTTAGTGTTCACTGCTTCCTTGTGCAGACCAGGAGAATTTTGGCAATCTTGCTATGGTGCTGTTAATAGCATACATTCATTTCCAATTAATTAAAAGCAAAGATGAGATTCCCAAACTCATTTAACTTCCTAAGCTTTGTTCTCCAGGGACTGATAGTGGAAAAACAGCTGGAGACCCAACATGTCCTTTAGAAGGGGGTGAAATGGAGTTAATCCTGGGTTATATCAAAGGGAGCAGAAATGAAAAGTGAATTCCCATTTGAAAAGAGGTGGGGTCCCTTCCCCACTCTGTTTTTCCATGTAAGAACTTTCTTGTCCCGGAAGGATAGAAGATATTCGTAGCCCTCATTCTTTAAATATTAATCCACACTTCAAGATTTGTTTGTATGTGAAAGAGATAAGTGCAAGGGAAATCTTACAGGTGTCCTTTCTATATGCTGGATGGAGCTGTTTCAGAGTGTGCAGTGATGGTGGTCAAAGCCAGAGATGTTACATGCTTTCACAGGACCAGTCTACTCTGGGTTTCAGAAGTACTAATCTGCAGCAGCCCCACAATATTAGATGGGGTTTGTGGGACCTGAATTTGCTTAAAATCCATTAATTATTGTTTTTAACCTGGGAGAACTCCCTTCCTCAGCTGAAAGTCTCTGCAGAAGTGATATCTGTGTTACCTAAGGAAGGGTGTTTCATCTGTAAAGAGAGGAAGCAGAGATCAGACTGAGAGGGATGGGCTTCTGAGGTGCTAGCTCTGAAGGAGGTGTAGGCACACTTTACTTTGCAACTGAAATGTGTGAGTTATGTAAATCTATAGTAAAACTCTACTCTTTCCCTGTCCAAACAACCCTCCTTGTAGCTGGTTATTATTTTGAAGCAATTTTGCTCTCCGATGATTCAGTGAGGGAAGCTGTTGAAACAAAGCAGAAGTGAATTGCAGAATAGTTAATATTGCAGAACAACATAGGAGGCACACATCTTCTTTAGTGTTTGGGTCTCAGTCTTCACCCAAGGCAGTTAACCCTCATCCAGCCAGAGAAGAGCTGCAGTATTTGTCAACTTAAAGGGCCATACCACCCTGAGCAGGCCCCATCTCTTCTGATCTTGAACTCAAGCAGGGTTGGGCCTGGTTAGTACTTGGATGGGAGACCACCTGGGAATACTGGGTTGCTGTAGGGTTTAGTTGGGGATGTCCCTGCCCACTGTGGGGAGGTTGGACTAGATGACCTCCAGAGGTCCCTTCCAACCCAAAACCATTCTGTGGTTCTGTAACTTGCTGTTCACTTATGCTCTGGCATTGAATATGGAGGATGTGTATTAAACTCCTTGCAAACGAGCTCCAGTCCAAGAAAATAAACATTCATGAACAGGCTGGTAAAAACATTTGAATGATGAATAAATTGGAGAGACATGGCAATTTATGTCAAGGAGGAAGAGATGAATTTTTTCACTATTAATTGGTATTATCCACTAAGCATGTGAGACTGGAGAGCTGAAGATTTGGGATGTCCAAGTGGCAGTGGTTTTAGGGGCAGGCATCTGAGTTAAGTCTCGCAGGACAAGAAAATGTTGCTCTGGTGCCATAGGGTGCAATGGAAATGCACTAAAGTGCTGGATGAGGAAGTTTTCATAGCATCTGCCCACGGTCTGCTTGTCTACATCCCACAGAAATCTCAGCCTTTCACACATAGCTCTGCAGGTCTGTAGTTGTTCTAAGCAGTCATAAATGATGAAGGGAATGAGCATTTCCTCAGAGAGCAGCAAGTTAATTAATGGCTCCAAAGCACATTACTATAGCGATGAGCTGATGTTTTAGAAATCACATCCAGCCAGTGACTGAAGGTCGTATCTGTGTGCCATGGACCTTGCATGCATGCACACAGAATCTTCCCCACCTTCAGTGATCTTGATGCATCCTTAGCTGAAATTGGTATTCAGACCTTTAAAACAAGTGGGCATAGAAACCACGCTCCTGGAGTGTTTGAAATAAACCCTGCAGCTACTGCATGTCTGAGCTGTGCATCTAAATAAGTTCTGGTGAGGCCTCTAGGGCTTTGGAGAAGCCTTTCCAAATGGGTATGAGTCATATACCACTTAATCATTTAGATACTGCTGTAGATTGTTTATTTGTGAGTTCTCCTTTTTTTTCTGTAAATTGAGTTGGCTTTTGGGGGAAAGGCAAGTGTTGGCTTTGCTGTGAGCTGGAACTGGTCTGCAGCTGCTTGTTGAAACTAAGCTGTTCTGCTTGTATCTGTGTCACTGGTAAGCATTGCTTCCTGTGATGGAAGTGCATTCCTTTTAAGACAAGGTCATGAGGTGTAGGGAGACTGTGAGGGGAGAGCAAAGGGAATAGCAGAGAGGAAGCACATCCTAATTTTGGCTGGTAAATGGATTTATACATCTGTTTGAATGAGAGCATGAATTTGCTGATCAGACTCACTATTTTGCTAGTTTAACTGCATCATCCTCCTGCTCAGCTGTTGTGTGCTGCTCAGGGAGTTGGGGAGGTTTGCAGGCATTACATCTCCTTTCAATATTTGTGTTTCACTCTGCCCCATTGATGATATATTCCTTGAAAATGAGGGTTTTTTCCACTGTGTGAGCCTTTGCTTTTGCCCTCTCTGTTTAACAAGCATTAATTTTATATTCTTTCTGAATCCTGTGGAGACTGGCAGTCTACCTAAAAATCTGAGGTGACTTGAATATTGTGCTAATGACCAGTTGCCTTCCTTTTACCTATGAAGCTAGAATTTTCCAGTAATTTCTTGAGACCAAATATCTTATGGTGCCTGCTTCTACTTAATTTAAATAAAAGTAGACTCTTTTTGCAAGGCTAAAGGGGGTTTGGAAGCATTCCTGAAATGTAAGAAAGAATAGATGAAACGAAAACCTTGATGTCTGAATGGGGTAAGCTGAACTGGGAACATCCTGGAGAAGAGGAGAACAAAACAGCAATGCCAAAACACAGTGGAGTCAGATCAAAAACTGGCTGCTGGTCTCCTTCCAGAAGCTTCTCCAGAAGGCAGAATATCAGGGGAATAAGAAATATAGTAGCCACAGTGCAATTAGAAAGCACTCTGTGAACCTGTTCTAATGGATGATACACATGACATGTCGTGGTTTTCATCTCTTGTGACTAAGGTTTACCATCTTCTCTTGGGATGAAGCTCTCTGCACTTTTAGACTTTCAGGACCTTCTGTACCTTTTATCTTTGATTTGATTCCATCTCATCTTTCTAGCAGTCTTTGATTTCCCAAGTGAATTAAAGCTCCAAATGTCATGTATCTGAGGCTTGGCATTCAAGGGGGTTTAAAAGGACTTATTTTGGAGCAGTAGGAACTACATGCATCTAGCATTGAACAGCTCCCAGATGTTGCAGCTTCATTTAATTGCTGAAATCAGAGATGTTGGGAATGGATTTCATCTGAAAGTCTGATCTCCTAAACTAAAAGGCATAGGACAACATTTGCTCATCCCCTGGAGATGCTGCCAGAAGTCTGTCTCTGATTAGCAATGTTAATGGAGTATTAACATAAGCCACGCCAGCAAGGGAAACTGTAGAACACATTACCATTAGGAGAGCCAGCTGTGTTAAGGCGTGTAAAGATGATGATAGATGTAGTTTGTGGCTTGGGGAGCTGGCTGCTGAACTGCTCCATCCCCTAATCCAGAAGGAAGGGAGCAGGGATGGACATGCCAGCATGCTGTTCTCTGTGCCATCGTACCAAAGAGGATGGAGCAGGGAAAGAGCAGACCAGATGTTACCTTCCCAGAAACAGGGAAATGAAGTGGACTTCCCAGCTGAGTCATGACTTTAGCTGTTACAGGCTGAATACTTTTGGCTTGGCTCCATCTTCAAACTCTTTAGGATCTTGCCTTTTGCAATCTCTGTGGAAGACTGGAAGACTGATCCAGGGTCTAAATATTGTAATGGCTCTAATTTCTACTCTAAACGTCTCCAGAGATACTTTGTACTATTTGTTCTTGTTTTGGAGGGTCTTTTCCACTTGCCTTTGGAGTCTGTGAGTAGTCTGTTATGAGAGTGAGGCTCAGAGAGATTGTAAACCTACTTTACTGCCTTGGATCCTTCACAGTCAGGTATTGGCCATACAAGTCCTACAAATCCTGACACGCTTGCCCTGTTACATCCCTCATGATGTCAATATTATCAGCTGAAAAGTTGTTTCTATGAGTTTTTGGATGAAATCCAGAATGTCCATGTGGGCAAACTCAGTCCCATCAGCTCCCTCATCTATACATTTTAGGGCTTTCTGCTTTGCAATGTGAAGAGAGCAGCACGTTCTAGATCAGTAATACACAGAGCTCTGGAGTGAAACACATGTGCTTTAATGTGACAGGGACCAACAGGCACTTTGCAAGACAGTGCTAAATCCTACTGACACAAGCTTGTTTGCATAGCTTCCTGCTGGAGCTACACATCTCACCCATTGACCTTTATGACATTTTCCTGGTTTCCCTCCTGCAGGAGCACTTCAGCAGTAAAGTGCCATACTCTGCTGAACAAACTTGGCATCTCGTCAAGTTGACTTATTTGGTATGTATTTACACTTGTAGACTTTAGTACTCTCCTGGCAATTGAGCTTCCTTCCTGACTACATAAATATGATTTCATTATTAGCTTTGTTTAGTTGTTGTTCTACATCTGTGTGCTCTCCTTTCCAAAGCTGCCAAAGAGAATTGCAGGTGTCAATCTCCATTTGTGCCCAAAGCATCCTGAACTCTCTGCCCTACCTGCTAACTCTAATAATGAGCAGCACTCTTAAATTCCTGCCTAAAACCAACCAAAACACTCACCCCAATATTTTGTTTTTGACTTTGAGGACACTAACTTCTGATAGAGTTATGGGTTGTGGTTTTGTTTGTTTATACTTAGAAAAAATGTTCAGTTTCTCTCAGAGGTACATTTCTGCCTTTCCCTTGTTCTTCTTAGACCAGTGTCTAAGCTAGAGAAGTTGCCTTTACACAAAGGCTCCAAAAGTATATGGAATTAATCATTTAAGTTCCTGTGAAGTGAAGGGGAAGGTGCAATGAGCACGATCTGGACAGGAAATAAAGATCCTAGTCCTGTTATAAAAGCTGTTTATTTTAGCAGATCAGATGAAAGATATCACTCAATTTCTCATAATTCTGCAAGGATGTTAGCTATCTCAGCTCCCATTGATAGTAGTGGATGCTCACGTTGATCAGGCTTTGTAGGTGCAGGTGATGTCTCCTAGGAAGACAAGACAGAGTAACTTCCTTTTAGGGGAAAATGAAGAGCCAGTGGTTGGATTTCTGCTTGCTTTTGCACTCTAGGCACTGCCATGGTCTTTGACACTTCAACAGAGGCAAGTGAGCTGCAAGCACAAAACTTTCCACAATTTCTGGGTTAAACTTGCTGCTGTGCCTTTAGAAAGGAAGGAGACAGTTTCTGTACAACTTCTAAACAATACCTGTATACTGGAAACCAACCATAAGGCTCCTCTAAGCCCTTCTATCACTTTTTCATTCATAAAACCTCTTTTGGTTGGAAGATATTTGTATATACTGGACTGAGGATGCACCAAAAATGTTCTATGCCAGTGGTCTGTACCTGCATTATCTTCTGTACACTCTCACAGCATGTGTACCTGTAGATGTCCCCAGGGAATCTCAAAGGAGAGCTGAAGGACAGGGTGCTTTTCACAGGCAGAAGTACCACAGGTGACTGTCACTTTGAATGGCTATTCCAGAATTCCTTGTAAGCTTTTGCAATTTTCCTACAGAGGAAAAATTTCCCTGCACATTTCTTGGAATTTCTACTTCAAGTCCCAGAACTATGCTTGAATCAAAGCATTTCTGCTAGGAAAACCCCCACAAATGTCATTTTACCAGGCTGGGACCTGGCTGTGTAGTGGATGGAGAAGCTACTGGAATAAAGATAGATTTGTTTTTCTCCCGGGTGAGGTCCAACAGGAGAGGTTTCATGAGATGGAGGAGAGCTGAAGAAAGAAAGTGAAACTAAGCAGTCAATTTGCTAGCTGCAATCTTTGATCTGTGGCTGTCTGTAAACAGAATCACAACTCTGTGATTAGATGTACAGGCTCATTATGTGTTGTACTCTCCAAGCAGGCATTGTACATACACCACAATGTATTCTGCTTCCTTCTGCCCAAATATCTTTTTTTCATCTATATTGCATTAAGACCTTGAGGCCTATCATCGGGGAGAGAAAAAATACAATTTTCTTACTGTACAATGCATTTCATTCCCAGCTGCTGTATTAAATTTATTCCTATTTGAAGTAGTGTCTGCGAGTATAAATCATTTAAGTTTATATGTTTTTTTGTTGCTGTGGCAACTGTTTGACTAATTGAATTCCAAAGTGTCTCTCTCTATTTCAAAGCTATGATAAAGGACACACATATTCTTGGCAGCAGGAGTCTAAAATAAGAGGGGAGGGGGGACACAGCCAGTCCTGTTCAAAATGACATGTCCTCAGTCTCCTGTGCACAGGCTTAGCAGGGGCAACTTCTGCAACTGGTGGGGAGGAGGGCAAGGGCTGTGGAGGAGCCACAGCTACCTGCAAGCTCTCCCTGTGAGCACCATACTCTGAAACGTTGTTGGTGCCCTTAGCAGTATGAAGGAGGCATGGAAAGCCTGTGAGGCAGGCACTGGGAAGGTCAGGGTTTACCCCTGTGTGTGTTTTCCTCATCGTTCATCAGTTCTCTGTGGACCTGAAGTGCAAGAGTGCTTCATGGTTATAAATAAGCCCAAGTTATAATAAGCCCTATATTCTTTCTACAGGGACTTGGTATGAGCTCCTGGGGCTTGTCTACTAGCTGAGATCATGCATATGTTCCTAAGGGATTTCTTTCTCTGTCAGTTTTTAGCAGGAAAAGGCTCTTCAGAGCTCTGGCAAAGGGCTAGGGAATACTGGGGTGTCCTGAATCTCCCCTGGGGACTTGCAGGGACAGTTTCTACCCTGTTCTGGAATGTCTCTTTCTAGCTGCAAAGCAGAGATAGATGTCCTCCTAGACTGATCCAGGAGGACAGAAACATTAAAACTTGACTATTTGCAAGGGAATTTGTCCTAGGAGGATGGAAGGAGCAATTCCTTTGCAGGCAGAGATTTCTAGGCAGGAACAGACCTGCCTCTGCTATTTCTAGCTTGTTCTGGCCACTTGTGTTAGCCTAGAGAGGGCTCCCTTTTTGTGTTAATTATGTAGGTGTTTATTATGGCTACAAAATGTTAATAGACAGCCTAATGGAAATCATGCTGGCTAATGAGAAGCTCCTGAATACCTGCTGCTTTTCTCTGGGAATAACAGCAGCCACAATTCAGCAGGAAATGCTTTCCCCTGCTCCTGCTCTGAGCTTTTACCTCGTGATTACATCATGCCTTAACCTTTTGGCCGGCACTCTGTGCAGCCTGGGGAAAGGCCAGGACCTCTCCCTGCCCTCCAACCCGAGGGGATGGAGGGAGGTCTGCTTGCATTTCCTGCCTTCTAAAGGGTAATCTGTTGTCCTGGGTTTGGCTGGAATACATGTAGTTTTATTTCTAAGGGGCTGATGTGATGCTGTGGTTTGGATTTAGGATGAGAATGATGTTGGTAACAGACTGATGTTACTAAGCCATGTTTATACTAAGTCAAGGACTTTTCAGCTTCTCAAAATGCCCTGCCAGCAGAGGCTGGAAGGGGCACAACAAGGATAGCTGATCCCAACTGGCTAAAGGGATATTCCATACCATATGTTGTCATGCCCAGTATATAAACTGGGGAGAGTTGGATGGGCATTAGTCAGCAGGTGATGAGCAAGTGTATGTGCAGCACTTTTTTTCTTGTATCTATTATTGTCGCTGTTGCTGCTGTCGTTTATTTTCCCTTCCTTTTCTGTCCTATTAAACTGTCTTTTATCTCAGCCTAGAAATGATAATTTTTTTTTTATCACCAATTCTCTCCCCCATCCCAGTGTGGAGAGGAGTGACTGAGAGGCTGTTGTGTGGTGCTGTAATTGCTGGCTGGGGTTAAACCACAACATCTGGGAAGGGTTTTATGGAGCTTGAAAAGTTTACTGTGCGTCTCTGAGCTGATTCAGGGTGGCTGTGGCAGGAATGAAGCACAGGGAGCCCTGAGTGGATCCAGTTCTTTGCCCACCTTCTGTTCTTTGCCCACCTTCTTACCCCCCCACCCCAAAAAAAAGCCCAAACTCAGGAGGCAAAATCCATTGCAGGTATTGGAAGCTGTGTAGTTGAAGCTATGAAGGCAATAGGAGACTCTATTCACTAGGTGATATGGGAAGCCCCAGGTGGGACCAAGTTTCACAGTGTTTCCTCTGTGGGCACAAATTTTATGTTTCTGTCTTGGCCTGCCAAAAAAAAACACAAAAATGTGGTCTTAGTGCTGTAGAAAGAGCCAAGCTTTTCCCTCTTGGGCTGCTTTAGTGAACAGTTGTGAAAACACCAGATTTGATTGTAAAGGTGGGATTTCTCAATGGTGAGGAGCTGCAAATGAGGCATGTTGCAGGGTCCATATGGAGCTGCTGGTAGGAACCCAACACCAGGCTGTTGGAAGCATTTCAGAAGAGACTTCAGGGAAGCAGCACAAAAGCAGTTCAAAAGGTTGGCTTTCAGTCATAGATAATGCTGTAAAAATAGCATCTGAGCATCTTCTGTTACCTGGGCACTGGTACCTGGATCCTGTGGAGTGGTTTCTCTGGCATCTGTTCTCCCTGCCTTGACTTTAACAGGTTGTGCAGATTATTTTATGATCAATAAATATCCAGGCAGACACTGTGAAATTCCAATCAGAAAAATTTACAGCATTAAGGCAGATATTGTATAGCAGGATATAAATAAATAGAAATTGTCAGTCAAATTCCTGGCAGCTAGAGTCTGGTGTCAGTTGCAGTAAATTAAGTGTTACTTCACAAATCACCTTTACAGTTTTGCCCAGTAAGTATATCTGTGCAAGGGCTTTTTTTTCAGCTTGCAATGGTAAATGTCTTTTAGTCACTGTGATTTCAGCATGAAAACAGAGTTCAAGAGTCAAGGGGAAGCAAGCGACAGCTGTAGATTTTGCCATAATCCTGAGTCTTGTTCCCAGCCTCAAGATTTCCTCAGGAGAGTAGAATTTAGATGCTGAGCAATCTAGGAAACAACAAACAAACAGCATGACAGGGAAGTGACTGCATTCTTTTAAGTCAGGTAGAATTCTCTGTGCCACAGGATTGCTTGATGTAGTGATGTGGAGAACCACTAACAGAGGACAGGAGCAGCATGGACTCTTGTTGTCCCTGCCAGGATGAGGTGAACCACAGTTTTGATGTAGACTGTAACCTGGTGGTAGGTGGGAAGGATGAATCAGGTCAGCAGTGACATCTTCTTTTACTGCAGTTGGGACAATATTTCACCTACAGATGATTATGTTTTGTTAACAACTGTTACACTTCTTGGCCTCACCAGCAATACTTAAGTCTTAAATCATCATCTGGATGTTCCTGCACTGTTGGGATAGCTGCAAAATGCATTAATTTCCAGCACAGGCTTTTGTGAATTAAAGCTGAGTGTTCAACATGGAACAAAAAGAGGAGTATCTGCTATAGTGGTGTTTTTGTACTTTATTTGAGAAGAGAGAGCTACATAAACTATGTCAAGAGGGTACGTACAGGTCTACGCACAGTTTCATCAATCAATAAATGGAGTTGTTAACATAACACTGAGAATATGATACTTTGAAGAAGACATAGACACATGACCAAGGGATATTTACAGCTCTAACATACAATATATTTATATTTGAGAGAGAGATTCGTGTGCACCTGTGCACACAGACACCCCTGTGTACATGTGGTGCACACACGTGCACACGTAAATAGGTATAAAAGGCTTTAAAAAAAACCCCAAAACAACTTAAGTAGTTCAAGAAATGAGTCTGCCTTTTGTTTGCAGCAACTGATTGTTTACAAGGTGGGAATGGTTCCAGTTTGTGGTAGTGAGGAGTTGAGGTTTCAGTTTGAAATCTCTGTTCTCTAACAGTTGTTGGCTGAACCTGAAGCAGGTTTGTGGTGTGTGGTAGGCTGTGGTGGGGTGGTGATGGAGGGATGGGTGAGGTGAGTGAAAGAGAGGGCAGTGGAGTTATGGGAAAGAGGGGGATGCACAGCCTCTGGGGCTGCAACACAGAGATGAGAAAAAAAAGTGACCTTTGGTGATGCCATTAAATCATCCTTTATACTAAACATAAATTATCAACACAGCTTTAAAAAAATAATTTTCTTTTTCATTTCAAGGCTGGGGGAGAGAGGAAGGAACAAAGCAGGAAAGGAAGGTCTAGGGGGGAGGGTAAATACCTCAGCACTTTAAATGATCCCTTGACCTCACGGCAAATCCTTAACTTAAGAAGTCTTCTTGTAAGTTTGACTTGTATCAGTCATCCCCTTCCAGGGTAGCAGTTCTCAATGCAGGTGATGTGACAGGTAGGGGAGAAGCAGGGACCCTACCTTGGCCAATACTCAGATCAGGGTTCCTCATCCTCTGAGTTGAAGCCAGTGGAGGTGGGACAGGCAGGCAGAGATCACAACTACCTTGCTGTCACCAGGTTTTCCTTGAGGAGTAACCTGGGTTGTTCCTAGCAGAGGAAAATGGTGAGTTTTGATATGGAGGAGGGGAAGAGTGCAAGATGGAAAAGGTTGAGAACCAGAAATTCAGTTGCAAAATGGCAAATAGGATTTAAGAGACACAAAAGAAACCCCAATCTAAGCAAACGTGTGTGTTGGTAGACAGGGTAAAAAAACAACATTTCTGCCAAAATAAAAGATTAATTCAGCAAACATCACCAGAGGATTTGTTGTCTGCTCATGCAGACTTTTAGTGACATTAACAGAGATTAAAATAACCTGGTTTAAATAATAGTAACCACAAAAATGCTATAAAAATGTCTTTCCTCTGAGATGTAGTCCCCATCCTCCTCTCAGTACCAGCTCTTCTGCCCGAGTGAGCTGTGGAGCAGCATGTTCTGGGGGCCAAGCCTGCCTGTATCGTTGAAGGGCAGTTCAGCTGGGAGTAGGAGTAGTTTCTTGGAACTTAAGTCTACCCTTGCAGTTTTCTGCAGGCTGGGTGTTTCTCCTTGTGACAGGAATGCCAGGATGGGACACCACAGTAGTTTCTTTGCCTAGGCCATCAGACTAGCACACAAGCCACTGATGGACAACATTGGTTCAATGGGGGTGTTCTGTGTACTGAAGGCAAGTGCACAATATAGCCACTAAAACCCATCCCAAACACAGCCCCAAGACAACCTTCACCCAAGAAGGTTGTGCATCCTCAGCCTTTACCTGGGAAAACTTTGCCTTCTTGCCTGAGCCAGAAGAGGAAGAGGGAGCTGTAACACTCACTGAAAGCTAAATCCATGTCAATCATTTGCCTGCACAAAAATCCTTCATTTCTATTGAAATAACTTACATAAAATAACACTTCATTAAGACAAGGTGGGGGAGGGGGAGGTAATTTAGTGTATTTATTTATTTATTTTTTTCTTCTGCTTTAAGCCTATCTATATGAAGCTCTCATGCAAGAAATTGCCTCCCAGTTTAGCTGAAAATTTAAAGGACATTTCTAGGGTGGGGGGAAAAAAAGGCAATTCTCCTTCACACAGGGAATTGGCTGGGTGTGGAGGCTGAGCAGAGGGAGTGAAGGGAACTAAATCTATTCTCTGCTTGCACATCAGACAGCAGAAAAAAATGCAGTGAAAATCATGGTATTTGTAAGAGTTTGAAGCAGAGGAGTTGGATCTGAGAGAATCCCAGCAAGGCTGAAGGCTTGGAGAAACATTCAGTATTTGTTAAGAGGAGCACACATCATTTTGTAGTGACTGCTTCCTCACATTCCTAGTTCTTTCCTGACCAGGGCTCTCCCTGTGTCTCTGTAGGCTTCCTTGCTCCCTTCCCTAAGCACCATTTGTTCTCTGAGCTCCTTATTACATCACCTTTGCCATCCCCTGCAAGCTCATCCTTTCTGACTTTCAAATGGCCCTAAGCATCAGAACCCTGGCCTCAATTCCTCATTTTCAGTATTGTTACTTAGAAGATTTGAGATCTTGTGCCTTTGGGAAGTTCCTATCATCACTGTCTCTGAGTGTCCTTCCAGATGTTCTGTATTGTGGTAACTGCCAGTCACAACTGGGGAATACATGGGAGATGGGATACAGACAAAACTGCTTCTAGGCAGCAACATGTGTTGGGTAGGGAGGAATAACCCAAATTTCTGGCTCGCTTTTCTTTGTCACTTTAAATTTTTCAGGGATGGAATCGATGTGCATGCACCCTACCAAGAGCTTCTCACCACAATGATGAGGTTCAAGTGGTGGTCAACCCTAATTTGAGAGTATGTCTTCCTTAGTGTGAGACAGGAAAATAAGTGGGATGAAATCCCAAGTTTTTAGGCTGAGTAAGCTGGATACTGAGGTACCTGATTTTTTTTGTATGTGAGATATGACTGCTTTGCTTCATTTGGAGCCTTGCCTGTTGATGCCTGCTCTTCCCTCTATGGTTCTTCATCTTTGGCTGACTCTTCCAACAGCTGTCCACTACACAGTAATGTGGCTTCTTTATGGATTGATGTTAAAATAACTTTCAGAGGCCACAGGGTCATTATATGCCCCTCTGAATTTTCCAAGAGATTTGTCTCTTTACCCTTTACCAACAGTAAACTTAGTTGACTGAAGCTGAATCATGTGATTCTGCCAATAAGACTGCTCTGTCTTTTCTTCTCCAGGCTACACAGCCCCAGGACTCTCAGCCTTTCCATGTGAGAGAGATGCTTTCCAAATTACATTTGTAGCCTCTGCTGGACTCTTTCCAGTAGTACCCTGTCTCTCCCAGAACTGAGCACAGTACCAGACATGGCTCCACTAGGGCAGAGCAGAATGTAAGAAGAACTTCCCTCAACCTGTTGGCCACACTCATCTTAATGTACCCAGAGTTAGGAACCTTTTACAGTCCAAATTAGAGATGGAGCTTTCACAGATGGTAGAACACCAGTGCTGGAAGGAGTGAGGTAGAGAGTTTAATTCCAAAGGTAAAATGGTTCTCTCTCACATTGGATTGATTCTATGTGTTTAATTAGAACTGCTATATAATATGTTCTGATGAAGTAGTTTACAATAGTGGTGATGGGTAGAAGCTTGGACTTGATCATCTTAAAGGTCTCTTCCAACCATAATGATTGTGATTGATTTGCATTTTAAACCATTCCACTTCCATCACTCGGAAACAAGATACTGACTAACGATTCCACACTAGAAAAAAGGATGGGAGAAAAGAATGAAGGGTGAGACAGCCGTGGGCATGAGGTCGGTGTGAGGCCTCCTCTTCCTTCAGCTGTTGTGGTTCGTGGCTCAGAGCAGAGCAGGGTCAGGAGCTCCCGCGGGAGGCAGCAGGTGCCGCTGTCCGCGGTGCTGACCTGGCAGAGAACTCCTGTCAACCCCTCCAGCTCTGGGGGAGAACTGCTAGTGTTACTCCTGGGGACTGAATAGGCTCATCTTCAGTGAGGACACGGCTTGCACTCAGGGATTGTATGAACAGCAGGATCTGGTCTCTTTTCCTCTCCCAAGTCTGCCTCTCACTCCCTTGATTTCAGTTTTAAGCAAGCTATAAACCAGGATTTGTTCTGTACTAGCAGATGAAGGATAAAATGGAAATGAAAAGTGAGAGGAGGTTTGTAGGATAGAGAGATGCTCCTGGCCTGATGGCAAATGTTCTCGATTACCAGGATGAGTATCTGGCTCTTTTCTTATGTACAGCAGTGGAGGTTCTTGTATTATCAGCCAACTAATGTATTTTCTGGTAGTATTTTTTTTTCTTGTAGTATTTCTCTTCCTCTCTCATGTGCTGTTCTGTTCCAAGCATCATAGTGATCTTCAGTGCCTCTCAGTATCCACAGCCTTTACTGAATTCAGACAAAGTTATGGGTGTTCAACCTCTTCAAGGTTTAGCCTGGCGTGCACAAGACAATGTAGTTACACCAGAACAAAAATTCAGTCCCTTGCTGATTATTTCTATTGTCTCAATCTAGATACATAAGAATGAGACTGGACTCAAACAGATCACAGTTGGTATCAATCCCAAGCATCTCTCCAGCAATCAGAACAACCTGCTGGGAGCTGAGTAAGAGCTGAAGTCTTGGTGAGAGAAATTGCAGGCATAACACCAAAATCAAATAGACTTCTTGTGTTCACTCAACATTTCAAGGCATATTTATAGTTATTGCTGCATGGCACATTAAATATCTGAGTTTAAGAAGAAACTGGATCACTCCTGTTGGGGAAAATAGTTTTTCTGTTCTGTCACTTTCACTGTCTTTGCCCATGATGAAAAAGGAGGAGAAAGACACAGAATTACAAACACAGTCATCCCTCTCATCTCTTCTGTGGGCTGTTTAGATACCCCTCAGTGAAGATAAGGAGATTTGGAGGTCATCTGAAGGTTATTCCTCAGATGTGAAGTGGGAACAAACTTGCTGGGCAGGAAGTTGCTCATGAGAAGCTGGGAGTTTCTTGCTGTATGAAGCTGGCAAGGGCCTAGTAGGTGAACAGAGGCCCTTGCATCCTAGTTGAGACCCTTGTTTATACAGCTCCACTGTATCTCTCTCCCTGTACTCTCAAGTCTTGCTGTCACTAGAAGGAAAAGCTGAACAGAAATTTTACCACTGAGGAAAATCACTGCATAAGGGAGATAATTCCATCCTCTTTTTGTTACTTTTACTATCAAGAAGGCAGAGGACTTGGGGAGAGGACTTTCTTACATTTTAAGGGGAAGAATATTATTCCAGAAGGCTCATAGGAAAATTGAAACTGGATCAGCACTTGTGATAGAGAGGTGAAGCAGAAAGCACATGGCTGCCAAAGCCAGTGCTCTTTAATGATCTGGAAGAAAAAGCACTGAGCATGTAATGGTATTTAGCTAGGAAACAGTAGCCAGTGAGTCTTGAGTGGGGAGGAGTGTAGGAACCAAGCTAAATTAGCAAAGTCACCACTGGTCCAGGACCAGAGTAAGCTAAAACTTGTCTATCACATGCCTGAGACTCAAGTGCTGTGTAATCTTTGTGACATAGACATCTAGAAACCATTGTGGAAAGTAGATGAAAGATTCTGGGCAGTGCAAAACCAGAACACCTCAAATTCTGATCACAAAAGGCAGTTCTTGAGTTTAAATCAAGCTAGCCACCCGAGCAGAAGGCAGCCACGCAGCATTGCACAAAGCCAACATACTATTAGACAGGGGAGGACTCTTGTAAAAAGCTCCACCTCCCTCCCCCCTCAACACACATGGGCACACACAGCCACATATAACAAAAAAATCAAGGTTATGTGTTTTCTGAAAAATGGTTGGCTGAATAAATACACTTACAGAGAACTCTTTTGTAAAGCAATAGCAGAATGAGTAGCAGTGCACCACTACCATGGGAAATAAAAAGTAACCCAACTGCATTTCAGTCAGAATCATTCCAAACCCCAAAGGTTGGCCTCTTTTTTTTTTTTTTTTCCTTTAATGTGTCTGACATTTTATGGCATCAATAATGCAAACAAAGAGGAAATCATATTTGCAGAACACTAATGCACGGATGTCTAAAGCGAAATACAATACTGATTACTTTTTAAATGAAGCCACCAGGTTTTGATGTGCTGTGGTGGTTAAATTGGTCCATCAAATTCCTTCCAAAGCAAATTCTAGTCCAAAGTAACAGCTTGACCTTCCTTATAACCTTGGGTAGCCTTTTCAGCTGTGTTCTGATTTGGGGGTAGTAAATCTTCCTGATGGGCCTGATTACAGAAATGCTAGGGGCATACAACTCCATCTGAGGATGAGGGGAAACTACAGGCATGTCCCTTCTTCATAGGTTTTCCAAAGCCTTTGACAAATATCACAGTAAGCCTACTCTGAAGAGCTGTGGGTGAGAGGATGTGTGGGCTATGAAAGAGATTTCTAGACGTGCTATTGAGATTTTGCCCATAGGGTTATTGGCTAATCTCTTCTGCAACTGATAGCTTGTCTCTTGTCTAGAACCTCCTGCAGATGACTGCAGAGCAATGTCTGAGCATGAAAAGAAGTGTATGAATGAGGTGTGGCAAACACACACAAAAATCCCTTCCCTGCCTCTTCCATTTTTATTTTTTTTTTTTTTAGATGCCAGGTTTTGGTGGTGGTGGTTTTTTTTCACAAAAAAAGTGCATCTCAGAGATTCATCTTAAGAACCACAAACAGGATTGTCTTTACTCACACAAGAGTGAAGAAGCTGTTGTGTTCCTGTCTGGGAAATCTTGCTGCTTGACCTACTTTTACAGGGGGAAAAAAAACCCACATAAAAAAATGGGCTTGGGGTCTGGCCTCTGCTTCCAACTTAACAGCAGGAGCATTCAGTTCAGGAGTCAAGAGACTTCTTTTGCAATGTCCTCTGTCTTATACTGAATGAACTGTGTGAACTTCTTTAATTCATGCGGTTTTGGTTTGGTAGACAGTTAAGAGTGTGCCTGTGGGCTGGTGGGTAGGATTGGATGCTGTCGTCTCACATCAGCTGGGAGTTTGTCTGTCATTTAATCCTGGATCACGTCTGATCAGAGCAGTGTGTGGGGATTGTATGTGTTGGAGTTAATCAGTGCAAGCAGCTAATTGCTACTGGTTAACTAGTGCCTTTTAATTAGGACTATGTTGCTCAGTGGATACGTGAAGGGAGCTGTTTGTCACTGGCAAAAAAATGTCAGCCTTGTGATGTAAACCTCTTTGGGGAATTAAAAAAAGCCAAACTAACAAAAAAAAACAAACAAACAAACCACCACTGCTACTGTCACTTTAGCACAGTAGAATATCAGTTTCAGCAGAACTGGCCTGGCTGAGGTTAGAGCCATGCTCTGCTGGGGTCAAAACTGATAGTGGCTGCTCCCCGACCCCTTCTCCTGTGCAGAAGGGTGGGATGCTATGGGCTTCAGCTGGGATTTACAGGAGATACCCCACATGCATTACAATGAGCTTTGCTGTAAAATTCACTGCACAGAGGTTAATCTAGATGTCAACACTGCCTGACAGCAGTGAAATTACTCCGGGGCAGTGCTCCTTCTGAAGTCTTAATATAACAGTCAATTCCATCCTGCCTGCAGGAAATGAAAGTTTTCTGCTTTGTGTGCGGAATCATTCGGCGCCAATTTTCTCACTGTTTGAAGTCCAAACTGTTTGTGGTCTTGGGATTCACCTCACATTAAGACTTTCACTTCGTTTAAAAACTCGGCTAGTCAAGTCCTAAGAACAGCAAGGACAGGAGCTGTGCAGGGAGAAAAAGAAGAGGGCAGGGGGGAGAAATCTTATCTCACCTACCACATCAAAATCAAAGAGCTTCCCCAGCTCTCTGTGCTCTGAAAGGGGAGTGAATGCAGAAATAGCTATCTATCTAAGTATCAAGCAGCAAAGACTGGAGAGGCTGGAAGCCAACAGAGTGAAAGTGTGCAAGAAGAGCTTTGGACCGCCCAGAACTATGATTTTCTTTAGAGGTATTTCAGTTCTTCCCTGCTGGGACCTTGTCCTAAGCAGCAGTAGTTCAGCAGTTACACACACCCCTCAGAAAAACTGCTCAAGTTTTCAGTTGCCTGTGCTGGGCAGGAGATCAGTTCCTATAGAGGACTCCTGATGGTGTGAGGAAGAGATGGGTTAGATTTGTTGTCCCTCTTTTCTCTTTGGAGAGATGCTAAAATCATAGGACTGGCAAAAGGGAGGAGGAACCAATGGCCATTCCTTTAGTCTGAAAAGACCTGTCAGGTGGAGTCTGTGAGAAACTCAATCCATGGAGCTGAAGCAAACCTATTAGCTTGCTTAACTCAACCCCTGCAGAAAGCTGTAAGATTATGTGCTTCTATCTCTTTGGTCTTTTTTTCTCTTTCCTCAGTTCAGTTTTCAAAGTTGCAAACAATGGAACTCCTCTTACTTTTGTTAGGGAGCTGTTTCATGGCTCACTAGTGTACTGGAAAGGAGTAAGAGGCAGAGGAGAGACAGAATGCTCGAGCATTCCTTTTGGAGCAGTGACTGCTGTCTCTGCCTGTGTCATTTATGACACTGCCAGCCAGGATGGTTATTTTGAAACCACCTACTTTCTCCTTCCTTGAAACTCAATATCCCTGTTTGCAAGAGAATCAGGAAAAGAAGGGGGAAAAAAAAACCACCAGGAATCATCAGCTACTTAAAGAAACATTAAATGCATATGGATGTAAAAGAGGCCTTGGGCTAGGAGCAGAAAAAGCACCTTAGAGTTAAGCAAGTTTGTCAACTCCTGGAAAGCAGTGGTGAGTGTGGAAATTTTCTATTTTTGGCCCTCATTTGGAGATAGCACTGTTATGCTAAGGCTCCATAACCCTATCAGCCATCAGAAAGCATCTGCATCTGAATGGAGAACAAGCCTTTCTGGTCGTGGCATGGCATACCTATGCCTGATGAGTCTCATAGATGAGGAGCCCTATCGATGCCCAGAGCCTTCCAGCTGTCAGAGGAGCTACTACAGCATGGTATCACAGCCAGGATCCCATTTATTCAGCTTGCTTATCCTCCCCATTGCCTTACAACCAGAGAACACACCTACAGCTGTTAGGAAAACACTGGGTACAAGCCATGGCTCTAGTAGTTCAGCTGATTCTTGCCCAGATCAGGAAGCAAAGATAGACATATGATGTACCAAAAATTCAGCTATTTGCATTGCCTTTTAATTAAACTTTGTGAGTCACAGTTGGGCAAAGGAGGTAGCTACTCCCTGGGGAACAGGGAAATAAGGAAGATTTTAAAAAAATATCTTAAGATAACATTCTGAACAAAATACTGACTCCATGCTGACTGCCACATGAATGGCTGCTGATCAAGCCTTCAGAACTACTGGTTTCATGGTCTTGCAGTGAACCAGGTCTGCATTCTTCAACCCGTACACAGAACTCAAGGGAACTCATGCATTTGAGTTCTGGGAAATAGGAGCCTTTCACATGAAAGCAATCAGCTCAGGTACTGTTATACTACTATCTGTGGCCCTGAAAAAACATAACTTTCTCAGGTCATCTTTCAGTTGTGTTTTCTTATAGAAAAAAAAGGCCCAAACCCACAAAAAAAGCACAAATCCTAGTGATTTTTTTTTTCTGCCTGCATAAATGGTCCCTTGCTTTTATTGGTTTCTGTCTCTTTTAAATCAGAGCTATAGCTAACTTTTCCTGGTGCTCCAGCAGGTTGCTATTTTCTTTTGGTTTTGCCTGTATCCACTGTGCTACTTAAAATTCTATGCCATGCTCCCAAAACCAGTCTCGATTTCCCAACCAAGATACTCACTTGCCTTCTAAAACCAACCTTTCCCTTTCCTTGGCTTTTTTATTTCTCCACATATTTTCTCACCTTGTTCCACCCACTCCTGGGGGACAAGCAGGCATCTCAACATTAATGATGTCTCTCAAGCAAGCAGCATTTCTAAAGGCATTCTAGATTTTTCACATTTGTCTGGGCAGTACTCGTTCCAGAATCACCTGTCTGCGATTCAACACTCTCTGGACCCAAGGACAGGACTGAAATAGGCAGCCCACAAAATATGAAATGTGAAGGGACATTTAAAAAGACCAGATGGGCAAGCTTTGGGGGAGACAGGATGGACTTTCAGTCTGGCAGATCACTGTGTGTCTTCCCTTTGCTACATTTCAGCTTTTATCTTGTAACCTGACAGGCTGGGTGGAAGGAAAAGTAATGGCTGGAGAAGACAAGACAGGTGACTAATGAGACCCTAAGACTGGAGCCACATATATTGCCCACAGTTTGCAGTCCTGGCCCACAACTGCTACCTGTACCATGCACCAAAATAGCACCTTCACCTCCAAGACAGTGTCATTTCAGTGAGTCTCCTGGAGGACTGAGTTGGTGCTAACAATTTTACTTTCTAGGGAGCAGGAAGCCCTTATGGTCCCTTCCCAGCAGTGCTCAGAGCAGCATTCCTTCTAGCTCCCTTTCACAAGCCCCTTAACAAAACTGCAGATGGAAGATGCTGGGTGGTGGGAATGTGTGCCTGAGCATGCTGGGAATTAGGCCTGGATTGCCCCAGAGCTGGGTGAGACTTACTGATGTTCCCAGGCAGCAGGGATTAGTTCTCTGCTCTTAGTAGAGGCAAGGCAATGGGAAATCTCTCTTCTGGAAATAGAGAAGGAGCATGAACTCATTCCTTTTTGCCTTCAAACAGTCCCAACACTCAGATTTATGGCACTCTGTGAGAATTTCTGCTAAATCTATTCTTCTTCCTCCCCTTATATGCAGCTGAGCCACCCCAGAGCCCAGCCTCCTGCAGGGAAGACCACCATCACCCATGTTGATGGGCATCTCCACTTCTGGTCCAGGGAAGGTGCTTCAGAAAATGATGTCTCAGGATTTTCACCAGGAGCTCAGAAAAGCTGTTTTCCCCAAAAAACTATCATGCCAAGAAGGGATGCAGCAGTTTCCATCACGTCTTTGAATAAAAAGCAACCTCCTTCTCCTGCCCACCAACAAACCTCCATACAGCATCAACAAGGTAAGGGACATAAAGCAGCAGCAGCAGCTGGGGAGATGTGATGACTGCAGAACTGCAGCTAATCCTGCTCTTCTAAGCAGTTGTTCATGATTAACTTTGACAAAAGGACCTTTTTCTGAGGCAGTTGGTGGGGCTTGTTGGCAGTCAGACAGCCTGAGCCTTGGTCTCAGCCACTTCACATCTTCTGGGGACTCAACTCCTTGTCTCTCATAAACTACTTATTCCTAACCACGCAGTGCCAAGGCTTGGTGTCATGCTCAGCCCTTGAGCTCGCCTTGCTGTTGTGACCAGACAGAGAGGTGCCAAAAGGGGCAGGCTGGTGGTGTTGGGGAGGAAGGGAAGGAGGAAAGAAGGAAGGAAAGGAACATGTAGCTGCCATGCAGAGTGGTGACAGGGAAATCTCATCGACTATGGGAACAGTGTCTGTAGGTGATTTGATAGTGTAAAGGCTGTGATATTGGCCAAAAAAAAAACCCTAATGAGAGCATGTGAGTGAGAGAGATGTGTGGACAAAATAGTGGCCTTGCACGATCTGAGATAAGTACCTAGGAGCTACAAGAGCAAGAAGCCATTTAGGGTAAGAGACAACCTTAGGGAAGGTTTTCTTTTTGAGACACTGGGCAATTAACAGCCACCACTTGTTCTCCCTTATATAGAATCACAGAATGGTAGGGGTTGGAAGGGACCTCTGGAGATGATTTAGTCCAACCACCTCTGCTACTGCAGGCTTGCCTACATCAAGTTGCACAGGCTGGCATCCAGGTAGTTTTTGAATATCTGCAGGGAAGGAGACTCTACCACATCTCTGTGCAGCCTGGTCCAGTGCTCTGGCACCCTCAAAACAAAGAAGATTTTCCTCCAGTCCTTCTACCCACAGCAACCTGCATATGAAGGCAGCCAGCCCAGGGCTGAGAGGGAAGTGAGGAAGCAGTTGGTAAAAGAGAGTTCATCTAGGGGCACTGCCCTGGCTTTGCCTTTTAATCAATCTTTTTGACTTTCATAGGTGGGCCTAAGTAGGCAGATGAGGGAAACTAGATGTTCTTTCCCAAAGGAGCAAGATCCTGCCCTTGAGGGGTGGTATGGTATGTGTTCCTGCCTGTGGACTCCTGGTGCTGGTCCACTGGCCATGCCATCTTTGGTGTCCATGTTGTGAGCTGCTGGTGCCTGTTCTGTGCCAGTCTGTCCAGCCTCCACTGGCATAGGAATGTCCCCCTAGCCTACACCTCTCTTATGCACAGAGGAAGATTACATCCTTACTCCCACGTGGCTACTGCCACTGATCATTTCCCACCCCAGGCTTGCACTGCTCTTCATACAAGCACAGAGTAAACCCACAGCCACAGCTGCCACCACAAACCTCCCTGTAGCAGTGTCCCCTGCCTCTGTCTAAAACTATAAGACAGGTCGTGCCAGAGCCATGGGTAGGAGGTAGAGATTGGCAAAAGACAAGGTGGATGAGGCAAGAATGCAAAATCTTCTCTTTCAGTAGCCAGCCTTTCACCTCCCTTTACATCCTGACCATGAACAATACTATGACCAGGGGGAAGCGGCTAAGATTCCTTGTCCATCTCTTCCTCCCCCATCTGCATTCCTTTCCAGGTAAGTGCCACATCTGAGTAGGCTATTTTTGTGCTAGCAGTTGTTGCCTTCTCCAAATTGCCTTGATGATGCCTGTGCTGCCTGCTCCCTGCCTCCTGAGAGCAGCTGCCAAGATGAGGGTCCCTCTCATCCTTCATTACCCATACCAAAAAAAAAAACCCCAAACAAAACCAACAAACAAAAGACCCAGAAAAGTTTAGTATCCTTACACCAGTCTGGATGGGCTTCAGCCGTTTCCCAGATTGAGATTCTTTCTTGCTCAAGGGAGATGGACTATAGGGAGGATGAGTCTCTCCCTTGCTGTCCCCACCATCCTGTGGCTGCCTATCAGGCCTTTATCCTCATTGAGATGCAAGGCTGGCTGCTGCGGCCATCCGCTGAGCCGTCTGCTCCTGAAGGCACCTTCCCCTCCTCCCCTCCCCTCCTCCCGGGGCTGCCTGTGGAGCTATTCTTCAGCCTCTGCATTTCACAACAGCTCAAAGGCAGATGCATCAATCCTTTCAGGGGATGGGGACGTGAGGAGAATGGCAAGGGGGCTGCAGGCAGGTGTTGGTAGGTTCCCAGCTAGCTCACAAGCCTTAACACCCTCCCTGTCCCCCGCTGGCTTGTGACTGAGGCATGGGGCAGGGATGGGGATGGGAAGAGGATGAGGAGGAAGAGCACTGGGATATGCTGACTCCATAGGCACACCCAGCTGGGATCCAGGGATGTTCCCAGATATCTGCATGCTGCAGCTTTTCCCCCATGTGGGGAGCACGGATCCAAACTTGTCTGCTAAAGGCTTACACCAGGGACAAATTTGGCCCTGGTGCAGACAGCTGAAGGAGGGGAAAAAAATCCCCTGGACCATAGCAAACGTAAAGAGTGAGGGAGAGAAAGCAGAGGTGGGGATTGGGGGGTGTTGGTTCTCCCAAAGTCACCTCCTGCACTGGGCATCCTGGGTGAACAGCATTCCCATCTCCACATTAAAATGGGTTGGGGATGATTTTGGGACCAGGTCTCCAGGACTCCCTACCATTGACTTCCTCATGCAGCCACTTTGGTCCCACTGCACTCCCAGCCCTGGCAGCAGCTGGTGTGGGACAGGAAGGAGGTCTGGGTCAGGCCAGCTCATGGTCTGCAGGAGGGTGGCTGGTTCCTGGTGTGTGTTTTACCCGTAGGTGCCACAATCCTTTGACTGTGTGTTCAAAAGCCTTGAGTCTATACATTTAAGAATCAGCAAATTAGAAAAATTGTCCTGAAATGTTGGAGGGAGGAAAAAGGCAGGAAGGCAGAGAGAGGGATGGGGAAGGATGGGGAAGGAGTTGGTAAAAGAGTTCATCCAGGGGCACTGCCCTGGTTTTGTGCCCATCCTCTGCAGGCTGGAAAAGAAGGAGGGAGGCAAGGACAAAAAAGGAGGACTGATTTCACACATTCAGTGCATATCATACAACCAGGGCAAGGCTTTCTCCCAGGGCTTCTACGTGGGATGGCATCACTGCCATAGCCAGTCTAGAGCCCTGCCCAGCAGCCCAAACCATACTCACAGCAGCGTTACAATTCACTGCTTCATTGCTCAAGGCAAAGATACCTTCTCCTTTTTTTCCTTTCTTTGTCCTTTTTTTTTTTTTAAATTATATATATATATCTCCATAAGTACTTTTTTCTCCCTTGTTTTGTTTGTTGTTGTTTTTTTTTGTTTGTTTTGTTTAAAGTCTTATAATTTTCTGTAACAGCAGCTTCTTTCTGTATTCGTGTGGAAGTTTTATATATATATTGATACCTATAAATATATATAAGCCAAACTGCCTTACAGGTTGTTGTTCTGTGGGATTTTTGTTGGTTTGCTTTTTGTTTTGTTTTGTTTTTTTCAGTGTTGTATGTGTAGCAGGCACTTGAGTTTATATGAAGATGTTTGCTTGGGAGCTGGGGGGAAAAGGACTTGGAAAGGGGAAAGGGAAGGAAGGACGGAAGGAAAAGCAGGGACTTTTGACAAGTGGCCACTGCTAGCCAAGGATGTCCAGGTAGATTGGCGTGGCCTTGCCCAGAGCATGAAGGATCTTGTAGATCTCCTTGATGTTGAGCCGTTGCTGAGGTTCTCTCTGCCAGCAGCCCAACATGATGTCGTAAACCTCCTTGGGGCAGACTCGAGGCCTTTCCAGTACTCGGCCTTGGGTAATGCACTCAATGACCTGAAAAGAAAAAAGCAAAGAGGTGTTGAACACCAGTTGGGCAGTTCCTGGAAGTTCCTGTCTTGGGTCATGTGGTATCATTTAATGAATAGGAGAGCTGAGAAGCCCAGAGGTCTGCAGATCCTCAGCACCCACCTGTTTGTCTGTCATGAACGATAATTTTACAGTGAAAAGCTTGTCTTCAGTTGCTGTCTTGCAGTTCTCCAAAACCTTCCCCATATGACACCTACCTACACCAATGCACTTTCCAAACAGGACGTCACAAGCAAATAAAATGAAGTTTTAATTTATGATGTCATTTTTTCCTGCTAATTGAAGAAGGGAAAAAAGCATTCAAATCTCCTAAGTAAAGTGATATTTTGCACAGCTGGAAAATCAAGAGTTCTTTCCATTGCAAAGCCCAGGACAGTTCTACAAGTCAGAGTTTGGCTCATCTTTTCCTACCTCCATCTCCAAGGGTAGCTTTGGCTCCTTTTGACACAGAAAAGCAGCTGAAAGAATTAAATGATATCTATGATGGAGAAAATAAAAAGGCATGGTGCTAACACTTTGTTCTGGGCAAGGTCTGTGCTGCTAATGACAGAAATGTGAGCTCTTGGATAGCATTAAAGCCTCTTCACAGGGATGCTATTGGAAAGGACTCTCCAAAGTGTCTATGGTTTTGTTCCCTGGAGGAATGGATGCAAAAGGAAGGGAGGTATGATTTGTCAGAGAGCTGCTATTACTGCCTGGCCTCCTTGGCTGGAGTTGATGAGTCCCAGCATTGCAGTGTGCAAGTGACTGCCACGGCTCTGCAGATAAACACAGATTCCAAGCCTTGTGTTGAGGGAAGCCACCCAGCAAGAGGTGTTTGGAATTTATCATTTATGAATGGTAATGGACCTGCCACACAGCTCAAAAGATACTTATCGCTTTGCTGTTTGCATATAAATACAGAGGGGAGAGATTAGGACCTGCTGAAAGCCGAGGAGGAGGAAGACACAGCATGCAGAGAAGCCTGCACTGCCATAAAGCTGCTGGCAAGGGTGATTGTGGGAGGAGGTGAGTTATGGTTTCTGACAGGACATCCTGGACATGCACAGAAGCACTCTACTAGGGCCTTTCTCTGCAGGGCAAAGGAAGGGCATAGACAGAACTTAATGGACTGGCTGAAGCTTTCAGATAAGGTGGTGCTCTGCCTCATTCCTCTGCTTAGGCAAGGTCTCTTCCAGCCTTGAAAAAAACCTGCTTAAAACGTTCTGGGGTTATGAGGCCATGCAGATGTCACAGGAGGGAGGGAGCAGGCATCCCAGCCTTGCTAATAATGCCCACACCCAGCAGCAGGGATGCTTGATCAGACTAGTGATTGCTCACTGTCCAGCCTTGGCAGCCTGGAGCTTGGCAACAGCCCCAGTTAAGCTGCCTCTCCACGGGGCTCTGCAGCTGTGGCCAGGCTGCTGCTGACACATGCCCTAATGTCTCCCCAGCTAGGGGCTGGTGAAGGTGTCAGTCCTCTGCATCCCCCCAGGTTCTGCCCAGCTCTCCACAAACTGTGAAACATGAACTAGATGAGAGCTAACATGGCTCCCTCTCATCAGCAAAATATGGGCTGGAAGGGGAGTTCCCAGCTTGCAGAAAGAGGTGGACGCAGCAATAGGAAAGGGAAGGACAAGATTTTTTTCCAAGGATGGTAGCAAAGCCAATGCAGCTGCATCTGTGCAGACTTCTAACCAGCACTCCTCCCTCAAGTAACTATTCTCAGCCTTACTGCCTCATAAAGGAAACTGAGGCAGAAAGCATGGGGGTTAGCTAAGCTGTCATACTCCAGCGTGCCTATTACCACGTACAAGCTACATGTGCTCATTTGTGTGTGTTTGTATTTACCCTCCCAGGGAAATGCAAGAGCAGCTCATTAAATAGCGTGACAAATAACTTCTGTCGCTGTCGATTCCATTGTTTGTGTCTCTAAAATGTTTGCGTGTGCTACTTTGGGATATAGAGTCAGGCCCCATTGAGCACACGAATGGGCAAGTAGTAGAGCTGTAAAGCAACACCTTGGATTTGCCATCTCTGCAACTCACTTAATTAAGGGATATGTATCCAGAAAGCAGAAAATGCACATTTCTCATTACAAAAGGTGAAATTTCTGAAATCCATTAGATACACAGTAGGATAAAAATACACATACTTCTATGTCAATGCATCTTGTTCCTCTTCTATAATACCCCCTGCTATTCTGAGCATAAAACCTTCCACTGCATTTCTGCTGATGTGCCTCAAACCTCAGCTCTGCCACCCTGCTAATCCCAGCCAGCCTTCCATCAACATTTTTACAGTGCAGCCTTATACTGATGGGCTGTAACTTCTGCTATTCAAAGAAACAAGATGGACAAACCAGCTTTTTGGGTCCTGCCATCAGTGAACTGGGGCAAACCATGCAACAGAGTTCCCTACGGGAAAAAGCCCCCCAGAAATGTGCCACATGTTACGTAACAGGCTTCAAATGCTTTCTGACTAACTGGAGACTGCAGTAAGAGCCTCAGCTACAAAGGAGAAAGACAGGAGAGAAAATTCAGGGTATAACAATAACTTGGATCCCAGCAGTAATTCAGATAAACGCAGTTTTGGCAGCACCCTGAGAGTTTATCAGATGTGGCTGTTACGGAGTTACATCAGGAACATAGAAGGGAGAGACTGAGGATGAGCCAGAACATAGCTTTGGCAGAGCCTTTTGATTCCTGTGTGCCTCAGTTTCACCAGCTCTTAAATGGAGATGATGACACTTCTGCCAGGGGAGTGCCAAGGAGAGGACCATCTATGTATGAACTGCTCTACAAGCAATCTGGAAAGGACAGATGGTAAAAAGTGCAATTGCCAGCTGAGGTATCTCAGCACTGTTGTACCTCTGTGTTTGAGAGCTGAAACCAGGGCTGCTTCCCATACGTGAAGATCTCCCAGAGGATCACCCCGAAGCTCCAGACATCACTCTCTGTTGTGAACTTCCTGTACATGATGCTCTCTGGAGGCATCCAGCGGATAGGCAGCATGGTGTGTCCTCCAACCTGGAAGAGGGCAAAGGCACAAGGAAAGCTGAGTGATAAGAGCCTTGAGGAAGGGGTCAGCCCTGACATGACATGGACAAACTCAGTGTTTCCTTGTGAATTACATCAACAAGGAGGTGTTTAAAAGAGCTGGGCTGGTTCCTGCCTCCCCTCCCGCCCATGGGCTTACCCACCAATCCCACCTGGTTAACATGACGGATAGGGAGTGAAATATATCAAGATAAATGATGTCCTCTCCTCCCAAAATGGGCTTGTAATGACAAAATACCAAGAGCATCCTCCAGCCCTACAGTGTGATGAACTAGGAGGCAAGAAACAGTGTTTATCAAAGTACAGTGCTGAGTTTTGCAGGGCTTCAGTGCTCTGAGGCACATACCAGAAATACAGCATGAGGTTTGTCTCTCTTTCTTTGGTAAAGTTTTTCTAAAGGACACACACAGGCTTCTGCACATCACCTAACTGCATAAAAGATTTTGTGCTCATAAAACTGTGCTACAGGCCTTTTCACAGAGTGCTTTGAATATGTAAATAACTGCAGGACAGCACTGCAAAAAGGCAGTCTGCTTGTAAAGAACAGGCTCTTACAGGCAGGGATATGTCCAGCATTTAATGGAGGCAGGAAAGGCAGCCCCTTTGGAGACTTTGGGAATGGAAGAGCCCATGGGCCAAGTCCACTGAGGTGTGCCAAGCCAGGGAAAAGCACTTTCTTAGTCAGGTTCTACCATTCTCTAGAGCACATGAATCCAGTAGGTATACAGCAGGTGTGCAGGATACATGCAGTTTGAGAACAGAATTGTAGAATGCTCTGGAAGAGATCTTTAAAGGTCCTCTAGTCCAACCCCTTCCTGCAGTGAGCAGAGACATCTTCAACTAGATTAGGTTGCCCAGAGCACTGTCCAACCTGAACTGGAAAGTTTCCAGGGATGTGGTTTCAAACACCTCTTTGGGCAACCTATACCAGTGCCTCACCACCCTCAGTGTACATTTCTTCCTTATATCTAGTCTAAATCTTGCCTCATTTAGTTTAAAACTATTACCTGTTGTCCTAATACAACAGTCCCTACTAAAAAGATTATCCTCATCTTTCTTCTGAGTCCCCTTAAAGTACTGAAAAGCCACAATAAGGTCTCCCTGGAGCCTTCTCTTCTCCAGACTGAATAACCCCAACTCTCTCAGCCTTTCTTCACAGCAGGAATACTGCAACCCTCTGATGGCTTTTGTGGCCTCCTCTGTACTTGCTTCAGCAGCTCCATGTCTGTCTTGTCAGGAGTCTGAGGACTCCAGAGCTGGACACAGTACTCGAGAGCAGAAGGGGAGAATCACCTCCCTTAACCTGCTGGCCCATTTCTTCGGATGCAGTCTAGATGGATTCACCTTCAGATTCACTGGGGATTTCTAAACAAGTGTCTGAGCAGGACAAGTTTTAGTCTGTTCTGTCCTACATAAGAAGTACCACCTGTGGGGAAATAGCCAACTGAGGTAAGACCAGCCAGTGCTGGAAGCAGTAGGGCTGCAAATCTCTAGCTCTCATTTCTGCTGAGGGTAAAGTGTCTGAGGTTTTAGTGGTGATGAGGAAGAACAATTTTGTGACACTGCTTGGAAAACTGCTTGTTTCACTATGGACACAAAAAAGTCCCAAGAAGCACTGTAATTGAATCAAATAAGCAGAAATCTCTGCTCCTTTGAAGCATCAGAGGAGAAGGTAGCTAGGATCTAGGTTTCCAGCATATGTGTGGCTACTCAAAATAATGAGATTGTTGTGCTCACTTGGGTGAAAACACAACCAGAAACCCTCCTCCAAGCTGCCAGTTTTCCCAAGCTGCCACAAGTTTCTTTGCCTGCTTAAACCAAAACAAGTGTGGGAAAAGGTTAGTACAGAGACATACTGTAGTGCTTGGAAGCCAGAGGGACAGAGCTGGGGAGGTGTGTTGATGTAAGGTGTGAAACGGGTGTGAAGCTAGCAGGCTTTCTGCATGAAGAGTGTGAGTGAGACTTCTCTGAGGGCTGACAGAATTTGGACTCTGGTTTGCAATGCTGTACCCAGAGGTCTGCAAACCAGCCCTTCTAAATCTGAAACAGACCCTCTCTCAAAAAAAGAGGAGGAGTTTTAAAAGTCTGAGAAGCATCTTTCTTTCCTAAGTGCAGAGGTGCTCAGAACTGTGATGCATGAAGATAAAAAGCTCATTGCAACTCTACACCTCCTATTTAGAGATGATTTGGCTGGTATGTTCTCAGCTTGCTGCTCTGAACTCCTAAGAATGTTGTCCTGCATTGTAAATGGAAACATGCTTTTCTTTGTTCTTTCGAAACCCTGACTACAATTTTAGCTCTGTCCTGCATTCCCTGCTTTTACAAGTTGCTTTCCCTTCTTGTGAAGGGCTCTTAGGAAATGTTATCAACAGAGCAGGACATATATCAAACTTGATTATTGCAAAAACTGGTTTGTGCTAATGCTTATTTTATTCTCTTTTAAGTAGCACTAACTGTTCCGTTTTCCAGCAATCTCAAAATGATTGCTTATTGCAAAGCTCTCTACATTTGTAATATCCTGAATCTTGCAGAATCATTTGAGATTACAGGCAGTACAATGAGCACAGTTAATTCCCCTTTGAACAGGTGTTACAGAAGTTCAGCATCCATGAACCAGGCCCTCAGCTTGCACAAACAGTATTACAGAATCACAGAATTTTAGGGGTTGGAAGGGACCTCTGGAGATTATCTAGTCCAATGCCCCTGCAAGAGCAGGATAGTGTCTAGTTGGGTTAAAGCAGTGCTGCTCGAATGGGAGGGCCCTCATTTACACCACTTGAGGATCTGGCCCTGAAAGCAAAGAAGAGAAGCCAGTAGTCCCATCACAGTTCTAATAAGCTAAAATAAAGTCAAGGTTTTTGCCTCCTCTAGACACATCCTGATGAAGAACTGCCAGTAAAGTGACATACGCAGTCAACACTTATCCCAAGGCTGTGATGCCACAGTCTTGGCTTAGCTCATATGGTGGAGTCCAGGGACTGCCAAAGCATTCCTCTCAGCCCTGTATGTCATGTGAGACCTATCTTTTACTAAAAATTAATCTGATAATAATTGATAATCAAATTAATTTGGGGGAGATCAAGCAACATCCAGAAATGCCTGGATCCCAAAATAGCACTCAGTTACGCTCAAAAATATCCTTTGCAGAGCTGTTCTTTACATCTCAAAAAGAGTGCCACATTTTTAAGAGCCAATGTTGTCTTGCACTTACTAGGAAGCTATAAGCAGAACAGGCATCAATTAAACTGTACCATAAAAACCACTCCACTGTCTAGCCTAGCACATAAGGCTGGCTATTACATTTTAATGCATTGCCTTTGACTGTCCCTTACTGCTTCCCTCACAAACTGATTAGGATTAAAATTCCCATTTCACAGATGAGAAAACAGATGCAGGAAAGCAGGAAAAAGCTCTGCTCTGAAGCTCTACAGTAAGTGAACACAAAGTCGAGGTTTCCTAGTCTGCAGTCAGCCATACCTTGTTATTTGCTGATGTAGCAAAATGATTTAGAGCTGAGCACAGAGGATTGTGCTACTGATGCCATAGGAAGCAAAGTGTGTCCAGGGTGACAGAAATCCTTTGCATAACAGGTAGTGGTTGTGATCTGTGTTATGCCACTGTAGATTTGCACGTGATTCCCATGGCTACATACTGCTTTTAAAGGACCAGCTATTGTCAGAAGCATAAAACTAAAATGATGCTATGAAATCAGGCTAAAAAAAAAGGATGCTGTTTTTATCTTTTGCAAAGCCAGTTGACATGTCCTTGACTTTGGAAAGAATCATTAATGTGTCTTCAGAGAGAAGCTGAGAGCTTCTTTCAGTCAAGCATCTTTTCTTCTCAGAGCTGGGCCTGGCAGGTTTCAGGTATCAGTGACCGTGCAGGATTGATACTTGCCCAGGAGCATGCTACTTCTGAGTCTCTTCTAAAACAGTCATGCCACCTTCCCACTCCACCTTCCTCTGTTTCCTTGGAAGGAGCCCAGCTGTCATGCAGCTTCATATTCTAGATGCCCTTAAGGGTGAACTATCCTCAAACAGTGGCATTATAACATCTCCCCTGGAGACACTCCACAACTTGGAAGAGGGATTTGCTTTCAAACAAATAAGGCAGGTAAATCCTCTTCTGTTCCTCTTTTTAAATCCTGTGATGCTGCCAAGCTTGCTCTTGCTTCTTGTTATTGTAATGCTTCATAGACCTGCAGACTGGCCTCTTTATCCCATTGCCATGGCTGTCTATATTTGCTTGATATTTTTAGCTAACTTTCTCTCCCCAGATCAACTCCCCATGGCCACATTGACGTGTTATTCCCACTGCTTTGCTCTTTCACTTTGCAGTACTATCCTGGTAATAAATAGAGCAATCAGTGCACATCCTCTGAGCAGCCAAAGCTTCCTTCTTCTGTCTCCACTTAAAGATTGCAGTATCACCTACTCATTTCTGTCCCCTTCTAATTGATACTCCCAGGTGCATGACCTGGTCCACAGCCACATGTTTCTGATACTCCAGGGCACCTAGCCTCTGCTCTGCTGCCTCATTACACATGCAAGCCCTTAGACTTGCCACTCCCTTTGAGCAGCTTATTGCTGTATTAGATATGAACCTCAGGGAGCTGAGGGAGGTTCATGAAAGGCCAGCATTAATGGCCATTAGGGAGAGAGATAATTACTTAATGCTAGTACAGCTCTTTCACCATGTAAAGCTATATAAGTGCTACGTACAAGGAGTATTATAAGGCTGAGGTTTGTCTGCTACCACGAAAAGCTGGTATCTGGGGAAAATATTCTCCTTGTCCCAGCTTTCTGAGTGGCATCCAGCTGATTGTATGTATGGCTAGGCTTCGCGAACGAAGATCCTGGGAGNTGATTAGGAAGGGAGAAGATGACATGTTATCTCCAGTTAGTTCAACAGTACAGCAGCAGGTAGTGGAGGAGCAGTGTTCAGTGAAGACTGTGCAATACAGCTGCCATTTGGGCCACTAACAAAGTACCATAGAAAGCAAAACCCTAGTAACTAGGGCTGAAAAACCCTCACGAGACCTTTGGACTGCTGGGAATCCAGATACTAACATGTTAAAGGCAGCTCCTGGTGGGCAGCCCTGTTTTGCCCCCAACAGCTCACAGACCAGCTCCAGGGTTATAGGCCGAAGTAGCATTCACAAGGGAGCTACTGAGCCATCATCTCCCCACTCAGAGCTGAAGGTCACTTCATGGTTCTCAGCTAAGAAAGGAATTTGGTCTCTGGTATACTCTAAATCTGTGTTTTATTATCATGTTTGTTTTGTTTCCTTCCTAACACTGAAAAAAAAAAAAAATAAAGCAGTGCTTCTCTTTTGGTTGGTCATTTGACAGCTTTCTTCCTGTTCCTGGCATACTTCAGGGAGCCTCTGCTCCTGCTCCTACCTTGGGAAAGTCACAAGAACCACTGGAGGTGTCTTCATAAGGTGCAGCATTATTTGAGCTTCCCTTTTATGTGCAGGAAGATGAACCATTTAAATTGTAGAGAGTCACGTAACAGTAGTAGAGACCTTGGCATTTTTTCTCTCCAGGAAAATCCATTCAACATTCAGTCCACTTGACCTAGTGATAAGGCATATTCTCAGCTTGCTGTCTCTATTCCTGCTGCTGTAGGTAGGGATGACCTCGGATCTTCTTTAATTGCAGACCTGGCTGTGATCCCAGGCTGGGCTGCACCAGAACATATGTCCTTTAGACCTCAGCTCTAGGAACTGGGTGATCCATAGCAGATAACTTAGCTCTGAATCTTCTCCCAGCTGCCAGATGTGTGTCCCCATCAGGACACGTTGATTCCTGCTGCAGGCAGGATGTGTTATTCAGCAGTTCTGGACAGCCTTGTGTGACTAAGAGCCACAGGTGGCTGGGTCACCCCAGAGGACACAAGGGCAAAAAGGAAAAAAAGGAAAAAAAGCAATGCAAGCAAAAGGAAGGAAAAGCTTCTCTGTTTGGCCAAGTAGAGCTCTTGGAGAAAAACAAACAATAAACAGAACTGCTGTAGATCATGCCTTTGAGTCAAAGTTTGTCAGATCAGGTCAGGGCATGAAAAGGTGGCTTCTAGGGGGGAGGCAAAGGGCAGTACATGCTGATGGCTGGGGATTCAGGAGGAGACATTCCTTCCCACCTTCAGTGCTCTGATCCAGCAGCACTGAGAGACATTCCTGTATCAGATGTGGCCATATTTCGCCTGTGTGAGTTCTGACAGATTCCTGGGAATCTTTTGCAAAGCAGAGGGATTAACCCTGACACACCAGGCAGAGCTGAGCTTTGCTGAATGTTAGCCGTGCCACACTTCATGGTTTTAACTGCTACCTTACCAAGGCTCTCAAATACCCAAGTAGTTTACATCAGCTACTTCTGGTAGCTGTTTAAATGCAAGTTGTGACTGGATGTGATTTCCGAGTACTTTATTTGTAATTTCCTTTCATCTTACCCAGAAAGAAAGGTGCTAGCTATATCTGAGGCAGCACCATTGCCAGAATCACTCTGCCCTCAAAAAAACATAAATCCCCAAGGTACTCTCCTGACTGAAAGACATCATGTGCTATGGCCATACCAGCCCCCAGGCTGAGCCTCTTCTAAGTGAGCCAAAAGCTGTCACAGCAGACTCTCTGCACAGCCCTGTCCTTGCCTTCAGGTCTTGTGCTTTTACTGTCATTGGCTGACATAGCCAGTGCTGAACATGAGCTTGAAAATAAACAACAACAACAAGAAAAAACCTTCCACCAAACATTTCAACTTACTTGACTTCTTTTGTCCTCACCATGCATCATTCCACATGTGTATGCTTCATTTTATGGAGAACGGCACGTCTGATCCACTCCTAATCCTCATTTTCTACACCAACCACCTCTTCTATTGCAGGCTCTAGCAGTGCTACAGCATAGGGCTTGCTGCCTGCTCCCTTGAATGCTAGTGACTGAAGACATCTTACAGCAATTTGCAAGTGATCACACAGAGGTTTTGGAGCTTCACAATCAACAAAGCAACCTGTAGCTGTTTCTCCTTATTGTGTGCAGCTGCACTGGGTGCTCCAGCCTTGCCCAGAGCAGGGGAGATGTAGGTCACCTGCTGCCAGAGGGGAGAGGGTTGGACTTACCCAGGAAAGGAACCAAATGTCCCTGTCGTGTGGTGATGTAAGGAGCCAGATGGGCTTGCTCAGGAGCAGGAAAGCCTGACCAGTCAGGGTTAATGTGAAACTGAGAAGGGGATGAGACCTTCCTGCTGTCAGTAGGACTGCTTGGCAAGGGACTGTTTGTTCCCCCCAGATGCACACACTGTGTTTCAACATGAGTCTAAAAATAAAGCCTGCCATTGACATTGTTTTTCCTTACTTCATTTAACAATCTAGTTGCTTTATGACCTGTAATTCTGAATCACGTTGAACCAAGTAGTGTAATTTGCAAGCAGGGACAGTGGCCTTCCTCCCCCTTTCCCCCATCTCTGCTCCACTGACTGTGTTTTAATCCCACGGTTTTCAGCATTCCTAATGATCCATTAACAAGCTGCCAATTACTTATGCAAATGAGGAGGGGGCAGGCATGGAGGGGTGGCTCTTGCTAGAGGTAAATTCTGCTACCTCAGAATAGCCTGAGATAAATCACTACCGCTCTAAGAGCTGCAGGTACCCAAGAGTACTCTCAGTTATATTATCTGCCATCTAAAAATGCCAGAGGTAATGCAGAGGATGGGTGAAAAGAGGGAAACAGAGGAGTAATCGCACATATATATTTTAATTATGCTTGCCCAATAATCTATTTGTTGTTCTCATACTTCACCCCTCCCCTTTTCTTCCCAGAACTCGAAGCAGCGGCACCCACTGCTAGGAAAGGACAGCACAACCAGCCTGCAGAGGAACACAAGCCAGTTTCTCATTTTCGTGTAATTAAATGTTCTAAAAGCCATGATATCTATAACCCTAGGACACAACCTTGTGAGGAACCCCAGCCATGCCTCATTCAGCTAAGGAGCTGTGGGAACAGAGCAGCTGCAGTTTGCAAAGCACCTAGTGAAGTGGTCAGCAAGGCTACCACCAGGTCCTTAAACCCCTGTACTAACAATTGCTGCTAGAGTTTTCCCAGGTGAAGGAGAGCTGACCAGTCTCCTGATCCCCTGGGCTACCTATTGAATGACAAGACACTTAAGTGGTAGCACTGAGGAAAGATTCACTGGTAGGAGAGTCTATGGCTTCCTGAGAAGTCCCAGTGCTTGGCTCTAAGTTAGCACTGGGAGGCTGTGCACAAAGGTGTATCCAGGTGGTGGCTTATTTAGTCTTCCCCACTGCATCCACAACATGGGCACCACGTCTGGGCTGTTCAAAACCTACCAACTAATCCACCTTTCTCCTGGCCATTGTCCAGGTAACAGCAGAGGCTGGGAAGGCCACTACATGTATTCAAACTACAGTGATCAGACAGTTTGTCAGGCATTGTATGAATTTACAATTTTGTCTCCACTAGACCTTTGCACCACACCACAGCCTGTTTTGGGATAGACCTGCTCAGAGACATCAATACCCATGAATCAGCACAGCTGTCAGCTGGTTCCAACTTCAAAGGGGATCTGTAGCCTGCAAAGACTGCAAGTACCAACAGAAATTGTCCATGACTGATCTACATTATCATTTTGCAGTAGGCTGGTAATACTACAAGAAGTGTTTAATAGCTCAAAAGCTAATCAGATAGAGGCTAAGTAAAAACCATCATGATGCAAGAAACACATCCATCAAGATTCCGCTCTTTTGGCAATGCAGGGAATGAAAACCAGCTCAGTTTCAGGCTTTGGAAAGTAGGAATAAGATTTGCCCAGTAAATCTTAACCTGGTGATATAAAACCAAAGATTCAAAATGGCCTGAGAGATGCAGCTTAGGAGATAGGACCAATAAAGCACTTGCATGTGTGATCACGCTAAAATGCTTTCAGATTGGTATCACATCATCTCCCCTTCCATCGTCCGTCTCTCTCTCTCTCTCTCTCTCTCTCTTTCTCTCTGTCCTGACAGTGACTCCCCTCTGGGTGCCCAGTAATGCTCTCTCTTTGTCTGCAGTCAGAGCCATTCCTGACTGACGACTATACATGATTTAGATAAGGCTCCATTACTTAACTTCTGGATGCTGGATAATCAGTTCAACTGCCTTGGCATTAATCATAATAATATTCAAAATTCATTAGGCTAGATTGTTTGGAAATCTATTTCTTGTTAATGTCAGATTCACTGAGCATAAGCCTGGCAGCATACAGACAGAAATTTAATACAACACAGGGCATGGGAACTCCCTATAGAAGCACTTCCTTCCTTCACGTGCAGCTGGACCACGATCTGGCAGCTCCTGCCTGGTTTGTCATTTGTGAGTCTTGTTAAGAAGCAGTGAAACACTGTGGGCATGCTGCCTGATGGGTGATCAAGGGCCATCTATAGAAATATGTAGCTGAGAATGGAGTTTTTAAAGGGGAAGGTTAGATGCTCAGGTCTGCATCCACAAATCTTGAAAATATCTTTTGTATCCAAAAACTGGGCAGGCAACCCAGAGACTTTTATGGGAAATTGTAGTTAGGAACTACAAAAAATCAAAAGTCTTTTAAAAATAGAAATCTGTTCCTCGCTTTCCTGAAAACTTAGACTACTTTAGATTACAGGATGGGGCCTTAGTGCTTTACCAAGGTGAAAAAGTTTCAGCAGTAAAAATAGTTGGGTTCTTCCAGCCAGTTTCCTGTAGGCCAATTGAGGACAGTTCCAATGGTGCACTTCCTGATGGTTTATTTGGCCTGTTTAAGCATTTGGGGTGAGGATGCTTCCCTTCAGGTACAAGTTCCCACCCTCCAGTTGAACAGTGGTTTCTCAGCAGGGAAACATCACAGAAATATAGAACAACTTCAGAAGATGCATATGCTTTCTCACCTAACGAAGGCAGTGCAGGCACAGATGGCATCTCAGACAAACACGTTGCAAGCCATGTTAAAATAAAGAGCTCATCATCAGAGGCTGCAGTGTCACATCTACTAATGATGTGATTAAACTCATCAGTGCCAGTGGGAAAGCTGTGCCAGCTCTGGCATTTCTGGAGAGCTGCATTTCACAGCAGAAGCAAACCCCAATCCTGCCACGACTGAGGCCACTGCAGAGACATGTTGAGTATATGATTTTAATGGCTAAACTTTCTGAGACCTAAAATAGGGGAGGTTGCCCTGGACATGCCCTTCCTAAGCCTGCCTGAAGCATCCCTGTCAAAAGGTGGTGTGGCACATAAAGGAGAGGCTGAAGATCGTGCCAATAGCCAAAAAGGGACAGGCAGAGGAGAAGGGAGTGACTGCACTCTCAGAAGAGATTGAGCCCAGCTGTAATAAGGGAGCAGCAGCAGCACTGGGAAGTGTCAGAGCTAAAACTAGCGATAGCCAAAATGGTGGCAAGTGCAGAAGGTGAGACTGGATGGAGTCTGGCTGCAGGATTCTGCTGGAAAACAAGCTAAATTTGAAAATGTGCACCATTGTATTCTCTTCTACTCTGTTTTTCCACCTGAGACTTTCTGTGCATTGAAGTTTCCTCCATTCTTTATCCAGTTTTCCAGATGCCCTTGAGGAGGACAGAGTTACTGGAGTCCCATGCATTTTAACCACTGTGTTAAAATTCTTCTACCCTACTTTATTTAGCCAGGGGCGTAAATAAATAAGCAAACCCACAAACACAGGAACCTGGTTCCCAGATACCATTAGAGCCCTTGAGCACTAAGTGGCCATCACAGATATTGCTAGTTGCCTTCTGCTCCCCTTCCTGCATCCAGCCAGCCACTCTACCCCAGGGAGCCCCACTGGGACCATTTCACAAACCCAGCACCCAGTAGGACATATCTGACTGGTTTTGCCATAATACACGACTGCTGCTTGATGGTCAGCTCTCCAAATAGGGTGGGTTTTCCTAAAGGAGTCTCCAGCCACCAGCTCTCCATTAGGGTTAGCCACAAGAGGAAGGATGGAAAGAGAAAGTAAGCCTAAAGAAACCGCTAATGTTCTGCAGTGTCTGCTAGGATGAATGACCCCTGCAGACATATGCTGAGCAGACAGGACAGTCCTCAATTATGTCATTGCTGGGAGCATTTACTTCAAGGAGAAACGTGCCTAAAAATGCTGGGCTTAAAGCCTTGGCTGGTTTTGCTGCCTCTGGATTTGGCCACTGTAGTCCAAGAGCATTAGGTATGTGTATGCAGCATGCACAGGCAACGGCATGCATGTCTGCATAGGAAACAGCTTCACAGCCCAAAGAGTAGAGCTGAAAATAAAAACCCAAACCCTATTAAATTTCATTCTGCCCTCTTTCCTTTGTGAGAAGGCCCTAAAGGATTTGCTAAGGTATTAATGGGTACCAATCCATATCTTCCAGTGGGCAACCCCCACAAAGCCTCCCTCAGGAAATCACAAGCAAATCTTGCCTGCACGATGGAAATTTCCTGCTTGCCACACTGATTTTGCCCAGCCTCATCCTTACTGCATTATCCCTGTGCTAGCTTCTATAGACTTCTCTCAATGTTTTCTCACCTTCAAGCTGACAACTTGGCAAATATTTGCAATCAGGTAGCACATCTCCTCACTCTGGTCAATCTTTAGACAGATTATTTACATACAGCTCTTTCTGTCCTCAGCAATCAATTGCTACACACTGTCTTTGTTCCTGCTACACCTCTCCAGAAGCTGTTGACCTTATGGGTCCTCTTTGTGGGGCTGAGTCAGGGACATGTGGCTGTCTAATAAAAGAGTATTTAAAGTAATGATTGCTGCAGAGGCACACATTTTGCTCTTTGACTTGGGTTCTTTATATGGACAACTTCAGAAGACAGTGTGTTTCACTGGCACACTGAAAGCCACAAGATTGCTGAGGAGCTACCACCCCACAAGGGACTGTGCCTGGTTCAAAGTGGACAGGGCTTTTCTAAAGATAAAATGCAACATGGGCTGGAGTAGACACAATCTCCCTTTAGAGTGATACTTGTTGTATATTGATCAGAATGGGCTCGGTGCTTTATTAGCCACCTGAGAGGTGCCTTGAGCTACTACTGGAACCCGTGTTTGATAATCAAAGGCATTTGTCATTCTTCAAAATTCTCCATGAATAGGTGTTTGATTTGGGTGCTTGTGAAAAATGGAGGACAGAAATCTGGAGCAAGAGGCAGCGAGGCATCAGGCAGGGGTAGAGCATCCTGCTACCCACCCCTCATCCTGACCCATGGGGCAGCCCCACTGTGACATCCCATATGGCCCCATGGACACCATCCTATGGGGCAGGACCCAGCAGCTGAGCAGCTCTGGGCTCAGCAGAGCTCTCACTACTGGCAGAGATCTCCCTGATGAAGGCTGGAAGAGCAGCAGCCATGGCCCTCAGCCACTTGGTACATGTAGCTCCCTCAAAGACCTCCTTTCTGTTTTGGCTTTTCTGCCTTTTGTAAAGGAACTACTCTTTTTTTTTCCCCTCCCTGAAAGGTACAGGTGAGCCTTGATGCCCTCTTGTTGCACCTTCCCCCACTTGAATTTTAAACTATTTAACAGCTTTAAATACATCTAATGAGGTTTCAGCCTGCACTTTGCTGCCATCGTTCTGCTTCTCTGCCACCGGGAAGAAGAGTGGTTTGGAAACCTATCGCACACTTCCCTGTGCTGGAGGTCTAATTACATGGTAACTGGTGACCTTGTAAGTACAGGGTAATCTGCTGTGTAATACCAAGGTAAATTATCCCAGTACTTCTGTCTTTTCCACTGCAGCCCTCTGCAGAGATTGAAATACAGCTGGTTAAATGGTAATTAATCTTTGAACCATCTGAGACTTGCCCAAGCTGATGAGAAGTAACCAGCAGAAGCCCACTAGCTCTGTGCAGGGCAAGGGACCAGCTCAGGAGCCACTGCTTTAGGAGTGCTTGGTGTCAGCTAGCCAAAGCAGGGGCTACTTTGTCACCCATTCTCTCCAGGTGCTAGCTGCTTGGGGCAGCAGGTATGGGCTGCTTTCCCAGAGCTGGATGTGGTTGTCTCCTGCCTGCCCTGGTTTAGGCATCACTTATTTGGAGTCACACATCCAGTCATCTGCAAGAGGAAGGGGACACCAGGAACATGTGGATGCCCCAGGAGAACAGGCAACCACCCTGTCTGCTTTAGTAGGATGGGGCCAGAGGTTCAGAGTGGCACATCTCTGATGGGGATCATTCATCTGAAACAGCACCAATGCTTTCCTCTGAAACCATCCAAACCAGCCAGGCACAACCCCAGGCATTCATCCTACCAAACTCCAGGAAAACCAGCCTAGACATCTGCTTTTTCCCTCCCTACTGTGAGATATACTTTACTCCCTCCTGCACTAATATGCTGTCACCCTGGGGCTAGGGGCTACCTGTCTGAGTCCTGGTACCTTTATGGCAACAACATACATTTGCATTCATTTTAGACCCACTGACATCATTCCCTCTGGAGACCTTCGGATTTTTATAGTAACCACACTAATGACTTTCAGATTATGGACTAATAAAATATTTTAAGTTGTGAGGAACGTTAAGATGGGCACTGTATGATTCTTATGACATTTAAATAGTGCTCAAAAAAAAAAAGAAGGAGGGGTGTGGGTCTGAGTGCATGTGTTTTCCAAACAGGAGCACTGAAATAGAAAGTCAAAATCCTACATGCTGGTACCAAGATCAGCTCTGACACCTCCCCTCCATGCCTGTTTCACTTGAATACCTGCCAAGTTAAATAAGCAAATACGAGATTGCAGCATCCTACTTGCAAACCCATTTTTGGCAGGTGAGCCTTCCTCCTTAGTCACTCTGGCTCTGGAACACAGCAGTGATATGATCTAAGCATGTACAACTCCAGGTGCCACTGCCCTCTGTGGGCTGGCTCATGACTTATGAGTAACACAGAGTTTTAGCACCTCAACCTATACTCACCTATTTCACCTCCCTGCCCAGTCATTGCACACTCTGATTAACTAACTGGTCAAGGCTATAAAGCAAAGCAAGTCATGGGTCTAGAGCATCCCATCATCTCCATGCCATGCACCACAAGGTAGGCTGCTGCCTCAGCCCCTCTCCTCAGGCCGGGTAGCAATTGCATAGTTTGGGGTGAATAAGGCTGTCCTGGATAAAGAAGGGGCAATTTGGAGGAGGGAATTTGCTCCTTACAACTCTATGAGTTGGTATGGCTAATAGCTTTGTGCTTCATTTCCTAACCTGTAAAATGGGGCAATGCAACTCACTGACTGCTCAGAGATGCTGTGCAGGTAATGGCTTGCACAGTAAAGCAATAAAATGGAATGGAAAAGCCTGCCAAGAAAGGGAAAAATAGTCAGATGTTCAGCTCAGTGTTAGTTATACCTGGCAAGAGAGACAGAGGGTTACACAATGAATATTACAGAGAAGAATAACAAAGAAGTTCCTTTGTTCTGCGATTATTTTTGCCTTGTACCTCAACTGGATGATACAAGATTAACTGCAGGTGATTATGTAAAGACTGTTCTACAAGGCAGAGGCAAGTGTGATCTTGGGCATTCCCATTGTCATTACCTGACCTTGCACATTCCCTTTGCAACATCAGCACCTTTTTTGTAGATAGGATTTCTGGGTGGTTATTTTAAGAAAACTGTGTTAAATTTCTTGCTTCTGTGCCAGGTACCTACTGCATAACAAAGGGACCATGACTAAGCACAGACTGGAAATCAGAAGCATCTATGAGTTAAAGCAATGAGATTCTGGGACTGTCTTCCCTTAGGAGCACATTTAATAGTGATGCTTGATTATGAGAAGGATAGATCTGATGTGATTGATGCAATAGGGGATTGGACCTGATGATCCAGGGAATCCCTTCCAGCCCTCTCTACTGCTAAGGAAATTATTTTTTAGGGCAAGGGGAAGGGGGATGCAGTCCTCTACTGATAGCAAACAATGACAAAGTGTGTAGATACCTGCTGATGGTTAGTGGGTCTCCATCCCCAGATTTAACTGCTTCCCATCACCAAGAAGGTGGAGCAGGTCTCTCCTGATCTGCCCATACTGAGGTGGGCACAGGGATCCTACCTTGCTCCCTCCCTCTTTGCATTTTCCAACTACAGAGAACTTCTAAAATTCACTCTTCTTAAACCAGTACCATAAATGTCTCAGCTCACAGGTTCCCTACATATTTCTAAGGTACTTACCCATCTCCCAACACCACAATGACTGTGTTCCTTGCAGTCTTTTTTTTTCATGTGAATTTCCTCAGTGAAGATGAGAGGAGATCACCTTTTAACAACAGGAAACTGAGGCACAGAAGGACTAACTGAATCCCCTATGGTGGCAGAGGACATTGGTAAACATGGAAGGGATCATGTCCTAGTCCGAGTCAGAACAGTATTCCATTCCATACACATCATATTCAGTATAAAACTGAGGGCCAGTCCCTGAAACTACCACACCAAGCTTGGCCTTGGTGTCTCTTACATAAAGCCTAAGACCCAAGCAAAGTAGGTGCATGATTAAGATATTTATCACCTAATTAACAGCAGTTCAAAAAAAAGAGAGGTTTAGGCCCCCACCTTGCCTGAAGGTTAAGTACCTGAGCCATCTGGGGTGCTGGACTAATAACTCTTTGTGAGGATCAGCAGCCCAGCTCTGCTGTTGCAGAAATCTGTCCACTCTTCTCTCAATTTTGATACAAAAATTCCTGAATCTACTTCCAGGATCCAGCCCCTGAGTCTGATTCTTTTCTGCTGCTGAGTCCTTCTGGCATAGCTTCAATGGTGATGGTGATGGTGATGATCACGGGGGGGAGAGGGGGGGGTCGGGTTTGTTACTGGTTTTGTATGTATTTCATTTTATTGTTATTATTTTCACTGAAGTAGTTTTAGTTGTCATTTCCAATCCACAAGTCTCTCTCTCTCTCTCTCTCTGTTAATTCCCTTTTTTCCTTCCTGAAGTGGAGGAAAAGGGAATAATAGAAAGCATCTGTCACTGGATTAGTGGTCGGCCCAGCCCTAACCCTTGACAGACTGGCAGCCCAGTCCAAGGCTGGGATCTAACTGTTGGACTTTTCTCCATGCACCTAACTGGGCTCTCCCTTTCACAACAGGAGCAGCAGAGCACAAAGTATTCCTCAGCCCAAGCATTCATTGGACTGGGATTCCTGTCCTCTGTCAACCCACATGGGATTGAGCTTGGAGTTTCTGAGGGACAGTCCAAGGTTGTTTCAGAAGGGATGCACGGGAAAGTGATTACGTTCCTTTTCCCCTGAGTAGTTTAATTCCTTCTTGCTAAGAAGATAAAATGCTGTGATTTCTGTGGATCAAATGGTACAGGATAAGCTAAGGGAGTTTATTAATTAGCACACTTTCAGGGCTGGGGGGAAAAAAAGCAACAAGGTTGTAGACAATAGCTATGAGCATGACCCAAGCACTACCTGCCATGACATTTTAGCCAAGGGGAGGTTGTCATATTTGTGCTGGGCATGGCACTCTGATAGTGAATAAAAATCATAAATGAGAGTGCAAGGCTTTCTCTCTTCAAAATGCAGCTATTCACAGACAAGTGCTAAATTTCTCCAGGGCCTGATCCTGCAAATAATCCCAAGTATAGCACTTCTGTGCCTAAGTGCTCCTCTGGCTTCCCCAGGGATTGCTTGGAGTAGTGAGTGCTAAGCCCAGTGGCAAGTGGTTGCAGGATCAGATTCATAGTGTGCAAAGCATTCGGGCTGAAAACAGCTATAAAGAAGTCACATATTATTATGTCACATTGCAAAGGTCAACCCCAGTATTTGTTCTGTCATAAGGACATGATTGAAAGGCAAAAAAATTGTGTCAGGGCACAGGGGAAAATAATTTTTTTAAAAAACTGCCTTCAGGGCTGAGGATACAAAATTACATCAGTGCTTAGAACTAAATTCCCATCCACACCCCACAATTCAATTTGGGCTCAAAAGGGCATAAATGTAACAAAATCACCTTTTAGTGGCATGTCCTCTTACCCACTGACATAGAATCATAGAATCATAGAACAGTTACAGCTGGAAGAGACCTTGAAGATCATTGAGACATATTCCCTGTAAAATCAGTACTGCCTAAACCCACACTTCTGTGTGATTTTGGCAATAGTCAGGAACTGCCAGAGCCCTGCTCCATCACGGGTCCAGGGAGAGCTTTGTGAGATCCACTCAGCTGCTGTGCACCACATTGGCATTTGCTTAATGCCCATCACAGCCAGGGCATCAGGAGTGGTGGTGACACTGGGATGAGGCTGGGCAGTGGGACGCTTAGTCCTTCATCAGCTGGCCAGGAGCATAAAGCTGCTCTAACAATGTCACAGAGAGGTTTGGGTAATTGCACCCCAGTAAGTTGTCCCCATCATGACTACTTTGCAAATACTTATGACCATCTCTCTGGGCTTGCTAGCATAGGGAAGTTATAGAGAAATGAAGCGTGGAAGCCATCACTTTCCTGATTTCATTTATGAGGGGTCATAACTGCTCTGCACAGACAGTATCTTTGAGTGAATTAGCTCAATCCATTTCCAAAACAGGCTCAAGAAAAGGTTCCTCAGCTTTCTGGATCAACAAACCACTTCCTTGACAGCAGTGAAACTGCACAGAACGATCAAGTTCAATGTTTGGCACTCTTGCAGGCATCAGCAGCTCACCTCCAGCAGCCTTCCAGCTCTGGTGGTGGCTTTTGGGATGCTGTGACAGTTGGGCTGAACATCCCTATCTAGAGGCTCCAGCACGGAGCAATCACAATGGGATGATAGCTCACCTCTGTGAGAGGGAGGCAGGATTAACAGAGGTGATACCAGCCCTCTACTGTCTCATATGAATCACATCTGCCATCACCTTGGCAAAACCAAATGCACTGTCAGAGCATCAAATCCATACCAATCCCTCACTGCCTCTCCTCTGGGCATGGGATGGGAGCAGTAGTGGGGCAGTGATGGCTGACATCCACTCAATCACAGCTGCAAGCACCCAACTGCTCAGACACCAAGGCTGTGTCTAGACTAGGGAACAAAAGGTGTCAGGGCTGACAGGTGACAGTCCAACTGTTCAAATGGTCTGGTTTTAGTCCATGCCAATTTAACAGCATCCAAACAACCATGGAGAGGACAACACATGTCAGGGACAGTCCCTGGTGAGCAGTGCAAATGCCACCCTCTTTGGAGGCAGAATGCCGTTTGGCTGAGCGGAGACAAACCATGCTGTACTCACTGCCATCAGAGCCAGAGGACAGCCCATGCTGTCCACTAGTGCAGACACAGCCTGAGCATCCATGGAGGAGGACTGCACTGAGGAGTTGAGCATTGACCCCATATTATCTCACCATGCAGACAAGTCCCAGAGAGTCGCTATAGTAGAAACACATGTAGTTCCCATCACACACCAAAGTGCCTTCACTGTCAAACACGCTAGACCCAGCCTAGTCCCGAAACCACTCAATCCCACAGGTCATGTCACACTCAAGTGGCACCAGTCCCCCACTTCCAGCTGCCCCAGGGGTCGAGATCCACTCACTGTTGCAGCTGCCGATGGTGCCAGTCTCTGTCGCTGCCACGCTGCGCTGAACTGGCCCTTGGGACGCGGCCCTTCCTGACAGTGAATGGGTGAAAACAAGGGAAGGAGACAAACAAAAGAGAAGGGAAGGGTGAGAGAGGGAGGGAGGGATGGGGGGGATGAAGCAAGAGGACAAGAAGGGAAAGGGTGTGTCTTTAACTGAACCGTATGTCTTTCACTGGCTGCAACATCCCAAAGCTGCACAACCTTTGTTGTGACGGCACAGGGCAGATGGAAACATCTGGCCCTGGTCACCACCACCTGACATCCCACACCATCACCTGCACCAGTGCAGAAGTAGGGTGAGCTGGGCAAGGCTCATGTGGGTCTTGGCCTCCTGAAACTTCTCCTTGCACTGTGAAGCCAAATCCCATGGGGGACTCAGAGTCCCTCTCCAGACAGGAGAAGTTTTAGGAGGCTTGAGCTATTCCTCTGTATTTGGTACTCAAGCATCCTGCTCCTTGCCCATCGCCAGCCCTCCTGGGCACGGTGCAGGGACCCATCTGCCTCTGTCAGCAAAACAAGACCCAGGCCTGATGTCTTTACTCAAGTAAGCTTGGGTTAGCCAGAGTTAAGGGCATCATTGGCCAAATGTGCCAGTGAAGCAGCAGGTACATTGCCCTATGCTTTCCCAAAAGTCTTTGCCCCATGGCTTCTGATGACCTACAAATCTGCCAGCACTTGCAAAACAGAACTTTAGCAAAATAAGAAATACAGCACTACATTCTCCCATGTACCAAGTAGGGAAGATTTAGGGAACAGGAGGAAGGAGAAGGGGTAGGGATCTCAGCATGCAAATTAAGAGAGCGTAGGGGTCTGCTTATGAGACTTTCTAGTAAGGTGTTGTATTCCCACTGGCTCAAAAAGCAGACAAAATCCCAACATGAAAGGGTAGTTGGTGAGCACAGTGGGTTGGAGGGAGACCTCTGACTGTACAACTTAGGAGTTCAGACTGACAGCTGCCCAGGGAATACCGAAAATATGACCTCAGGGTGTGTCCAGCTAGTCATCATGCTGGGTGCCTTCCCACCCTGCATCAGAGGTGAAAACTGAGCTGCTAAATGTAGATGACAGCTCATTCTGCTTGGGGAATTGCACTGTGAATGACTGACTCACCTCCTTTCTCAAAAAGTTGAGGTAGGAAGTGGGTGGGGGAAAGGCTTAGAAAATGGTTTCAGGATGGTTGTTTAAATTGCCTCTGCATTGCAATGTTACAGCTAGGGAAAAAGAAAAGAGAGACCAATCCCATAAAGCCTCATCCTAAAGCCAGCTGTGGCAGAGGTATGGACATTGGAGAGAAGCAGAGAAAATGAAGTCATCCAGCAGTGGAATAAAACCATCAAAATAATACAGTGCAGAACAAAGCAAATTGTATCTCAAACACAGAGCTGAAAGAGAAACATCTTCCTCTGTCAGATCTATTACCATGCATTTATTCCAATAACAAATAACTAACCCAGAGAGTAACCCAAACTTGATTTATTCCTCCATCTAAGTAAATATGAAGAGGCAGCCGAATCTGACTGTAAAAACCACTGATCTCATATGTTTTCCTTGTATGTATTGGAAAAAATAGGAGTGGAGTTTCTGCCTTGCTGCCAGGGGATGCTGGCAAAGCATTTGAGCTATAGATATCGTATCTTGTCACTAATGACTGCAGGGAACTAAAAGGGATTTGGATTTTTTAATGCTTCACATTAATTGATAATTTGGTCTCAGAATCCACAGTGGAACACAGGATTTGCTATATTGGATCAGTCTAGTGGCCCATAAAATCTGGCATCTTGCCTCAGTGGTGCTCAGAAAAATTATCATCCAGTGTCTTTGCTTACAAGGTTGCTGGCCATTTCTGCAAGGCTGGACAATCATGAGATGAAAGGTCTTTCTGGCCTGTACTGCAACCTCTTTAAAACCCTGAAACATGGTTTTAGCTGGGCTGTACTACCATTTTTCTTTAATGCAAAGAAGAAACTCTAACTACAAACATTTTCAATAGATGTGCTGCTGGTTCTCCTCTTGTCACCACTGCCCAAATGGTGAGAAGGTGAACTTGTATTTTCAGAGGACATAACTGAGGCCAAAGAGGGGGAGATGCCTTGAACTGAGCAGAACAATATTGATTAGGCAGTGTCAAGATTTCCCTCACAAATTCCTTTAGCAATCTTATCATGTGCTGCCTGCATAATTGGATAGGGAAGAGAGAGGAGGAATCACTTAAGCATCCAAAGCTCAACACACACCAAGAAAAGATTCCTATTTTTGTGTGTGTGTGCAATTTTGTGCATCATTGCCCCTTGATTGTACATTGAACATGCTCTCTTTGACAGCCTAGCCCTAAACAGCCTGTGTATTAAAGACAGCTGCTTGCAAATAGGGGCTTTCTCCATCCATCTGGCGTGGAGAAGGAGCTCACTGTAGCTGTAAGAGAGGCAGGACTATGAAACATGGGGGGATCAGGAGGTAAAAGCCTGTGGAAACTCTGACCATGCAGGAATCAGGCAGAAAAGAGCAAACATCTTAATTAAGGAGGGTGATGAAGATACTTGCATCTTAATTCTTCTAGGGAGGTCTTCAGTTTGTCTTGAAGCACGGCATAATTTATCCATGTCCCCACTAAAATGGCTTATAAATTCAATGCCTCTAGTTCTTTTGCTGACCATGCTGAGCTCTGGAGATGCTCCCCACCTTTCTAGACTCATGTGTGATCTTATGGTTGTTTGCATGGTAAAGGAGAGCTGAGATCATGGTCCTGCAGGTAGGAAGACAGGAGAAGGTCACTGGCCAGCTGGGATGAAGTGGAGAAATGGGCTCAACAACCTAGTTAAGGTGAGAGGGGAGGGTTTTACACATCCAAGTCTCCCTCAGTTCTAAGTAGCAGTGTGTGAACTGTTCATTTCCATATGCTCAGGAGCACACACATTGTTTCTGGTCCACCTGGGGCTAGAATAATGACGCTCAGTGGCATATGGTTCTCCATCTCCTTCTGCTCTAGCTACAGTTTAAATCAGGCCACCTCGGTAAAACCCAGGAGCCATCAGCTTCCCTGGTCTGCTCTGTACAAAACCCTTGCTTATTTCTGGTGAAACTACAGAGGAACATGTTTTGGATGGATCTCCACCATGGGAGAGTCTCTCTTTGGCTCAAAACTAAGTGCTATGCTCTTTTCTATGTCTCTCACAGCTTTCAGGCTAATGTGATGTTCAGAGGGGAGACAGCAGGAGGAAGGGAACACATTGCATGCAGGCAGCCTCTAGCAGGTAGTTGGGAACCACACTTGGACAATACAAATTAGAACGGGGGAGGGAGGAACAGTTTTACAGTTAAGGAGGCATCACCACCCTCACAGTGAAGAACTTCCTTACATCTAATCTAAATCTACCCTCTTCAGTTTAAAATTGTTGCCTCTTGTCCTATCAGATCATGTTTCATTAGCTCTCAGTGAATGCATGAGGGTTTGGGGAGAACACAGAGGGCTTAAGGGTGGAGGTCAGTGTTTGGGTGGATATTGACAGTCTTATATTCAACAAAAAATCTGAGCCAAATGACTTGCAATGCAGCAGCAATGTAACCTGAGCAGGAGAAGTGAGCATGGAGGTCAAGTACCATAGCAGGGATTTTTTCTTTCCCAACACCAAACTGCTCTTTTGTACTTGTGTTTCAAAGAAGATGTCACCAGATTGTGAGAGCTTTTCACCTGCCACATCTCTCTCACTATTGAAACGAAATAAATGGCAACAGTATGAAAACAACAACTCAAGCAGGAGAAAGACAGGTAGACAGAGAGGAAAAGGGGAGGAGGGAAACAAGGTGTGGGTGGAGGTCTTGGCAGGGTGGAGAATTAGAGCAATTATGATTTCTGAGAAAATGCCAGAAATACAACACAACCTAATTTCCCCAATTAATTCTTCTGCACTCGAGCTGCTTTGTGTGAAAGGCTCTTAATTCTTCAAACGGGAGGAAGGGGGAAAAAAAAGTAATGGCTCAATACTTGTTTTTCCCTCAGCGTAGAAATGGGGAAGTGTTGAAGAAAAATGCCTGGCTAAAACACAAGATGATACTGTTACATCTTCCTTTCAGGAGATAAGGAACTGTGCTACAAATTCAATTTGCAGAGGTTTTTATAAGAGCCACACAGATATCAAAGACCAGAACGTTCAATATCACACTGATTTTTTCCTGCACACAGAACATACCAGGACAAGCACAGAGACACTTAACCCATGCACCCACATGGAGCAGTTCCCTCACCTCCCTTGTTTCCAGCCCTGTTGCAAGTTAGGGGGAAAGAAGTTCTTTTGCCACCAAACCACAGTCAGGGCAGTTGTGAGGCACCATGGCATGAGCCATCCCCACTTGATGGAGCATAGAGGTGTCATCTAGGTGCAGTGACAGCAAAGAAAACGAGGAAAGAAATAACAAACCAGGCATTGGGGTGAGGGGACACATGGGGCAAATAAATGCTGAGAAGGGAATGTAATACTTTCAACAGCAGACACAAGTTCCTGCACATAGCAAGGCTATGGCTTTGCCTGGCTGGTCTATCTGTATCAGTGCTAGGGGTGTCCAGGTCACTATCAGACTTTTTTGCCCTTACTTCTGTAGGTATGGCAAAGCAAGACATGTCCTCCAGGAGCCCACTTAGCACAGGAGAAAATTAAAGTACTACTCCCTTCTAAGTCCTTTCCTTAGTGGAACACATATGTACACATATGAAACCTTCCCAACACCCAAACAGAAAGGAAGGTGAAAAAGTAGTACATTATATTTTTCACCTCAGAGAAGGGGTAGAAAAAACCAAAGGCAACGCTTGGCTGCTTAGCATCTTTAAGGCTTGTGTATTAGCCTTATCTACCATGCTGAATAAACCTCCAAAGGAGCATGACCCAGGCAGCTACTAAACCTCAATGTCCTATTACTTGCATGGAAACTTCACTGGAAAAGTAACTGACTGTACCCAGAAGAAGGAAAACAATCCTGAACGCCAGAGGAGATCTAAAGTCACAGACAATCTAGATGAGAGATGGTCATCAGAAAGTAACCTGACAGTGGGCACTGAACATTATCGTGAATATGGGGGGGGTTGCTGGCCATTTTAAGGAAAGAGAAGAAAGAACATGTTTATACAGTAAACCTTCATGCTTCTGAGATGGCATAGACCTTTCAAAGAACACTAACCTAAGGCCAAAGTTATAGCAGAAATATTGCTTTTGTTCTGATGATCTAAAGGATGTGGGAGCCAAGCTTCATTGGAAAATATATTAATCTTTTATTAAACCAGCTGATACTACTGGAAAAAATAAGATAAAAGAACTCAGGTAGGGCTTGTGTGCCTAAAACTCATTCTCTCCCCACCCCCCCCAACAATATTGCACATTCTATTAAAAGATACAACTTCTTCCTGCAAACCACATCTCTCCCAAGTCCAAACAATGCTTCAGTGTGGTGAGGACACAGAAACAGGGAGCATTTATGTTTAGCTCTGTTTGGCTAGAAATAGAAACATAGTTTCAGAGCCCTTTGCAAACCCTGCATGTGTCTTTTTTTTTGACAAGCAGGTGTCCTCTGTGTAATGAACTGTGACCAGGAGAAAGCTCAGGACAGATCTCTAAATGGATGGGGCTGTATGCCCAAGAGGTTTCAAGCCAAGTCCAGGATTTGGAGCAGAATGCCAGAAGGGTAGGACATAGGAGATCTGGACAGAGGGATATCTTAATAAGGTTTAATGCCAACATAAATCCATCCTCTCTTTGACATGTGCCTTCACTGCTGATGTCCCATCCATGTTAGGACATTACTCTGGAAGTCATTAAGGACCCTTGACTACGATTTAAGACTGTGTTCTTTTCTAAAGATGAGGAATTACTGCCCTTTCCCTGGAAAGCTGCCACATGATTTTGGTTTGGAACTGAGTTATGCATTTTGGGGGGCAAAAGGAAAATGATATGGATTTTAATGGAGTACAGGTGACGACCCCATAGAAGGGCTCTGGAAGCAACCAAACTCCACTCTGCTGTGTAAAGAAGCAGCTGGGGGTCCTATGCCCAAACCCCAGTGTTGCCTCCGGTTCTGAACAGCCACCAGGACAGCCTCCAGCTTCCTGGGCAGCACTGGGCACTGTATGCCTGACTTGCTGCAGTCTCCATGCTTGGCTGAGGCACAATGTCCCTGACCTGCAGCATCCCACCACCTGCTGTCACAGCCCTGAGTCATTCCTCAAAGAATCGCCTACTCACACAGGGTTTTATAGAGAAAACAACAAGGACAACAAAATCCACCCAAATCTTTTCTCTCCAGTGTGGATCTGTTCCATCCTGCTTTCCCACAGAGACTCACACCAAAGATTGCACAGCACATTACACAACACTTCACAGAAATGCTTCTTCAGCATCACTGTCCTTAGTCTTCAAACAGAATCTGGACTAATTCTCCTCCTCTCCCCCAGTCCCTCCACTTCCCTCTGCTTTCTAATCAGATGCTGTTTCACTTCTCCCCACCACCTCCACCTCCACAACCACCTTCTTGCCATCTTGTCTTGTTGAAAGAAGGTTTAAAGGCAACAGCTGACGGGATCCCTCTGTGAAGCACAAGGAAAAGGATGCATCTGTCTTCAGGCAGAACATGGAGAGCCTTGTGGAGGGGGGAAACAAACCTCTCTGCTGCTTTTGTTAGGCAAATGTTTGTTTTCTGTATCCAAAATGTGTAACAGGAAATTAAGCAGTTCACCTTTGTTAAAGCACTTCTGCATCCCACAAATACAGGAGCCAGATGGTGTTCTTTCTTTGTTTTAAAAGATTAAAAATGGGAAAGAAAGGAAATGGCTAGGAGCTAATGCTCAATCTGGAACATGCTCAAGTATTCACATGCCCAGTTACCTGTGCTAGTGGGGCCTGGGCAGGAGCAAATATGGGGACCCAGCACACTCCAGACCTGTCACCTTGTGTCAGCTTTGAGGTGGAATCCTTCACTGTGTTCCCAGAAAATAACAAATTGCATTACTCTCCCCAGGCTGCAGCTTGGACACACCAAGCAGTGTTTTCTAGAAGCCACCTGAAGCAGAAGTTTGCTCCAGGTTCTACTGGTGGGAATGGCAGCCTGTCAACAGAGGAGAGCTGCTGTCATAACTACTGAGAATCAGACTTGGGAATTTCACCAGACAGGATGTAGATGTGACCAAGGACAGCACCAAAGAGTTTCAAATTTCAAGTCTTTGGCCATATCTCCACAGTCCACAGGTGAGACTCAGGAGCAGTTTAGTTCCTGCGCCTGCACTCAAGGATTGTCTCAGGAGCCTTGACAAGTCAGTTTTCATGCACGGGATGTTAGGAACTAAAACTGAGAGGAAGGCAGAGCACAAAAGCACAACTGTTTTGAAGCCATATTGTTTCTCTCACCTACGTTTGCAGAGAAGGGGAATGCTGCTTCTTAGCAGAGCTCAAGTGAAGTCTAACACAGCGAATTCACATAAGCCCCATGTGGCTTCATTAGTGTTACAAGCAGGATCCTGTTCAAAGCATTTACTACTCTTGTTCTAAGGGAACTTAGAAGTACAGCTCACCACATAGAAACCAAATAGATTTCCCAACCAGAGACAGCAAAGCTCACACCAGTTCCTGCAGAGACTGAATGCTGCAATGCTGTGCAAAGGCAGAGGAAGAGGAGAGGACAGGAATGAGATAGTGGTGGAAGGGGGAGGACAGAGACTGTCACATAACCATGAGTGCACCAGAAGGGTGAATAATGAGATCAGCTCCATGAGTTCTCCCAGGAGATGTATCCCACAAGGTAGATTGAGAAATAAACCTATCTGGGATCTTCTCATATACTTAGGAGGAGTGTGGTTGAGCTATGGCTGGAAGAGGGAGGGACAACTGGCCTCTATCTAGACTTGGGCTCTTTGCTGGAGGGAATATATGGCCTGGATGGGCTTCCCAGCCCTGCCACTGAATCCTGCTTTGACCTTGGGCAAATCACATAAACCCTCTGTCCTTCACTCCACCTGGGGAATCAGAACCTTATTTTGCTAGGACTCTTCTTTGGACTGCAATAGGAAAAACGGTCTCCATGCAGGCAGAGCATGGACCAAGAGTTTAAAGTATCAAAAGTCAGTGAGAACAGTGAAAGGAAAATCAACTAAGAACAAAAGGCTGTGCTGGTCTGAAGCTCAGTTCTTGCTCTGCTAAACAGGTGATACCTCGTTACTGCATTGGTCATGCATGGCAATTTGTGTTAGCAGAGAATAGTCCACTAAAAGCCTTACAACACTGCATGAGACAGCACGGAGCACTCCTCAGCAAAGCGTTTGGTACAGACAGGGTAAGGTCTACAGGACACCACCACAGAGAAGACAAAAAAATGCCACAACAACAACCTGTCCTGTGGTGATTTCACTCTCTGGAGGCCCTTCCAGTCTTCACAATGTCAACTGCAGAAAATTCTCCCATTGCATAGGGAGCTCTCAGTACTGCAGACACACAAGCTTGGCTGGGACTATCTCAAGTGGTGTGACACTGACTTTGGTTTGCAGGGGCTGCTTCTCATCCTCCCCTGAGCTTTTCTTTTTCTTATCCATTCCTTCCTGAAGTTTCAGCAGTGTTGGCTCTGTAGCCACCTCTCTTCCCTCATCACTGTCCAGTAACTGCACCAAGACGTTTTCCCAACATGGGTTTTGTGCTGCAGCAGTGAAGACTGGTTCCCTCACTGGTAATTAAACTTAGTGATGAATCAGTGTCCTGGGATGGGAGACATAATATGTCTCAGCAGAAATCCAATCATGTTTTTCCTCCTCCCCAGCAGAGTAACTCCACTTGGCAACTACATATCATATAAAGAAAACCACCTGAATCAGATCAAGACCTTGTCAACCCTTTCTTCAGGTAGCTGATAGAAATCATCCTCAAAGCCAAACATCCATGTTGTAACCAGAAAAAAACCCAGCCTTAGTCCAAGCACCAGGTTAGAAACCCCTGCTCATTCTCCTGAAAAGCACTTTCCTGCTGGTGGATGGCCTAATGACTAATGCCTGCTTTACCGTGCTTCAAACACTTTGCACATCACAGCTTCTCCTGGAGCTGGGGAAGGGCAAGAAACAGGCTGTCCCCCCAAGGGAGGCTTCCATCCCAGGCAGATAGGGCAGCGCAGACAGGTACAAAGGGAGTGTGCAAGACAAGGAGACAGTGCAAGCACAAATCACAGCGAAGAAGGCTTAGGAAGGCATTCCTCACTTAGTGAGTCCATCCCCAGGGATGAGAGCAGGATTAGCCTCGGCACTAAATCCAGGCATTTTTATCTAGTCGCTTCCTGAACTTCTTTAATGACAAGCCCTCAGCAACCTACCTCTGGCAAATTATTCCATTGTCTAAATGGTGACCCAGCTGGAAAAAAAGTGTTTTGAGGTCGAACCTAAATTGCCTATTATTTCCTCTTCCATATTTTATGTACTTATCAGTCACTCTTTTGGTTGCCTTTTCTCTAGGTCCCTGTATTAAGTTTCTTTAATCTAACACCAGAGGTCATAGCCTGTGGTCTTTGTCATCTCTTTGGATTACTTTTAATTTATCAATGTCTTCAAAAAAGAGGGAGGAAAAAATAGGAAGGAAGGAAGAAAGGGATGACTTCACAGCTATCCCAGACCTGATTGACATCTGTGCACCTTTCAATGAGGGAATAACCAAGTGAACGATCCCAAGAGCTCCAAAAACTGATGTACTGTAGCATTTCTAGTCTCCCTTTGCTCTGAGTATCAGACTGCCGCTGGAGCTGTCTTACCCTGTAGTAATCAGTGCTGTAGACATCTCTTGACATCCCAAAGTCTCCAATCTTCACCAGCAGGTTGGCTCCGACCAAGCAGTTCCTGGTGGCCAGGTCTCTATGGACAAAGTGCTGGGAGGCAAGGTACACCATTCCAGAGGCGATCTGGCTAGCGATGTGGAGCATCTGAGATAGCCCTAGCTCCCCTTTGGCTTGTCGAGGCTGCCCATCCACGAGGATCATAGCGTCTGGGCCATGTGCCCTATAGGGAGGAAGAAGCAAAAAGCATAGAGTTGGGTCTCCAAAGTGACCAGGAGATAGGAATCCCACATGGTCACTGCTCCTGCTGGAGCGAGGACAAGCCCCCATCTCTGCACTGTGAGGATGCACACACAGCTCCAGTGGAATGAAAAAAAGAAAAGCTTAAGACAACAGTAGGTTAGGGAAACATTTAGGGGGTGAGTAGGTGCTATACACCCTTATCCTACCCTTACTCTACAGCAAGCAACCTCTTATGGCCACAGATGGAGACAGACTGCTAGGACAGAGGGACCATTGACTTGATGCAACATGGATATTCTTCTGTGGCAAGACCTGTGCAAAACTAATGAGCCTCCAGGTATTATGTTTCCTCTAGTTAATTCTTACACCTTTAAAACCTTCCTAGAGGTAGAGGTATCACCTCGTTTTCTTCTACAGCCATCATATTCTTGCTACCTAGTCTCTTTATTAACCCCAAACAGCCTCCTCTATTTCCTTTAAACACCTATCACAAACCAACCACCCCCTGATTGATATAAGATCACAGAAAAGGTTTCAGAGGAACACCAACAGCTTCATCCCTGGAAATACCTTTTATACCCTAAGCTATCCCAGAGGTGAAGGCACAAGCAGGGGGTGCAAAGGTTAGACCTGGATGTCAGCAGATGCAGAGAACATCTTGGGCAACAAAAGGAAATGTTTTGCTGAAACAAGTGCATTGTAAATGCAGGACTTCAGGTCAGTCTCATTCCTGTCCTGTCCCCTTTTTAGTCCCCTTCCTTGCTGTGTATTAGGCCTGTCTTTGCTGTGCTCCCTCTGTGATGTCTGTTCCTTTGGCAGAGCTCTCCCTGTGGTAGCCTGTGTGAAGGTGGAATAACAAAAGCCCTCATATATAGGGAAAAGCAAGAGATTTTGCTGTGACCTTCCTCCTTGTGACTAAGATACAGTGCAACATTTCCTCCGAGGCTTTCATACTGTTCTCTTTGAAATGACTCTTGGCATTTCACCCCTGTCATCAGCAGTAACCCCACAGAGAGGCAGTGAATTGAAATTGCACATACAGAGCTTGGCTTTCTGCTTACCATGAGACTGAAAAACCCACCACAAGATCCAAACTTGTTCCCTTCTTTGTCTTTGTTCCCTAATTACTCTGTTGGGCATGAAGGTGCACCAAAGGGATTAGCATCCTGGTGTGTGGGCTTCAACTGGTAGTTTTTCTAATGCCTTCTATTCAGCTACCTCCTGCTGCCCTAACACTGGATCCCCTCCTGGTAGGAAGAACAGCTGGAAGAGGAGAGAAACTCAAAAAATGACTGCTGAGGAGCCAGGGGTGTGTTTTGGCAGAGGGAGTGATGCTGCAGTGAATGTGGGATGAGTTGGCTGGAGCAGCACTGCAGGTGGAAGGGTTGGGGCTAGTGGAGGCATCTCAGGGGCTGGAGGAGCAGCAGCACACTGAAAGAACTGCTGAAGGCAAGGAAGAGCTGCAGAGGAGTGTATGCAGAAATGACTACTTGATGTCTTATTTAAACAGCCCACAGATGGGTTTACCCCAGGAAATTACCTGGTGGTGACAACAGATGTAGACAGCAGGTGAAGCTGGGCCAGGACTGAGCAGGTTAGCTAAAAACAGCAAAGCAGGACAAGCAATAGCTTCTAAAACTGTGCTGGACAGTTTGTACCAGTCATGTCTTGCAGTTGCACCATATTTAGCTCCAGTTGATACCTGTTGTCATCAAAGGTAAACATTCCTAGGTGAGAAGTGAAGGATATGTCTCTATCTCATTCCTGCCACCTTTTTCAAACACTATAACAGCCTCCAAACAGTCTGTGTCTGAAGGGAATAGGCGATGTTTAAAAAATGGTCAACCAACACCTTTATTTTACTGACTCTTTGTGCATCCTACTTTACAGGACACATCTCAGTATGTCCTATGTAGTACATACACTTCCCTCCCTCCCTTTCTCCATTCCACATGGTTGTAGTCCAGAAGAAAGAAAGAACATGTTTATGAGATTAACAGGAAGGAAATTAGTAAATTTAGGTAGGTCAAGAAGCCTACAGGGAATATAAGGATGGTCTGTCCATCTTTTCTTGGGAAAATGGGTTTAATTCTGCTGTACAGTGAAGCCATAAAATTGGGTGTATCTCCTGTTAAAGAACTGTTGAGGTTTTTTTCCATTATGAAGTGACAAAGATGTTTGTCAACATGGAGAAGAAAATCATCCCTCTGGCTTCCTCTGCTGAAATTCCTCTTTCTGTCCCAAAACAATCTGACTGTGGTGCTGCTTCACTGGAAGGACTGACACAAAAAACCCAGAACTTTTCTAACACAATCTGTTGCACATCCAAGTTAACAACAATAGCTAACAACTTACACTAGACTGCAAGAAAAGTCTGTAATGGCAATGTGCAAATAGCCCTGCTTCAAATTTGCTGCTGTCACAGCCAGAAAACCAAAGCTAGAAAACCAGACAGAAGGAAATGGAGCTATTTGGCCAGTGCAGAGGGAAGGCAGAAGCTGTAGACCCCCAAGGAGTGGGTCTGTGTGCTGGGGAGCAGTCAACCTTGCCATACACACAACCTGGGGGAAGTCTCCAGCCCCTGTGCACAACACCCTAGGGATGCTGTGCTCCCTGGAGAGCAATGGCTATGTTTCTCCATGGCAGGATCTCAAGCTGTTGCACCACAAAAGGGCCCTGGAAGGTTTGTATAGCTATTCCAACACATGCCACCTCTAACTCAGCTGGCCATGTGCTTCTCCAAGCCACACCAGTTAATTTTACAGATCTGTAACATTCTTCTCTGGGAAGTACACAAAGGTCTAGCAACACTTAGGGGAATTTATTTATTGTGCTTTTCCCTAGGAAGCTGGGTCTAAAGTGAGCCTTTTCCACTTTACTGCTTTTCCAATTTCTGCAGTTAAACTGAGGAAAGTCCATCTGAGTGTCTCACAGACTCCCAGCCTCCCTGGCCTGGGAGCAACAGTCTCCTGCTGTGGGCTGGGTAAATCACACCACAATAAAAACTGCTGCTTGCTGAGGGATGCCAGGCACTCCTGCATCACCAGCCCTCTTTGACTCCCTTGCAGCCCCATTCCCCAGGCTTTCTCACCAGCACATAGCTGACCTGACAAACAAAGCCCAAGACTCTCTCTTTCTATATGTCCCATTAGGCATTTTGAATTCCCCTTTGCTGGGCATAAGCTCCCTTGTGCCAAAAGCCAGCTTCCTTTGGGACACACAGGGATTTTACTGTCTATCCCACATAAACATGCAGAGAATGGAGAAGCAGAAGCTGGCAGCTAATTGCAACTGGAAGATGTGAGGCTGCAATCCCAGGGACTATGCATCTGGAAAGTTTATTTTCCTTCATAAAGGCCAAAGACAATACAACAATGAGCCTTCTGCTCCAGTGACACTGGAACAGGTCCTGGGCTCCCAGGGCATGAGTGTTTCTCAGCCATCTCCTGAGGCAGGGGTGGGACATGGGGTTGATGGAGTCCGTGGCTCCAGCATGTTGCCAGCCTTAGGAGCACACTGTTGCATGAAGCAATTCCAGGAGCCATTGGCAGTGGGCATGAGACTCCCCTGAGACAATGAGATAGCCTATTTTGGACTAAACTGTCTGGGAGGTCAAATGGAGCAATGAAGGTGGCTATGCCTCAGCTGTAATATAACTCCTCTAAGGAGAATAAGGTTGCTGGTTCTGCCAGGAAAAAAAGATAGGTCAATTTTCCCTTCTTGCTTGTGGAGCACTTCAAGAACACAGTCTCTCATGTGCTCCTTCAGACTGCCTTCCTCCAGTCACGAGGCTGAGGCACTGCCCTTAACACTGCATCTCCCATCTCCACTACAACACCTTTTCAGACCAAGACATGGTTTCATGCTGGTAAGGCAGAGTTCAATCCACTGCTGATGGGAGGTTGCTGAGCATCTGCTAGACAGGGTACAACCCTAGGAGAGGGTCCTAGGGTAAACATGGCTGCTCCCACTTAAATGTGGGTCTAAGGAGCTCTGCAAAACTAGTGTAGCATCAGCCTGCACTTGTCCTACCTTGCCAAGGATGTCATCCATTTAGAGCCTGAGTCTATAGACTAGGCTATAAAATTATAATCAATCTACCCCAAACTCTGCCCCAAGGTTGCTGCAGAAAGGTTGGCACTGCTTGGCAGAGGAAAGAGGAAACCTCTGGGGTCCTTCCTCATAGCTATTCTGGTGTAGGTGATTGCTTAGAAATGAAAATCTCAGGGAAGGACCTGTGTTTCCTGATCAGAAACTGACCATAAGGGTGGAAAAATAATCACCGAGTCTATCCCAACCCCAGACCTAGACCTGCTGTGATCAGGCTTCTTGTTCCTGCTGCAATCATGTTCACACTTAGCAGTCAAAACAGGAAAATATCAAGGGTCCAATTTTCTAAGTACTAGGAAATACAACTACTAATTATTTCAAGAGGTAAGTACCACTCCACTTGCAGGCAGGTTTCAGAGCCTAATTTCTATACTGTGGGAGAACAGCACCACAAACATCCTCCCACAGTTCTTCCCTGCTCCTCACCTCTGGCAGATTCAGGGCACACAAATGATCTGCCCCATGCTGATCAAATGGTTGAATGATGATTGGGGGGAAAGGGGGAAAGGCTCCAGCAATTTGCATCTCTGCAGAGGTGGGGAAGGCAATTATGGAACATCCTCATCAGGCCCTGCCTAGCTTCCTGAGCAGTGTGGTGTCACAGGTTAGCATCCTTTGTATCTCAGCCAGGATTTCTGTCTGATGAGGCTTAGGGAACAAGGAACAAGGATGGATTTCACAGACACCACCTGAGGCCCCGCAGTATTTTTCAGGTCTTTTCTGAATACAGAAATAAGAACTAGAGGTCAGTAAATGCCCAGGTCACCAATCAGACCAAGGACTTAAGCAAGTTTCTCAAAGTAATATTTTGCTTCTTGTGCTATTGAACCAGGAGCTGGGTGACATGGGAAGTGATGGCTAGTGCCCCTCCTGCTTCCACAGGGCATGGCTCTGCTGTGTGTGTGTGGGACTTGGAGCTGCTGACAGCCATGGCTTCATGTCCTTCTACCTCCACAGGGCAGAGAAGGAATGTGGCCATGCTTCCTGCAGCTTCAAGATTGCTGGAATAGGAGAGGAAAAGTCTGGTTTCCATAGCTCACAGGGACCATCACTAGGAGTGTCTTAAGACGAAATGTTGGCATAGGGCTAATAAAGCACCAAATCTGATGAGGACCATCATCTCCTACAAGCTTTCCTTAGAACAACCAGTTCTCCTTACTCTGCCCACCAGCCTCCACGGAGCAATGGTGCCACTGGTACACCACTGATCCTCAACAATCCACATTGAGCCTGTGGAGCAGCTCTACAGCATCTCCCATGGCCTCCTTCACACATACCTCAGGAATTTGTTCAGGTCTCCATGCTTCATGTACTCGAAGACCATGATGAGTGGGTCACCGTCACCACACACACCATAAAACTTAACAATGTGCTCGTGCTGCAGGTTGGTGAGCAGCTCTGCCTCCCTCTGGAAGTCCTTGCGGGCTGCCAAGGTGGGGTCTTTCAGTGCCTGGAAGAAGGGAAACAGATAACACACCAAGTGGGCTCAGGTGGGGAGCAAAGACAGAACAACCAGGTCACAGCATCACACAGGAGCTGATAAGAAAGGGAGGGAAAAGGAACTGCTGCCATTAGCCTGGTTGCACTGGGAGAGCTGGAGGTAGGAGCTGGTGGCACCATCCCAGCCTTTGGTTCATGTAGTTATCAGCCCAACAGGTTCCCCAACTCGCTTCCCAGGCAGCAGCAAACATACCTCAGAGGGTAATAGCTTCCAATTATTCCCAGCTTGGGAAGGATTTGTACTGGTGACCTAGGGGTGAATGGCTTCATATCTCATTATTATTAAATTCCTGAGCCAGCCAGTCCTTGCTATCTGTCTTTTATTTTGAAAGAGCTGACTACACTGCCTTTATTCAGAAGATGGATTTGCCTGGTTGTGCAGTTATTGTGTGGATTTTTCAAACTGCCTCTGAAGAAGGACACTGGCAAGTCTTTTCTCATAATTTTTAAAATCATGTTTTTATTCCCTGCTGTTTATAACAGCTCCCCTGGCAGACTGATGCTGAAATTGGTATCCTTATTGAGAACATCTCATCCTCCACATTTGAGCACACCACTTTGCCATTGCAGGGTAAGCTTGCAGGCCCCAGGCTGCGTGGACCAGCCTGATGTTGCAGGGTTGCTAGGAAGATGTTGCTCTGGGTGCAGCTGGTGATCAGGAAGGGTTTCCCAGGGCTGGAGTCTGCCTTATCCATGCATTATCGTGCAGTTTCATTGGAGAGCTAGTGTTAAAGCAGTGTCTTGTCATGCCAGGGTATCAAGGGAAGGCACTTTGTCAAAAGGCTGAAGTCCAGAACACTCAACAAGATGGGATGGCCATGAGAAACAGCACAGTCTTGGCAAACATTTAAGAAAGTGAAGAGGCAATGGTGGTTTTGAGTTGCTGGGGCTCAGTCTTATTCTCTCCCCCATCTTCCACATGCCAGGACTGTTCAGTGCCAGTTCTGGCTTTAAGCGTGCAGCATACCAGGAGTCAAAAAGGATTCAAGGCAACTTGTTCCACTTATCCCAAGATTCACTTTGGTGTGCATTGCTTCTCCCTCAATGGTGGGGAACACTAGGTAGCTCTCCCCTTATCTGTCCCAAAACCTACTTGCTATCTTATCGCCATGCCTTGAATTTCCTCATGCAGAGAGGAGAGGTGGTATCAGCTGCTGCAGGCTCCAATTTATGCTCAAAAAGAGACAAAGAGCATCAGAGAGCTGTGCAGAGAGGGAGGGGCTGAGCACCCTGTTCCTGCACCTCTGGCTGGGTGCAATGGCATGCACAGCAAAGCAGTGAGTCCTCCAAAGTAGCTGCTTTCCCTCTAGGAGCAGATCTGCTGTGAGTTTTTCACCCAGGCCTTAGGACAATGCCTCATCTCCTCCTTCTGCACCCCAAACTGCTAGTCACATGGCATAATCTTTTTTTTTTCTTAGTTCTATGTCCTCTGGGATAGCTTGACTAGAGATATTTTGATGGATGTTAGCTACACGGTGCAGATGGCAAAGCATCCATCCTTATCTCAGGCACCCAATTACTTTTAGTCATTTAATATCTTCATAATGTTGATGCTACTCTATTTTTCCCCAGGAAAATAGTCTCCTCCCCATCACTGTTCTCTCCCCTTTTTCCTGTGATTGTATGCAATACTTCAAGCTGCAATGTGTTTAGCTTTCCTCTTCTCCACAGATAATCATTTCTACAAGTTGATAGGACTGTAAGTTTGGTTTTCATAACCAAAAAAAAAGAAGGAAAAATAAAAGAGAAAAAGGTTTTAAAACTCACATTACTAAGGTTGCACAGCCAAGCATTTAGAAATGAAGGAAACAGGAGCTGGAGGTAGTAGAACAGGGAAAGAAGACAAGGACATGAGGAAGAGAAGAAATGTCTCAGCAAAACCCCTGAAATACCTCTGCCAGGAAGGTTTAGTGTGGATTGTATTTGTGCCTCCACCACAGGATTTCTATGTAACATCTGGCAGTCACTCAGCATCTGCAGGTTGCAGCCTTTGTCACAAAGTGTCAGTTGTTCCAATGTTACCTGGAAAATTCTCTCTGCACAAGGAGAAAAATCTTCTACTGCAGCAGGGCTCAATGTGGCTCTGGTACCTGCTGTCCCCAGGGCTGGAAAGGCAAGTCAGTAACCAAATCCTCCACTTAAGAGGATCCTTTCAGCTCAGTTTCCCTGTTTCTCCATCTGCCCTCTGCAAAATGGGGATAAGACAACCCCAGCACTTTGCTGGGAGGATGTGAAAACAAGTGCACTCACATGTAGGGAGCTCTCAGACACAGGAGTGAGCACCACAATGGAGCAGCCCAAACAGAAAAGAAAAATACATGTTCAGAGGACATGCCCTGAGTATCAGCCCCTCCAGCATTTCTAGTACTTGACTTTGCAACCTTGACACTCTTTGCTGAATGTGGGTTTTGTACATTCCTCAGGATGTTTTTAGAAGCAAGCTGAATAAAATAGGAAGCTTGTCCATGCCATCACATCAAAACTCAGCCTATCTGAGGGGCTGCAACCTTTTAGATCTGCTGAAAATCTAGTCCATTAACTGAGTGAGTAACACAACCACTTTCTTTGGCCCCAAGAGGAGGAGTTCTGGAGAGGAGAGATGAGGCAGACTCTAGGCTGTGGACTCAGTTGCCCTAACCAGGGTGTTCTGCTGCTACCCTGAGCTGCAGTGACCAGGGACGTAGTTCTCAGCCTCCATCAGGAGAATGAGATCTTCACAAAATGCAGCCAAATCTCAACTTAATATGTAAAGCCTTTTTTTCTTTCCCTTTTCTTTTTTCCCCCCTAAGACTTAAACTGTAGCCCAAATTAGAGGGATTTTTCTCTGCCCCCCCCTCAAGGTGGCAAGAAGCCAGAGTTTGAGGCCCTGCTCCAAAGCTGGATCTTGTATGATCTTGCAGGATGAAAGGCACTCTAGAGATATAAGCTCATAGTAGCAATTAACAGAAACAAGTTCAGATGCTGTTTCTGCCTCCATACAAATGAAACTCAGTAGGGACTTGAGAGACAGGATGGCATAAGGGATGGCTGACACTGGTAGGCAGGTACCAGCCATACAATCAGAGAACTGATGCTATGGGTAGCTGTGCTGCCTCAGCTTTGTTTCACTCAGAGGTGAAAGGTGCAATCTTGCAGTTCACAGTTGCAGCATAAGAGGACAAAAAAAGGCTTGAACTGCCAGTGATTAAACCAGCTCTCAAATAACTGTGTGCCTGTAGCATCCTGGAAAGAGTGCTGGAACCTTTTTCCCTGTAGAGCATTGGTTCAAATGCAGATCTTCTTCCAAGGAGTTAGGAGGCATCAATTAACTGCCAGGGATTAGGCAGTGAGTGTCTGCCAACTGGTGCCACTTGAAAGGAGAGCACATTTCTGCACTGAGTGGGCCTTCTCTGCCCAGAGCCACACTGATGGGCCACAACTCACATGAGAACCCTCACAAGGATGCAAAATAACACAGCAAAAGCCAAGCTGAACTTGTGCTGGCTCCTAATCCCCAAAACAGGAGCGACCTGTGGCTAGGCAAGCAGGAACTGCGTGGAGTGGAGCTTTGCACAGCTTGTAGCAAATTGATCCCAGCAAATTGGTTAGTCGTGCTTTGCTTTTAAGTGCTCTTTTTTGCTGAGGCTCTCTTTTGTTTCAGCTTCTGCGTGTTCTACAAAGAGATAAAATCTGGAAGGAGAAGGGCCCCGCTCCCTCACAGAGGGAAGGTGGGTTCCACACCACACTGCCACAGCTGCACAGGAGCTTACAGCTTCCAGAGCAGTTTCTCATCCCCATCTGTCTCCTGGCTGCATCGGCAGGAAGAGAGGCTTTGGCACTGGTGAGAATAGATGACCTTGAAGAGAAACACTGAAACTTTGTGTGACTAAGTGGATTTACCACAATCTCCGGCATCAGATAAATCTCTGCCCCTGGCCCCCAGCCCTCTCCTGCTTCCCTTTCCCATGCAGGCTCATCCAGCCTCGGCTTCGTTGGCCAGCCCCTGCCCTACTCCCTGCCATTCACCCTTGGGATTTACCTTGACTGCCACCAGCATTTTGTCGTTGGTGGGGCTGAGGTTGTAACACTCGGCCAAGAACACCTTCCCAAAGGCACCTTCTCCCAGTTCCCTCTTCAAAACGATGTCTCTCCTCTTAATATGCTGGACATCTGTTGGAGGGAGGGAAGGAAGAGGGAGAGGGTTGAGGGAAGAATGAATCAGGGTTAATTCAGGGAGTGGAAAACAACTAATTCAATTTTCTCGCAAAGTGCAAAGGGTCTGAAATCACTTCGCCAGAATATCTACAGGGATCTTTATCCCCACCCACGGAAGGCAGCCATCGCCGGCACGGAGCTAGTCTTATGCAAAACATCTGCGAGGAAAGCACTCGAGGTTGATCATGTTCTCACTATAAGCTGGCGGCAAGCTTGTCCTCAGGGAGAGGAACCTTTGAGGAAAAATCCACTACAAAGGCCTGAGTCTCTTTGGAATGATCCAGGAAATAATTCATCTCCTGTGAGGCATAGCAAAGGTCAGATGCTAATAACACCAGGCCAGGCGAGGTTAGAAGGTCCTGTTGAGTTTTGCATTTCAATTGGGATTTGTTTAAACCCAAACTCAGGCAAGTTTTTTTGAGGCTGAACCTTGGCAAGTCAAAACATTCCAAAGAGGAAGAGGACCACTGACCCTCATGCACCTTAGGGCATCAGCAGGAGCCACTTGGAAGTGCTGAGCGCTGCTCCAAAGCAAGACCCTGACCCTGCAGCCATCTCCTTCATGACTCTTCCCTCAGAATCAAGGTCATCCTAGGATAAAGTTACTGGCACAACAAACTGAAACCATTAGTTTCAATGATCCTTTCCACTGGCATTTAGGATGGCAAGGACTGACAGAGAATAGCAACCAGGGTTTCAGGAAGAAGCAAAAGAGCAATAACTATTAATTTTCCCAAGGTATGGAGGCCTATGAAGATTGCTCTGCTCAGCTAACAGGGTCATTCATGCATACATCTACTCAAGTACTAGGCATCTACAAGGGTAGATAAGTAACTAACAGGATATCCACAAATGCTGCATCATGTTTAAATGCCACTGATGGCTGGGAGAGCTTGGAGGTCTCCATACTGTCTTTTGGAGATACCACTAGGGCACAGCTACTTGCTATGAAACCTCTAGGCATTTTTCTGGCATCTCAGCACCCATACAGCTCCTCTGGCAATACAAAGTGGCTTTTTTAATGTCTAGAATGAACTGTGAAAGCAGCTAGAGATGAACAGACACCACATCATTTTCTGGAGGCACAGTACCTAGAACTTCATCTCTGCAAACTGCCCTTCACTGGAGCTTACTGCTTGCCTTGAGAACTGTGGCAGAACTGACCGCTTCCAGCTTCAGCCTGATGGTCATAGCAGGGCAGTGAAAGCTTCACACTCTTCTCTAGTGCTTGGTGATCAAAAGCTGACGTATTAGAATTCTCAAGTAGAGGCATTAAATAGCACAGTGTCCTCTTCCCTTCAAGCCTGAGGCATTCATAACTTTGCCCCGCATCTCTGTGCTCATAGACTGGGCTGCTTTTGAGTCTTTTCTACCTCTTCCATGTGCCGTGGGAGTTGTACAGGTATTCATCCCTTGGCTCAGATACACTTCCCTTGGAAAACTGCAGGAGGTGAATGTGACTAACACTAGCTTTCAAACAGGCTGCAGAGAAGCACCAACACCAATCACAATCTGCCACCAGCTCCTACCACCCAGGCACCCAAGTAGGCACCTGCATCCACCCAAAGGAGCCTATGACCCTCAAAACTACAGGTACCACTTAATACATCAAAAAGCCAGTGGATTTGGAAACTAACCTCCTAATGGCTTTCATACTATTAAGCTTTTTAATTAGGAGCCTACAGGCAGGTTTAAGGAGCTGCCATCTCTGGCCCTTTTACTTGTTTGGGAAGATGGATGCTGCAAGATTGCATAAGCAATGGGCCTTGTAATGAATGATCCCTCAATAGGGAATTCCCATTGACCTTTTCATTGATTGTCCAATAGACTGAAAACCATTAGTGACCAATATTAATAATATCAGTAACATTAAAACACAGGACAGTAGGTACATCCAAAATTACCTTGGTTTTAAAGCTGCAGTGACAGCTAGGGAGAACAAATCACATGTGGACTTTGCCTTCTCCACCTGGCTTAGTTACGTGTTTAAGGAGTACCTTGAGAAATCTGAAATACTGTGTTGAAATGCTAAGTGATGCACTTGGGTGAGGAAAGTCCTAATCTAAGAAAAGCTCAAACAGTACCAATTTACTTAACAGAGTAGAGGGAAAGGGGTTTTTCCTCTCTTTTTTGGCAAGCATTTCTATAGCACTCATCACTATAGTACCTAGAATTTATTGTATTGACAAACCATGTGTTTGCATTCTTGGTCTCCTGAATAACAGCAGTCAAGAACGCTGCAGGGAAATGATCTTGTATTAAGAGGAGCCCAAGGACACTTAAAAAAAACTCAGAATCCAAACAGAAATGTAGCAATTGCAATCCAATTGCCCCAGTTGGTGTGAGATAAAGTATAAAAGGAAACTGTCTCACAATAACCAGCAATACTATTTAAGATTATTTACATTTCTGATGAGTTAGTGGTAAGTAACACCATGAGAACAAAAGCACACCTTTCTTTCTGAACTCCCCAGTGACTTGCCCAAAATTTTCAGCTCCTGATTTTTCCTCCCAATGACATCTTAATAGATGATCAGACATTTCTGAGAGGCAGCATCCAGATTGTGTAATTATGTCTACATTATTAAAATAATATCCCATCTGTCTTCAGGACCAAATCTCACAGCAACTTGTTAGGGTCACCTAAGAACATTCAGGAAAAAATTATCTGAAGAATGAAGGGAGATACTGTGGCAGATAAGAGTTGAACTGAGGGAAAAGAAATCTTTTTGAGGTAGTGGACTCATGTAGCATGGCTGGATTTAAAGCAAACTTGGATGGCTATAAAAAAAAAAGAGTTCATGAAGTTAAACAGTTTGATAGCAACTGGACAATCTTAATGTGGAGTCAGAAAAGTGCTTTGCCAATCACAGTTTCTCTCAACCTCTAATGACTATAAATTTTCTTTCATAGTATTTTAGGCACAAATGGGATAAATGAGCTATAATAAACTGCTTTTTCACATGCTGTAGGCCTAAAATACTGAAGTTTACACCAAATTCTTCCATTGGCAGTGAGATCAGCTCTATGATTAATTCTACATTGCTATTAAATACAGGCTTTAGACATGAGGCAATGACAAACCACCGTGGCATTGTGCAAATTGCTGTGTTATTGTGCTAACCTTGCATCTCTCTGCTCATCTGTCCTGGCTGTAACTCATAAGGAAGGCCGAGTAGCCATGAAAGATGCTCTTCTGCAAGGGCACCTGGGAGGTTCATCTGCATAAATCTGTTTACCTCCTCCTGGAGAAAGCTGAGCCCTGTCTGATAAACAGCTGGTGTTTATTTGTTTTAGGCAGGCAGTGCTGTGCTAATCTGTCTCAACTCTGTTGCAGTCAGCCCTGCCGACAAGGTGTATGCAAACTCTCGTCCTGTAAATACTACTTTTTGGGTTTTTTTCTCCTCACTGTACCATTAACTTATAAAAGCAAGCCAACAAGCCAATTCAAAAGAACCACCTATGCAGGAGCCACAGCAAGACCCAACAGGAAAATAACCAGACTTGACAGCATGATGGGAACCCATTCAAGCCCATGCTGTATGTACAGGAAGAATCCAAGCACACAACACTGAAGTAATTCCAGTTTTAAATGAAACATCTTGCAGTCCTTGTTTTGGGATTACTATGTTGCTGCATGACATGGAAGGAGACTTGGGCAGATCACCCACCTTCCTCCTTGTCCATCAAGATTTAACACACAGAGAACGTGTCTCAGGCTTTTAGCTTAAGTTGTTCTGGATGACACACGAATTACATCAGAAAACACCCAACCTGCAGCTGTTTGGAGATGCTCCAGGACTTCAGTTCAGTGGCAGTAGCATGTGGGTAAGATAGAGCATTAACAAGAGGCTAAGTCTGGGACACTGCATCCACCTTTACAAACTGCCTACAGAGCAGAAATGTTTCATTTTCTCTGGAAGAGCTAAGGCACCAGGATTGCGGCTTTGGATCTACAACAGGATCTTACCTAACCTCCTCTGAACCTTGTGGAGGATGGCTGACTTGATCTGTACTTAAAGTGCACTCAGTCAGAAAAGTGGCTGTCTAAAAACAGCAACCTCTTCCTCTACATCTTCCCTCCCATGTGTCCCTTAGTCATTGCTGCTCCTTCTCCTCGACACAAACATATTCTAGCTTGCTAACCTTGTGAACCCAGCACAGCCATGGGATATAGGGGAAGAAGAAGGAACAAGATTATTTCTGCTTTTCTCATATATCAATCTACCACGTCCTGATGGATCACTTCTGCACTGACCCCTGGGACAGAGCCTGTAAAAGCCAGAACTTTTTCACTCAGATCACTGACTTAATGACTTTTACCATCTTTTACACTCATATTGCACAATCTCTTCTGCTTGTGACAAGGTCAAGGCAAAAAGATCCCAACTCAGTCTCCAAATCCCAGGTAGAAGATATAGAGCTGGTGACAGACTGTGTGCAGTGAGAACACCCTTTTCTAAAAACCACCACATCCCAATCATGTGAGCAGAAACTGGGGAGTTGTATGGGTACATTTCATGAATCTAGTGTTCCAATTATTATCTCATTTCCAAATCAGTCCTGGGGGTCAGATGAAAAAGAGATAGGTTCAGTGCCACTGCAAATTCTGCATTTCAGATTCCCATCACAGCCAGAATCCTTAAAACCATGGCTTTATAAGTCTCTTGAAATCTAGATGCACATGACTGTGTTTGGATACAGATGACTACAGCGGGAGGCAAATGGACAAATCAAACTCCAAAGAGAGTAAACCATGAGCAGTGCCAGTTCCTAAGTTACAGCAAAATGCAAAACTACTTCTTAAGCTGCATCATTTACACCAGGTCTGAAATTAATTCCTCACATCTCCTTCTTTCACACTCCTGAACAGCAGTCTGTCTTGTTGCTGTATTTCTAGTGGCTTTCCTGTCCTTGGATTCTTAATTCACAAACAATGTGTAGCTTACTGGGCAAACAGAACAAAATGATAGAAATTTCTCCTTTTACTTTTGCCACTGTCTTTGTCAGCAGCTTTCTCTTCTAGCCTGGAAAACACCAATATCAGTTTTCTGTAAGTCCCTTCTCCTCCACACATGTGGCTTTATTTTTCCTAGAGGTAGGTCCTTTCTGCACCTCTCCATCACCAGCTGCTCCCTCCCTTAGCTCTGTCACATCATGGCATTTCTTCTCTGTTTCTTGCTCCTCTTGCTACTCAATCCCTGTTTTAAACCTGATGTCTTTTAGATGTGTTTCTAGGGTATCCTGATTGGAGCCTGATCTTGGGCTCTTTGCAGTGATAGCTTCGATTTTCATAAGCTTCTAAAGTCTCATTTGCATGAACAGTACTTTATAAATGATAACAACAATGACATTTTTCAGTGGCTGAGTCATTTGCTGTAACAACTAATTTATGCCAAAGAATTGCCTCTTTTTTCTTTATACATGTTGTCCACAAAAAGGTAGCAAAGTTCTCAGTTAGTCAACATGATTCATTCACTTCTTTCTTGACTCACTGCTAAAATAATTCTTACGGATATACCCTGCATAGCTTCCCTGCTCCCTGACAATTAAAATCAAACAAACAAAGATTACAATTTACACTGGAAGTCTTGTCACTAAGACATGCAACTACCAAACAGAGTGCCTTTCCTGTCAGGCAGTCATCTGCAACACGCATGTCAACCAAATGTGGTGAGGAGTTACTTAATGTACTTGATCAGAGCAAAGTGTGCAGATCAGGTAGGACCAGATCAAAAAGCCTTGCTGCTGGAAGGCTGATAAGTCATCCTCTCACAGACTTGTCTCATAGTGAGAGAAGATAATGCATAGGCTAGCTGTGTCTCCCTCCTGGCCTGGTGCAAATCCATCAAAGTCAATGAAGGATATTGACTTCAATCCTTGACTGCTGTGAACTACATGTAAACAAAGGGAGAACCAGTCCCACAGAATTTTGAAAAATGGGGACAGAAACAGGCTGTTTCTTATCTCTGTATGGACTCTGAGTAGGTAGCCCTCTGCTTCTGGTGGCTTCTTTCCCAGCTCTGATACTAGCCACCTCTGGGAAAAGGCCTGGACACAGGCTCTGGCAGCTGGGCACTGGGCCCAGAAGCTGGTTCTTTGCCAAGTTCCTCTGTTAAGGCACCCTCTAAAGGACTTGAATACAAAAGAGTCATGGCTATAAGCACCAAGCAGTTCTGACAGTCCTTCCAAAAGACCCCAAATTATGGAGGTTTATGTAACACAGGTCTGAATCTCTGGGAATTTGGTGGAGCAGGTACAGTCCTTGGCTGAGCTACCTGGGCTCTAACAGACTGGGTACATCAAGGTCCTTCCCACAGTCTTTTCTGCAGGCCCTGTGGACAAGACCACCTTGCTCAGACCTTTCTCTTCACCTTGGAGAAGTATTTACTAATTCTGCATGACAGTTCTTGTACCTTACCAAGATGCTGACAACTTGCTTCCAGGCAGCTTCTGGTGCCTGACTATATATTATGTTATTGAATAGCTGTGATCATGCTCCATAAAGACCTTAAAAGACAATTACTTCATGTTTCTGCAGTTCTTTGCATTTCCTTACCATCCCCTTCATTCCTTTGGGGCAGCCACAAGGCACAAGTTCAGATCCCAGGTGTGAAGGAGGCATTATTGCCCAGCTGACCCAGCAGACCCAGAGCTAATACACTACATGCTGTTAAATGAGCCTTGGTAGAAACCAGCAGGTCTTGACGCATTTAGCTGGACAATCTGCACTAAAACACATTATCCAGGAATACCAATCTACACCAGGAGCTGATGTTTAGTGTGATAAAGCTCAGGAAAACAGAAGAACAAGTTCTGCAAGCCAGATCTCTGATGCTTTGAAAACATCTTATATTCACCTCTTCTGAGCACACCTCTAGCAACCAGGATATCATCACCTCCTCTGGCTTTTGCTGTTACAACAGCAGATGGAGAGGGAGCCCTGACCTAAAGGGCTGCCTGTCAGCCACAAGCTAGCTCCAGCCAGCCTCAAGTCAAGGGAGAGCCACGTTTCTGTGAAACAGGTCTCAAGCTCCACAGAGTGATTTGATTACCTGCAGGGAGGGACTGGATTAGCACCTGCTGAGCTGCTGTAACTTGAACTGCTGCATCTCCACTGCAACACCTCCCCTGCAGCACCAGCTCTGGCATCAGCCACGCAGCAACCGCAGCCGGCAGCCTGCATGTACAGTGCTCTCAGAGCTAGAGGGAAGTGTAAAGGGACTCTGTGTGTGTGTGTGTGAAGGAGCTGACAGAAAGGTAAAGCATAATCACCCCTTAAACCAACCGCTCAGCAGATGCAAGGTGAGAGCCTGCCAGACTCCCTCACCACATCACACTAAAACCCATTTGGAAGCAGGTGACATTACCTGCAGTGACAGGCTTGCAAAGTTTAAACCCAAACCAAAGCAAACTCTCATTTTCTTGATGAAAAAGTTCTGAAAAATAATAATAATGTTAGAACACACTTGGCACCACCTCACAAACACTTTTTAAGCAAAAACTTCTGTCCCAGCTTAAGCCATATTACACGCATATAAAAATAGAACATGATTTCAAGCTCTTCTCATCTATTTCAGTCCCATAAATCTGAGTACTAACCACTCAGTAATTATTTTATAAAGAGAGCAGTATCAAGTGTCCCATGGCTACTGGGTGCTGAGCAGTCTCAGCTGGGATGCACACCACCATGTAGTCTTGCAGAAGCACAGCCATCCAGGGGATATCCCAAAGCAAAGGAACTAGAGCAAGAGGAAGTTTCCTGCACAGCACCCCCAGCAAATGTTCAACAATGACTTCAGCACCAAAGAAAACCTCAAGCACTTCTAGGTTTTGCATAGCAATGGCCTCTTGCCTTTAAGACAGCATCCAACTCCTCCTCTTTCTGCAGATTTGGAACTCACTGCAATTACTCAAACAAATAACTCAAATGTTGTTGTCGTCAGTGCTTAAAATGTCCTTTGGTCTGAAGACCTGGAAGACTTCTCAAAAGAAATCTAATGCTCTCAAGGATCCCTGCAGCTGCTGGGCTTGGGATTAGAGAGCAGGCAGGTAGATATAAGCAGGTTCCCATTTGTCCACCAACCCAGTCTCTGCTTCTGTCTAACCTGCATGGTGCCGAGGCATGCGTCAAAACCCCCTCAGGTTAGGACAGACATCCTGGTGCCCCTTGCTGCTCTCACTTCTACAAAGCCCATCTCTGCTGATGGGACCAAAACCTTGTTAACTTTCCAGACAAAAGACCTCAAAACATACCAGTTGTTCCCATCATCTCCTGCACCTTCTTAAATAACTTCTGGCCAATGTTAGGCTGTAAAGACAAACTGGCTCTCCAGCTTCAGCAGTCTGGCTCCTTAGACATCCAGCACCAACTTCACAATTTGAGGGGACACTCAGGCTCTGCCTTTTGTATACAAGGGTTAACTACACAATTAAACTCATCTGAGGAGGAAGACTAAGCCCAGCAGGAGACAGATAGAGGAGGAACTGGAGTGGTCTTTGCAATGGGTGAAATGCCTAAGAGCCTCATGGCAACATATCATAAGAGGAACCTTATCCAAAGCATCATCCTCACTGACTCACTGGTACATTCCAGTGGCTCTTGAAAACAGAGATCGGGATTCTTGGCAGAGTGGGAGGAAAAGGGGATGAGAGAGGAGAAAGGAGTCTTTCTGGTGAACATGTTTTCTTTCCACCAGCCAGGCCCCTAGGTCCCTTGCTGCCAAAGCACTCAGAATAAAACATTAATTCAATACCACACATTTAATTACACATTATTTGAAAGTGAATTTATTTAACGGAGGAAAATAGTCTTCAGAGAGCATCTGCCTCCCTTCGACTCATGCGCCTACAGGGAGGGGGCTTGGAGAGGAGATAGGAGGAATAATGGTTTGTTTTACATCAGCAGCTATTGCCATTCAGTTCATCCCTTCCAAAGGGGAGATTTTAAAGAGATAGACTTATGTTTTGCAGGAACTTACCGGCTGATTTGATTTTCCTGTTAGTTTTCACTTGATTGGAAAGTGCTGCTGCAGACAGATATCACTTGTCTGTCTTTTTTATTATTTTTCCATGGGAAGGGAGGGATTACTGGTGGAGGGATGGAGGAGGTTTGGCTGCTCCTCAAGGGACCACACAGTAGTCAGATTTCAGGCTTAAGGATTCAGCAACACAATAATCGCACACAACAGCATCCTATTGCTGAAATGGATAATCACAGGAAAGCTGGAAGCAACCAGGTCTCAGCAGCAGCCTCACAGCTTCAAGACTGTCTCCCAGCTGGAACACAAAGGCTTACCTTCTGTCCCCAGGGTCTCAGAGGCTCTTGGCTATCAGCTGGGGAGTTCAGCCTGTGAGTTCACTGCCATGGCTCTGTCTGCTCCGGTGGGGCCAGAAGCCTGGCAACATCTGCTTTCAGGCAGCATCAAGCCTCATATTTCCCCAGTCAAAGCACCACTGCAGTGATGGGGACTGACTCTAGTACCTGGAATAGGCAGCAGCCCCTCCTCAGCTGTGTGTGAATCATGTCAAGCTGCTGCAAGGCCAAGAAAAGAACTGCTGAGTCTTTTGTAGGAAGGAGTTTGCCCTCAGTAAACTCAGTCTGAGCTTTCGCCTTTGCTATCCTCTGGGTTTTGGCATCCCTGCACCATCCCCGCAGGGCTGGGTTAACTGGTTCGTGCCAGGACATAAGCTTTTCTCCCAACCCTTATCATTACCCTGGCTCTTCCTCCCACTCCTTAATTTGGGAGCAGCACCAAAAAAAGTCTCTCATCTTTGCAACAACCTTCATTAGATTGCAGTCCCCAACCAGAGTGACAGGCAGACACAAAGGTGTACCAGGCATCATTGCTGCTAGCACCCAGTGCTCCCTCTAACAGGGGAACAGGAGAGCTCAGCCCAGCTAGCACTTACCTCCCCCACCTCCCCTCCCCACAAGAGGGGTAAACTTCTGACTGACAGGCATCCCATGGTCAATCTGTTTTCCTTTTGGACTTACCAGCCAGATCCTGCTGGTGCCATCCCTGTTCCAGCAGTCAACCTCACAGCCATGCAGCAATCTGCTTGCACACTCAGGTAGATATTGCAACACCGGATTCAGGTCCTCACTGTGTTAAGCTTTTCCTTGCTATTTTAAGGATTTAGGGGGTTTTGATACTATTGTTTCAGTCTTGTTCACTTTCTGGTTTGAGGGATCTAGCCACAGGTGTATGCCACTTCTGCCTAGTCCAAATGCATTGTCACAGCTTCTGATCTAAACAGCTGCTGAACTTAATGCTTCCCCACTATAAATGCTAAAAAATTTCATATATATTGACTATGTTCTGGGACCTATCTGAGTTTTAGAAGGGTGGCATTATAGAAAGAGGTATGGCTTGGAAGTGATTCAGGCATTGACTCACAACTGTGGTCCATGGTGCAGAACCCACTCTGAACAGAGTAAGAACTGGCCTGAAGTTGGGTACAAGATGAAGACATATTTTAGAAGTGTAGCATCCTCCAGATGTGGAAGTGTGAAGAGATTTTCAGAAAAATCTGTTGTGATGAAATTTCTGGACCATCTTGAAGCAGGAAATCTGGTGAGAGGGCCTAGTCTTCTGCATTTTCCAGCTAGATCTCCATGCAGGTTGGAAATGCTTCTGTCTGTTGGTAGCCTCACCATCATCACAAAGGAAAAGGACAATTGGGGGCAAAAAAAATAGCATCTTCTGCCCTTCCTTTCTTTCTTCACTTTTTTTTTTTTTCTTCTCTGACCACTGGGTACCTATATTTTTTCTTGCCCCATGCCCAGTCATTCTTCCAACAACTTCCTTTGGTGGTCATTAAATGAGTGGCTAATTCAGCCAAACTCATGGAACAAGAAAATTCCAGAAGTGAAGCCATATGGAGTAAAACCATGAGGTGTTGAAAGACAGATTTCAGGCTCAAGTTATGATTTCATTAAAAAGCCTCTCTCCAATTTGTCCAATTTCCATCTCTCCCCTTCCTTCCCACCTCCTCCAACTCCCTTTCTCACAGGAGGTGCACTTACATCTATGGCTTGATGAGGTGTTCCCTCAGACTCATGTTTTCCTAACACCCCAAATAGACCTTGCTCTGTCTTTGTTTCTGCCTGAGGTTTCCTTGGCTTTCTCCCTACTTGTTTGTCTGCACAATCCCATCCCTTTTTTCAACTTGCCAACTTCTCCTGCAGAAGGAAACCCCTGAAGGAGAAGTAATGTGAGATGGCTCTGCCTGCTGGACTCTAAAATTACTGTGGTTTGGGTGATTTCAGCAATTGTTATGAGGCAGCAAATTATGCAGAGAGGAATAAAGAGAAGGACAGATCCTACAAAGGGATTAGCTAATCTGATGGGGATAGCAGCTGCTCCTCATTTAGCTCTCCAGGTCTGTTCATAGCTGGGGTTTCCTGTACTCCTTTGGTCTATGTCTGAGTCACAAGTAGGATGCAAGGAATATTGGACTGGAGCTCCTATGATGCTTCAGATGAAGAGAAATCCACCTTTCTTCTCAGGTCCTCCTTGCTGCTGAAAAATGAGCATGGTAATGTCAGGGTGGCTCTAGATGCAAGAAAGGAGTCCATTGTACAGAAGAGGACCTCTGCAAGGCAGTGGGTTGGCCATGCTTTGACTCTGGAGCTGCTCCATGGTGGGATCTGACTCGTTTCCCAGAAGCTGGCTGAGGGGAGGCACTGTTGTGCCAGCTCCACCTTCCTCTCCTTGGCTGAAACAGAGCTCTTTGAGAAGCAAGAAGTGACCCAGAATAAAAAGTTCTCCTTGGACAAGGCTTTGGAAATCCTTCATCACCAGGAGTTGAGGACTATTTAAGGAATCTTACGATCTTGTTAGAATACTGTGTTTCCTTCCCTAATAGTACTGCTTTGTTGTATCCCTGCTGTGTCCTGCCTTTGCTATGATTATAAATGAGAAACCATCATGGTTTATTGTCTCTGACACTCCCAGCATGGGGAGAACATGGGGCAATAAAACACTGTCTATATGTCCATTTGTCTGTCAGCTTTCAGAGCTGCCTCATGCCATTATGAGCCAGATGGTTAGGGTGAATTTTCACAGAAAAACATCAGAAGCTCCATGGTGTGCAAGAGGGAAAAACAAATAAAATCCTATCGTTTTCTCCTATGGCAAAACATCACTGTCTGCACCAGGGGAAAAATACCCAGTTAATTCTTCTTAAGGGCCCTGGTGAGACTCAGGAAAACATTCTGCAGTGCTGGTAGCCTCAGCAGACATGATTAATTGCAGATGGTGAAAAGGTGCATGTTCAGCTTTCAACTGAACTTTGTGTGAGGACTGAATGATTGCTAAGTTGGTATTCAAGACACATAGAGAAGGCAACTTACTAGGATCTTCAGCTACAAAACTGGGATTATATATATATACTTTTAGATATATATCATATATGGCTTAAGAGCTTAAATTTAAATCTGTGTACTGACATTTTTCAGCAAGAACATACTGCTAGTGGAAAAGACCAAAATGAGCAAGATTTCTGAGAAAAAAGGGAGAGAAATAATGTTTTGCAGTTAGCTGAGGATGCAGAGGTATAAAAAGGATCTCCCAAAGCTGGCAATAGCACTTTGCAGATGAATATATGTGGGCGATGCTGCAGATCAGAAAGTAGAGTATAATGTGGAAAGATCTCCAATACACCATTAGCTGTTTCTCCTCACTAGCCTAGGACAGGTCTCATTTAGTTGGAAAATGTCTTGAACAAGAGTATATGTGTTGCTTTTCTGAACCATCTTAATTGGAGGGTCAGTATCAGATACTGAGATAGTAACATGGAAAAAATAGAGGCCAGATTCCACTAGATCTAATCCATCAGTCTGCCTGCAAATAGTGTTTCATTATTGCAATCTGAACTTGGAAAGTGACCCCAAATTCAGCTCGTATTATAAAGGTCACCTTGATGTCTTTTCTTTATCAATCAGAGTTTAAATCAAGTCCCTTAACCTTTTCCCAGGGCAGAGATTTTTCAAGCAGGTAATGGGCAAACCTACCCAGATCAATATCTGAGTGCAGATGAGCAGTTCAAAACTTCACTCTGACTTCTTGCATTTACACAGGCAGGCTGCAATTCTCCTGCAAACAGAGCTCACATCAAGTCATCTGAGATCTCCAGACTAGAAACTGGAATTGTAGAGAAAGCAGACAAAATTTAAAAAAAAAAAACAATTCAGGAAAGAGTTACTGAGTTGTTCAAAATCACATCTTCATTACTGGAATGAAAAGACTCCTATGCTATCCAGCTTACTTCATTTATCTTTTCTTCGTAGACAGCACTGTGTCTCCATTGCACAAATGGCATCACTTGCAGCCTCTCTATGCCATGTGTCCTCCAGTGTGGGTATATTCCCAGTGCTGCTCACAGTATGGCAGCAGTCTCAAAGAGGTCTTTTCTTTCTCTCTCTCTGTTTCTCTCTCTACTTCTCTGTTTAGGGGCTAAGCTTTCATACATATCCCAAATCAGGAGAGGCAGTAGGTACGTTTGGGCCCCTGGCCACAGTCAGTGCTGGTAAGAAATGACTCACATGCACAGTCTTACAGCAGGGATGATTCTGCCTCCTGCTTTCAGTGTTTCCTTGTGGACCATTAACAGACATTATGAAAAACACAGCTGATTAAAACTGACCTCCAGGACACATCACTTTCAACCTTTTTCCAATTGGAAACACTTTTAGCAGTAACTCCTTTCTTTCTCTTGCAGAAGGGCAAGATTTCTGTGCAGTCTCTTATTTTAAGTCCCACACCCCCAGCCATCAATCTCTGATGTTGGTCCTTGTCAAATACTTGCTGAAAATCTCGGTGTGCTATATCCATTGAATTTCCCTTAAATATAGTGGCAGTTAGCTCCTTGGGGAATGCCAGCAGATTAGTTGAGTGTGACCTCCCACTACTTCAAGCCACTTAAGTTTGGCCTTCACAGAGCATAGCTTTTCCAGGTATTCTCCCACAAGATCCCTTAAAGTTTAAGAAGATTTCCAAGAATTTCCCAGAGCGAACATTAAACTTGCTGATCTCTTGTCCCCATTATAACCACCACTTTCCAACTCTCATCCATCTGCCCGATTTTAGACAGGCAATTTAAAATGTCAGTGAAGAGCTTGGCAAGTCATGTACATGCCCACAGGTATGTATGTTACAGGATGTGCTCTCCATCTGTAGAGGATGCTCACCTTGTCCCATGCCCTTGAACAGCTGGCCACTGATATGGAGAAATCTTTCTCTTCATCCTTTATAAAGTTGGATGCAATTTTGGCACATGAAAAATATTTAATAATCCTTCTCTCTTCTTATCTCTGATACAAGCTGACTTTCATTCTCTGCCATCAGTCTAAGTTCTCTATATATCACTCTCAAGATAAGCACTTTCTCTTCCATATCCTCTGTTCCAGCTTACTCTTCTCCTCAAAACTCCAAACCCCTCCTTGCTGTTGCATTGTCTCTCAGACATACTTACGTGCAAAACAACCTTGCCATCTGAAATACACCCTCTGCATCTTGTATGGCTGCTGCTTTCCATCCCTTGGTTTTCTCCTACTTTCTTCTTCTGCCCCTCTCCTTTTACCATGATACTTCAGCATAGCCCCACGATAGCCCTCTAGCTCTTCCTTAGCCAGCCTGGCATACATCAGTCCTTTCATCCTGTCTTTTATTGTCTCGATTTTGACTAGACTTACTATTTAGGGCAGCCTTCCCATCTATATCTTAAAAACCTACATTAAAGCCCAGCCAGCTCTCTTCAGCTCATTCTGTATTCCCTGTAAGGCTGCTAGCTGAAAGGCCACTGGTTTTGTGCAGCTGCCCTTTCTGCAGACCCTCCTCAGCACTTCAGCTCTGCAGGGAATATAATCACTGCATCCTAGATGCAGCTCTTCAATTTCAAGTGTATTTATTACAGCTGCTCAATTTCCTTTAATCTGTCAGTTCTCCTTCTCCTCCCCCAACAGCTGCTGCCTTTTCACTGAACTCTGTGTGCACTGAAGGAGGCTCTTACCTCTGACCCTCGCTGCCCACTCCAGCTCCATCCCTGCCTGGACTCCCTCTGGGTGCCTTGTGCACTGATTATCACTCGTTACCCACTGGGCTTAAAGAATGTGCTGGGCCCTCTGTAAACAAGTGCAAACATCCCTGGTGACCCCTCAGGACTAATTGAGGGAGAGAAGGCAACATTTTCATACCCAAATTGCCCATGCCATCAGCACCCAGATGGAAATAAAGACCAAGAAACTCTCGGAGGCATGGCTGAGAGAAGGAAACCTTAACCAGAGAGTGGCCATGTCTGTCAGAGCCTTGTAAAACAGCATTGTTTTGGGGGTGTAAAGCAACATTTTGATGTAGAGGATGCATGTCCCTTCAGTGACAAGGTTGGGTGTAAAACCAGAAGCACCTCTTCAGAGCTGGGAAACCCCAGTTGATATGAAAGAAAAGAACATGCCTTCCTATACGTTAAGCTGTGTGAGCATGCACACACCCCAAGGTTTAATTGGTGTATTAACGTATTGAAGCACTGACACAGACAAACAGGGACTGCTTTCATAAGCTACAAAATCCTTGAGTACACTGTAATTAGCTGGGCTTGTTAAACCACTTAATAAGCAACAGATAGCTTGTGTCTGATGCTCCCGTGCCTTGGCTCAGTGGGAAAGACAGGCAAGTGCTTAAAGATGAAATGAGTTCAGTTCTTAGGTGAACCTTTAAGAAATAGCATTTCATTTGCTGTCATAGGGAACTTCTGCCCAGGGCAGACACAGCTGAGCCCAGTGCCAGGGTCACAGGTTTCTCTGGTCACACTCCTCATTCTTCCCCAGGCACCCTGTTCCTTGTCTGGCCACATGCTCCCACACAGCTCAAATGCTTTCTGTCCAGCAAGTTGTTGCCAGGGCTATGCAGTAATCACCCTTTTCAAACTCCCTGGACGGTCCCAGGAAAGGGCAAAATCCAACATGAACAAAACCAGAGTAGGTGAGACATCTGCAGGGTTACTCAGCATCCCTGCATGCAGAATGGGCAGCCAGTCCCTTAATTTTATCCCTAATTCCAGTTTACACCCACAACAATATCTGCCAATCCACATGCTCCTGCACAGTCTGGCTGGCTATCCAGCAGACAACTGAACTCTCTCCCACCACAGCCCTACACACAGCAGCAGCTTTCAGAGAGCAGGCACAGAAGTTCCCTTGAACACCTCTTCCACCCAAAACCCACCATGGGCACTTGCAGTTCTGCAGCTATTCCTAGATCCCCATTGGATTCTTCTTTTCATCTTTATTCTGCCTCCTATTCTAAAGCTGAACCCCAAGCCTGCTGCCTTGGAGCTTCCTCCAAACGCTGCATTCATCCATTTTTAAAGGTGACCTTCCAACTTTAAAGGAAGTTAGCAAGCCTCACTGTTTTCATTTGCCCTCTCCTTTTCAACCTGCTCCTTATTAGGAATTCAAGAAGGGCCTGAAAGATTTCTCTGTTAAAAAATAAAATCTTTAGAAACAGCACGTTTCCAAATAATTCTCGCCTGGTTTTTTTGCAGCAGCTGCCTTGTGCATTGTGGCTTGCTGCAAACTATCTGTTGCCACTTCTGATGGTGAAAACCTGCTTGGGTGCTTGGCTTTCTCCCATCCCTGCAGAAGTCTGCCATCTCCAACCCCACCACTGACCTCCATCGTGCTGTCACTGCTGTTTGGCAAAGCAGTGCCTTGAAACATTCTGAGTCAAAAATAACCTTTGAGAAAGTAGAGCCAGAAGTGCAGTTATTGCTAACTTGGACCATACCAGACACCGAGGTCAGACTGTGGCCTCTTAAGCTCTTGTGCTGGCATAAATGAAGAGCATCACATAAATGAAGTTCTCTTTATCTCACCTTACTGCTGAAGCTGCATCTTACAAGCCCTGGGGCCATATAGCAATGGAGAGGGAAGGTGTCTCATGCCCTTAGAAATAATAATATTACTCTTGCCAATGAATTGGTCATAGTAATTAAAAAGGTAATAACAAAACATGATAGTTTCCTGCTGTCGTGGTACAATATTTTGTCATTTAATCAGGCCAAGCAGAACCTGAATTTTTACTGCAATGCAACTGAAATAAGGAAGAAAACTGTAATCTTATAAAATGAAAGCTGAACTTTCAGCCCTTCTTTTAGATTACAGAATAACAAAAACCCAACCAAACAAAAAGCCCACCACAACCAAAGGAAAAGAAACAACCAGTCTCTCTTCCACCCTTTTCACTTTTCTGGCTATGATCTCTGGTGCTATTCAGACAACTTGTGTTGACTAATCCTTTTTGCCAAGAGGTCAGGACACCACAAACCAGCACCATGCAGCCACTCTCTGAATTTAGTCACTAGAATTTGTCTCTATCCAAGAAACTATAGATATTTTCTGAGCTATGAACAACTGGCTGCCAGGAATGAGGTTGACACCCACAAACTCATTTCATGCTGACCAAGAAGTGACCATAAATGATCAGGAGCCCTTATGCACAGCAGCCTTGTGCTATACTGAGCCTGGAAGTGCCTGGCTCAGTCAGAAAGCAGCCAGATTCTCTTTCCAAACCATTCAATTATTATATTCCCCTGTCACTGTTTGTCAGACCCAGAGTTCACTCTTCAATCCTGCTTAATCCTAGAGCATATCTAGGACTCTCATTCTCCATCCAAGCCAATATGCCCATGCTTTTCCCAGCAGCCTTGCTCTGTTCTCACATGCTTACTAAGAGACACCCTTCACTCCAGAAGCCAACCATCAAGCTGTACAACACGGGAAGCAGCTGATTAGGTTCTTGTTTCAATTATTTACTGAAAGTAGACTACATCAGATTTTTAGGAGAAAAGAGGGCTTTCCAAAGGAAAGGCAGGATTGCAGGCAGGAGGTGCTACCAGATCAAGATTTAGTACAATAAATAATGGAATGTTCCTTGCCTCACACCTTCAGCCTTTCCTTAGCTCTGATGCTTGGTTTCATCTTTTGGCTATGAATGATTCATGGCACCTTAAAATATATATAATCTATATCTCCTAGAACAAAGAGCCTTTGTTCAGGTGGTTGTGAAGAAGCAGCACATGTGGTACCTGCACTTGGGCTAGGATGTCCCTTGGGAAATGACCCTTGTGGCTCCCTACTACTTTCCAAACCCAGAAGCTATTCTGAGCTTGAAGCTGAGGTCTGTGGGAGACCCCAGCTCAGTCTCTATGACAAAGAAACATGCTTGTGCTGAGGGTCTCAATTATTGCTTTCTTGAGTCACACCCAGCACCAGCTCAGAGCCAGTCTCTTCTCATCCATCCCTAGCAGCTGGAGTGTACAGATACTACCAGTGCATTGTGTGGGACTTAAATCATTTATGCAGGATTACAGATGTGGAAGCTGCAGCAAAAACTTACCTCCATGTCACAGCCTAATCCACTGAAGACTTTACCATCCCACCTTTCAGTTCTCTGCCTTGGGTAGTAGCTCACATTTATCAATTTTGTCTCTTCCTTCCCTTGGTAATCCAACACCACCTTTCCAGCATCAATATTTGATTCCTACTATGCATACAAACACAATCATACACACATCCTTGCACCATGATCTGCAAACATCTACTTTCTTCTGCAGACAACAACATCACTTCAGGCAATTCCAAGGATGTTATGTGAAAGTAACCTTTCCAGCTGAAGAGATGGCCATCCACTGATTTCTGGTTGAGGAATATAAGCATGGACCTGGTTAAGATTTGGTAAAAGCTTCAAACCCATGAAGAACCATCTTTACTCAAAAGGGAGTACAGGCAAAAGCACAGGCAAGAGATGGAGAGGTCTGTCAAGGCAACCTTGGCAGTCAAGTCCTCTGTGTCTCATGTTGAGTAAGCTTTGGGATGCCTCCCTCCCTCCCTGTGCTGGCAGGCCAACAGTCCAGGGAGCTGACAAATCTGAGCTTCACAGTGCTATAAACTAATGGCACAGACATGCCCCAAAAGTTTGAACTGTCCCTTTAAGGGATCACTCAAATACTTTCCTGTGCAGTCCATTTGTTTTGAGTGGTCCTTGAGGATCAAACAGCCAGGTTTCAGTCTATGCTGTATCTACAGCTCATGATCACCATTTTGCTCTTTGAAGTCCTAGAGATCTTCTTCCTTAGAAGGGACATTGTCAATCCTTACCCATTTGGGTGTACCTGATGGTATCTTTTATGCTCTGGAGTCTTCCTTATTTCCTAAAGGTGACTATATTTTTGGCAGGAAATAGTCTTCCTCCCTTGTAAGACTGATATTGATACCAATCTGCCCATTTTCTTTGTGGCTCAGGCCAGCACCACTGAATCCAGGGAAGGAAATCTGGCACAAGATTAGATGCTTCACACATTACAATCATGCAAAGTAGCTTAAGCACCTACACAGAACAGTAACCAACTTCCAGGAATCCTCTCTGAGATGAACAGGCTTAAACCAAACTTTCAGTCTAGTCACAGGACAGTATTTTTCATCCAAGATGCACTGTCAGGGACTGTGCTGCTGTCTTCTGAGGCTGTGGCTATATAGAACTTCTGTTGGGATTGGGTGGCAAACGTTTCATATGGCTGCAGAAGAGCCATCTGTAAAGCACACTCTGCTGGCACCTAGCAAAATGGTTAAGGCACACTGGAGCCTTTTTTGCTTATTGTTGATGAAAATGAAAGGCTGGCACTATCATCAAGTAGGCATCCTTGCAGTTCTCTGCTCCCAAGCTTTCTAAAGGAGTGAAGAGCCATACCAAACATGTCCCCCAGCCCTGTCATTCCTGCTAGCACTCCTGCATTCTCCAGCTGCTAGCCCTGACCTGGACAGTCAGATAGGAGTGCTGGTGGGGGTTAACCCCAGTCTCCAGCAGCACTTGGCTCCTCTGGTTTTCTGCACTCAGGCAGAGCCAGATCTGCAGCATCTCCAGCCAGAAGAGCCCCTTCTAGTTCCTGAGCAGGGACTGACAGTTCCTCCCTGATACTGTCTAATACAGTCAGTTATCCTTTATGCATTTAGAGAAGATCCATCAAAATAATTCCTGCTAGAGGTCTGAATTCAGCATATTACACACAATAGCTCCCTGGAAAGAGAAAAATGACACTTACCTGTCTTCAAGCGAGTTTCTTCTCAGTCTCCTGCAATGTCTGTGCACTGTGAGATGTGATGGCTCTGGGGGCATGTACCTCTGGAGCTGTTCCAGTAGTGCTGAGAATATGACTGGAGCACTCTCCAAACTTGCTACCCCCTCTGGCACCATTCGATGAACAAACACGGCTCAGGAAATGTGAAGCCAACCTTGCAGCTACCTGAAGCAGTTTGCAGGCACTACCAAGGAAGGAGTGACTGTGCATAGCTGCTCCTATCATCCCCAAATATTGCTTGGCACTAATGCTGCAAATCAAAAATGCTCTGCTGATCCGTAATGCCTTGGAAACTATCAGGCAACAAGGCCTCAGGAGGCAATCAGAGCAGAGGTACAATTCTTTAGCCTGGCAAGATGAGCTCACAATTGGTGTTTGCAATATGCATACTGCACTATCATGATGCCACCTTAGATCCCTGTTATTGGCACCAGGGACTGAAAACCAGCAGAATCAGGCCTTGGACCCATGCAGAGCATCAGCTTGCAAGACTATAAGCTCCTCTCTTTTATCGGATGTTGCAATACACTTCACTGCCTCACCGATCTAGTCCACAGACTGCAAATATCCCTCCCTTCCTCCCTCTCCCAATTATCTTAATAAACAGCCTGGACACATCTCTGACTCACTTAAGATAATGATGACTTGGGCATGATTAGCTTATTCAGACATTCTGGCAGTTTACCGAGCCTAATGCAACTCCAGTCTGGCTCTTTCTGACTTCTCATGAAAGAGGCTGACCTCTAGCAGTGGCTGTGCTATGATCAGTGGATGGAGACACACGTACAGATTCAGATGCAGCCTGCTCCCCAAATTCAGACTAGAGCCATGAAACCTATTTAAGAAAACAAACTTTCTGAAAACAAGCTCTTTACTAATACTCCAAAGGCTTTGGGAACAGTAGTTTTCTTGCCTGCAGATGGATCTGGTGCGGTGGTACCAGTCCCAAGATATGAAGAAGAAAAATGGCATTAAGGACAACCCCAAATACCAGATTACTGAAGAGCATCTCTACATATTACATTTCTGGCTGCCTGTCTGAAACATTCACTCACCTGAGAGAAAAAGCAGAACCAGTCAGCCAGTCACACAACATGAATATTTGAAGCAAACCCTTGGAGAAAAAAGGCCAAATAGCCTGAAATCATAGGCAAATCCTTACAAAAAGTCAACTCATCTGCAGAAATTGGGCACAGGTCACAAATGACTCACTAACAGCAGAGTAAATCATTTAACTAGCACTTGGAACAAATCCTTCCACTTTGCAGAGAACAATCAAAATTTATTCCTGCTGATTAGTCAGCAGTTACACTCACAAATCCAAAATTAATATCAAAGTTCAAATGTAGTTGTCTTGTACTTGCACTCAGCTTTACTGCTGGAGAGATCGTCATCTTCTCTTAGCAAAGAAATCATCCTGCATTTATTTACCAGGGCTAGGAGTGTGGGTTGGGATTTATTATAGCTCTTAACTTGACAAACTCAAAGTCTGAACTCCACCTCAGAGCACTGTCTGGAAAAAGCTCAGCTAACATTCTTTTGAATTTAGGTACTGATTTTAGCAGGAACAGGCACTTAACACTTCTCTGGAAACCAGTTACCAAATCCCAACAAGGAAGACAGACAAACAACCCCCAAAACTCCAGTAGTGCTTCTGAGGAGATGAAATTTAGAACTCAAGAGCAACATCAGGAATTGACACATCCAAACTGAATTCCCACCCCCAAAAAATCAACCCCTCAACCCTCTGTGTCTTCTCCACACATCTGTTTACAAGAAGCACAAAGCAAGGCACATCAGGCAAATTAACTTGTTCTTACCATTGAGTTTCCTGTGTTGTTTTTTGTTTAGGGGCTAAGGCAAAGCAGCATCCGTGTGATTCCCACAGGGTAGGATGTCCTACAGCTTGTAGTGCACCCCTGTAGCACAAGCTCAGGCCACTGACCGTGTGGGCCAGTGGCTGATGCTCTGTGGCATCAGACCACATGCTGGCCCCACCAGCAGCCTGTCTGCCACCAGAAGAGTCACAGGAGGACATTGGAGAAACCATAAAATACCCAGGCAAAGCAAAATGCACCAAAACAGCAGGGAAAGATACATTGTCGCTTCACCAGGTAAAGCAGCTTTTCCAGCTGTGTGGGTGCCAGTCTGCTGTCATACTCTTTCCCCTTCAAAGCAGCTGTATGCACTTCCCTACAGCTTGTTAAACTGTTCTGCCAACCGATCAGGGTCTGCAGGCACTGGTAAACACACAGTTAATAAGGATTCTAACTTATTTAATAAACTGCACCAGAAGAGCATCACAACGTTCAGCAAAATAGAAGTCACTCAACATTGATTTCTTGTGTGCTCTTTTTCTGCGGCTCCTCCAAACCTATGTTTTTGAGCTTTACTACTGAGTCTAGGCCTCTTTATCCTCTGTTAATTCCAGGGCTTAACCTCGAGGATCTGCAGCTTGTTCTGGGTACATATCAGAGCAGAGTGGTGACGCACTGCTGCAGTTTGCTGAAACAGCAGAATTACCTTCTTCTGACTGTCCAGAGCTCCTGGGACTTCTGCTCCTGCCTCCCTGGACAGCAGAGCACAGACACATGCCAAAAATTCCAAAGACCTGATGGTAGAGAAAATCACCACCTTCAAAAGAAGTTCCAGCCTCTTGGGAAAGAAGGGCTGACTCCCTAAAAGCAGATCTAAATAAACAGAAAACAACAAGACTCATCCAGGGCAATTTGGATAAGCAACTATGGAGACTCAATACACCCTGAACTTGATCTACAGCATCACACACATCAAACACTTGCCTGCAGCAAGTCCAAGCCCAAAGTCCCACCAGATCATGCATTGCTTCTCTCATGCAGAGAGATACTGTGCCAGTATCGTACTGTGCCCATCACACTCATTCTAGGCGTGAACTTGAAATGTAATTCCATCTTTAGAGTCAAAACACAAGAAAACAAAGCTTTGGTTCTCTGCTTGTTCACATGCAGGCTCAGCACTCTACAAGAGTTGAGAAGACAAGATTATGATTTTCAGGAGGAGCTGATACATATCACTGCCTCTACCCTACCAAACCAGTACCCCAAACTCCTTCAGTAATAAACTCCATGAACAGTTCAAACATCCTTTGAAGTCAGTGTTGGGAGGAAGAGATCAGCAACATCAACTCACGGTCCAGCCATCCTGAAGAGCATGGAGCCTTCACATGAGTACATCAGGTGATAGAGGCAACCAAGAAGCAGCAAGCATAAGGACAAAGTGCCCACCTCCTCTGCAATGCATGTCAGAACACATAGGTATAGTTAAGCCAGTTCCCGGCAACATCAAAAACACTGTGGGAACTTAGATGTAAAGAATCAATTGCCCTGAAACACAAAGCAAGGTGAACCAGTGCTGACCATACCAGCAGCATAAGTAATTGGCTTATCATCCTGTTTCTGGGTTGTGTGACCCGATAACAGAACCTGAAGTAGTGGGAAGGAAAAGGCAGAGCTTCCAACACCCATGTTTTTTTCCTACATCTCAGAAAGGAAAGGGAAACAGGGATGAAATCTGATGCAGCTCAGCTGCCCATCCTGCCTGTCAGGTTCGATGTCAAGAGACAATCCTTTGTCTCAAGCATCACAGACATCCCTGGAAAGCTAAAGAGCTCAGCCATCACCTAGTTCTCTAAACCACAGTACCCAATCACCCACAGAGGCATACTCATTAGAGGGGAATAGCATGCAGAAATTCACTCAGAGCATGATTTTGAGACATTTGCTTGAAAGTCATGCCAGGAAGTTATAGAAACAGAAGGATGCTGGAAAACATGTTTCTATTTTGCTCATCCAAACTCCCACCAGGTTTTCCAAGAGGGTTCCAGCACCATGCACCAATATCAGCTCAAATACACCCCCAGCCTCATGCCCACAGTCACCTGCAGATTAGCACAGCAGCTTTAAGTCACATAAATGGCATAAATTCTGTGATTCTGTAAATGGCATCTTGTGTCAATGATACTAAAACACAGCCACTAGACACATCCTCATGCCAAGCCCCACACGCTGCAGAGTGCTTCCTCTCTCTTCCTAGAGCAACCAACTGTCCTTGAATGACCTCCTGAGGAGGAACTCAAGTGCAGCACTCATCTCCAACCCACTGCCTCTATGTTGAACACATTCTCACTAGCTTAATAGAAGGCTAATTGTCCCTGATGAAGGGACCAACAGTCCAAAACCCAACAGAAGAGCAATTTCTACAGCCAAGCATGGAGTCCTCAAGCAAGAGCATGTCCTGAAACAAAAGCAATGCAGCACGAACATTTTTTTAGTGTCAAGCTCCCTAAAAGATTAGGCCCTTAATAAAAGTTCTTCCACTAAGCACAGAAACTTGTCTTGGCAAATCCTGACACCATCTTCCAGCAGTTCCACCTTGTCCCTGAGAATATGACCGTTTTGAGCTACAAAAAACAACAGGCTGTCAACAGAGATCATCAGCAGCTAAGCTTTCAGGAAAGAAAACATCTTTGTGCCTGATAAGAGTGACAGAAGCAAGAGCTACACCTGAGCAATGTTCACATCAGAGCTGTAAATCCCACCCTCAGCACCCATCCCAGAGAAGGAAACAAACCAGACTCCCCACCCATGGACCATCTCATGAAGAAGTAGACTATAGGATGTGTCATTCTGCGCATTTATTTATTTTGTCTTCAAAGAAGAGGCCTGATGCAGCTGTTTCGTTAGAAAATAAAGTGTTTATTAAGAAACTAGACATTGAACATCCCTATAGTCTCTGTGAAAAGGGACCATCCCATTTCCCATTAGCACAGGATGACAGTTATGGCAAGAGAAGAATGCTCAGAGATGGAGGAGTCTCATTGACAGAAATGAGGTAATGATTTACAATAATTAAAAATAAAATAAAACTTTAAAACAAACAAACAAATAAAAAAAAACCCAAACAAACAGAAACCATCCTTAGACTTGCTACTTAAAGCCACCAATCTCAACCAGCCCATGACTGGCTTTCGTTCTTAGCAGTGAGGAACCAGACACTTTACTTGGTGTTGAACAAATTGAGACATCGATCACGGTGGGGAGAACTGCTTTAAATGATGCTGTACGGTCTGGAGGATTTCTTCTAAGCAGAGATGGACCTGAGCTGCAAAATTCAACCCTTCCTCTGCTAGGGTGTTTGGATATAGGCTTCTGGTCCAGGCCCACAGATGTACCTCTACGACTGATACACACAGTTGAGAGCAGACTCCCCAGAACAGTGCTAGGGAGAGGAGACAGTTCAGACAGACAAGACATCCCCAGGTCAGGTGGGCGACTTCTAGGAGATGGGGAAATTCAGTTCAGACAAGCACCCAGTGATTCACATGCTTGGTGAAGCTCCTCCTCACTCTGTGAATCTGCAGAATTGAGGTGTCAGTAGCACACGGCCGCAGGTCCTCTCTGGCAGTGCACCTCTGGTATTTCCAGCTCCGATGTGAGCAGGAAACACTCTTGGGAGTTTTGGTCATGGTTTCTGAAGCCATCCAACCTGAGCCAGGCTTCCTTGTCCTAACCCAGATGCCCCCCTAAGGCAAGTCCATTAACTTAAAGCGATCTGCTACCGTTTCTCCTGTACTCTTCTATTGCACTTTACCTTTTTATGCAAATGAACCAGGAGAAGAAGCAAGAGAATGGAATATTCCCAGGGACATCCCTATGGGAAAGTTGATAATAAAACCTCCTGGCAATCTTGAGGGTGGTTCATGCAGGTCACCAGTAAAGGCAGGATGAAGCAGAACATCCCATTCTGAGGCTTCTGCCCAGTTCTGGTGGATGGGGACCGTGACTCTTTCCAGTGGCAGTGACCCTTCAGGGCTGGCAATTTGGAGACATCCCTGATGCAATGAGGTCATCTCAAGCCATCAAGGTGGCAAGCAAAGCTGAGTGGCTGGTGAGCAAGCTTCTGGTTCAACACTCCTCTCAGAAAAAGGACCTGGCCACACCTGAAGCTTTTGAAAGGTTTTGTTTTTTCCTGTAGAGAAAATCTGCCTTGCTTAGAGGTTACCACTGATATGTGTGAACAAATCAGTATTTCCCATACACATGACATCCATAGAGTCCAAGGCAAGCCCTGTAAGTTGCCATGAGGGCAGCTGGCTTCTCTTGAGGACAGGATCAAAGAGTTTACTTTTCCATCTGAGAGGCTTTGGATGAAGTACGAAAAAAGTGGGATGGGAGAGGGGGAGCAAATATGAATACTGGCCAGAGAACAGGATCAATATTCCTGTTTATGGCAAAGAAGAAGCAACAGAATACTTATTTTTCCTCCCCTTCAGTCAGTCAGCCTTGAGCTGATGGTTCTGGGTATGTGACTGGGTTACAATCAATCTCTAGTTGGGTGGGAATACAGCAGAGAGCTAAAGGGGCTGGATAAGGCCCAACAACTGGGACCCACATGTGTCTGATACGCTTTCCCACTTTGCTTACTGCCCTAGTCCTGGCAAGGACACAGACCCCCCTAATGCTATGGATTCTCCATCCATGCAGGAAGTCCAGGCAACTCCTCACATAAAGCTCATCATTCAAGCAGCAGGGAGAGACCAGAGTACGACAACGATATAGTCAAATCCAGCGAGCCGCTCTAACACGCACAGACAGACAAACAAACAGAAAAAGCCTCCTAGAATATATGCACTTCAAAAATAACCACATTCTTTTCCTGTCAGAGAAGTAAGATTCTTTTGTTTTTGTTTTTACTTTCCATCATTATTCCTTCCAACGTTATTTTCTGTGCAAGAACTGGGAGCTGGGCTGCCTTTGTTCTTACCAAAAGTCTTCCTTCTGCCTTAGTTTCTTCCAGGCTTCAGCCTTGGCTCGCTCTGGGAGACCTCCCATGGCAGTGCCACGTAAGAGGTGATGGTGGCATTCACTGGGTGTTGCGAAGACACAAGCTTACAGAAAAACTCCAAGCAGAGAGGACATAACTAAAGATGTCAGTTTGGTTGGCTTGGTTGGTTTTGTTTTGTGTTTTATTTTAAAGCAAAAGTACAATTATTTACTGCGTTATTAGGATGACTCCTTTCAATTGGGTTTTAATTCGCTTTATTTGCTCTCATTGCTGCTGTTGTGCCTTGCAGGAATATTTAACGAACACAGCGACCATTGGAGGAAAAGAACAACCCTGTTATCTGGTGACAAAAAAACCACAGTTTCAGTTGGCTTTAAGGTGTGTACAGGCAGGGCTGTGGAGTCCTATTAGGAGGAGACCTCAATCCATACAGACCACGCTTACTGCTTCCCACCATTTTGAGGGCACAGCCTATAAACTTGACATCAGAACAGGGACTTTTAAGGAGTTTTTAAAAGCCATGACGTCCTTTGCTGAAATAAACACTGACATCCTCAACATAAATGCCTTGGTTAAGAGGTTTGGAATGTCCAGGGAGGCTTATTGGATTCAACATAATTTCTCTGAAACCTAAAGGGGGAAAAAAAACAGAAAAAAGAAAAAAGCAAAATAAAGTAAACGAAAAAACAAAAAAGAGCAAAACTAGAAAAAAAGAGAGAGATATTGACACACATGTAATTATTAAAAAAGAACCAAATGAATAACCAGCAAACAGCTGCTGTTAAATTAAAGCCAAAATGCCCTCTCCGGGCAGGGCTACCTTCCTCCGTCTTTCCATAAAGAAGAGGCAATCATTTCACTTTGCGTGTGCAGGCACAAGTGCTCTGAGGAAAAGGGACATGCAAGCAACTGGACAGAGAACCAGGAACCATGCTTTTCTAGAGGTTCCCACTAATCAGGGGTGGAAAAGTCCTAATTCCTACCTAGTCCATCTTTCCCTTAGGCAGGGAGCGAGGAAAATGGAGAATCCTTCCTATGCCTACTTTTCTCTCGTGATTTATTTAGTCTGGCTTAACATTTCTGAAGCTGAAGAGTAGCATTGCAAGGCTGGGGAGACCTGACTGTCAAACCCCCATAGCCTTCCTTAGCCCCAGCTGTCCCATCTACACCATAAGATGCACACTGGAGGCATCTTCTTACATGACCTCATGTCTTTAAAAGTAATTTGAAGGTTTAGGATTGGCCAGAAATACTGGTCAGATGAAAAGGATAAATAAGTGGAACAGAGAACATTTGCATGCTCCTTGCTTAGGACCCAATGAACTTATTGGGCAAATAAAGTATTTTCAAGGGCTCTATTAAACATTTCTTCATAATGCTCCTACCTTGGAATGCCCTAGTCAGGGTAACCCACTACTAGCATGTTTCTAATATAAAAAGGATTAGATGTAAATTACTATTAAAGATGAACATTTTTCTCCAATGCTAAATAAATGCAAATATTCAGGAATTGCCAGAGAATAGTTCTCTGGAGTGGAGGGAGCAAACCTGTCCAGGAGGGAATCCTTCTGCTGAGACATCCAGTCCCAGAGCCCTCTCCTCAAAGTCTGACCAAAGGAGTGCACATTGTAGCTCACTGTTAGGACACATCCTGATGTTTAGCCTACATTCCCCTTCTTCCCTGCTTGAACTCCTGTTTTCTATCATCTTTTGTCCTGAGTCGTTTAAGTTCCTGCAGAAAACACACATGCATTTGTCTTCAGGTGTCAGCTCATCATTTTTTACATTACTATCCCAGACACCTGCTTGTAACTATTTCTACAACTGAGGCCATCCCAATGGACTGGAATGAGACATGACAGGAACAGACGGAGTTCATTGAAGGTAGCTGCTAAGCCTGCAGTGAAGTTGCTCTTGTGGAGGTAAGAGGCTTCTACATAAGCCTACCAAAATCCCTGATCCACCAAATGACAAGGACCAAGACACACATGGGCAGGAACCTAGGGATTGCTCTAATCTGTCTCAACTTCTCATGTGCCCAAAAGGCTTTCCCCAGAAAACTGCTGGGATGTCTTGGCTACACAATTACTCTAAGATCATGAAAATGCTCCTGCTCCTCATACAGTCACAGGATCCTCAACAAATTAGGTAAGTTAGCCCAAGTCTGGCACCACTAGAACAGCATGGAGCAGCTTGGATGCCCTTGAGGATTGATCTCAATAGGAAAGGTGCTTTCCACTAAGCTAGGAACAGAAAGTTTCTCACAGCAGTCAGAAGGTTAATTTTTTTGTCCTATTACTTCTATTTTTCCTTCTATATCTACTTCTTCCCTGCATTATCTTATTCTATCTGCTCATGAAATCCATACCTCTGGATGAACCTGAGGATGCAGATAAAAGCAGTTTGTTTGGTTTAGAACTGTTTAAACTTGTTTAGGGGAAACTATCTGTTATTTTCAGTGGCCCTGAAGGGCTGATCCCCATGGGAGAGAAAGCCCAGCTCAGCTTCAGTGAAGATGAGCTTAAAAAAAATATAAACAAAATTCATAGGCAAATTCCAAGTGTTGAAGTGTCATTAGTAGAGAGAAAGAGCCTAGCTCAACTCTCAAAGCCAAAACAGAGTTTAAAGTGCTGATGCTTGGAAATACATCCAAGTCTTTTTCTTATCAGAGCCACTGGGAGACAAATAAACATGGCATCCCTGAAAGTCACTATTTAGCATGGTTTGGTTTTCATAATATAAATATATTTTATGGCCACCAAAGGATAGCTGGGAAAGTCTATGCTCAACAATACCAAGTATCTCCAAGGAGCACTCCTGTCTGCTTTATTTTCTTTTCATTTCTTAGCTCTGCTCAATTAAGGCAATTCCACTTCTGCCAGACCACAGCCAACAGACCTAAAAACTCACTGGGGATACAGAGCCTCAGCAAAGGGACATGTGAAAGATCAGCAAGACTTCAGGCTGGGGACCCTGAGGGCTTTGCTCTTTGTTGAGAGCACAGTGCTGTGAAACCCAGCTGCAGGCTTCTCCAGTGAGAGCAGGGTGTTTGCAGAGAGGGACTGCAGCAGGGGTTACCCTGTAACTGACATGCAGTCACTACTAAGGGCTGATGAGGAAGGTGGCAGGAGGACACAGCTGATGTTTCTGAAGCTTATGGGCTAAGCACACATACCACTGGCTTAGGAAAGCAATGTAGCTTCGGTCATTTTGGCATCCTCTCCTTTTGATTTATTAGAGTCCCCAAGAATCTGAAAGAAACACATGCTTCTCTCTTGACTGGTTTTCTCTCTTTCCTCACTGCTGGCTCCCATATTCTCCTGCTACCTTCAACCCCGTTCTCTTGTATGGAGCAGAAACCAACAAGACTCTTGCTAGGTTTATGTCTCTGCTGTCAGATGTGAGATGGATGAAGTTCACTGAGATGTCCAGGGTTAAAATGGGTGAATCTCAACAGGTTCAGAGTTTTGATGCTGCTATGACAAATACCATCTTTCTACCAGGAAAGCTATCAGCTCCTAAACAACTAGCTTGGAACAATCTCAAAGAGTATGGAGGGACTGGTTTGGTGGTGGTTGATGTTTTTTTTTAAATTTCTGGGGAAAAAAAAAAATAGAAAGAAGCATTCACCTTCTTAAAAGGAACTGGGGAAATTTTAAAACCAATCCCTTTTGTGGAGATTCATATTTATCAGAGCTAGCTCTGGAAAATGCTGAAAAATGAGAGGAAAAATGCTCTCTTTGACACTGGTTGTAAATTTGGAGGGAAACTCCAATAAACAAGCCTGGAAATAGTAAGGAGGTCAAAAACCCCACCCTACAGATTCAAATCCAAAGCATCTCCAAAGACTTGCAAAACTGGGAAAGGTCTTACAGATTAAATTTTGTCCTTCTCCCTGTTCTAATGAGACCACTTTTAAAATTAAAACATGATACTGACTCTACTAATAACCATGGTATGGTAGAGGAATAAATGTATGGAGAGTGTTGGAGAATAGGGAAGGAGGAATGAGCTCAGATTTGCTGTGCAGCTCTAACAGCTTGAGATGGAAGGGGCAGATGGGGCATTTCTCTAAGCAGGCTGGAAGGATGTGCAATGAAAGAACAAGAAAACTGAAGGCAACCAAATCGTGCAATCAGTTTTTTGTCCTCAACCTTGGCCATCCACTTAGTCCTCCAGAGCTGTCTTGCATTTCCCAGCACTCTGTGCTAGACGTTCTCAGCCACTCTGCCCCATGCACATACCCAATCCAGTATCTACAGACAATGCCCTGCAAGAAACACTCTTCCTGCACTGACTGAGAGCAAGACTAAGGAGCCAAACCACATCATTTCACCTCACCTTCACTGTTTGCCTGCTGCTAAAACTGCAACCATTCAAACAGCCCATGCTTCTAGGACTTTGGAGATCTGAGGCTGCTCCAGGTCTCCTGAGAAGAGCAGCAGGGAATGTGGCACAGGGAGGGGACGGAAGGAGAAGGAATGGCACAGAAAATGGTGTACAGCTCCTTGTGGCAGCCCCATCCACCACAGCAGGAGTGCTGCAGCCCAATTTTGAAACCCTGGGATGGAAACTGCTTCTAAAACAGAAGCAGAAAGTGCTGTGGGAAGGGATGAGAAAAGCATCAGGATGCCATCTAATGCCTAGCAAAAAGAGGTCTAACAAAAATAGCAAATTAAGGGGCAATGAGCTGGCCAAACAACACACTGCTATCTACACAACCCACGTTAGGCAGTGGAGCTCTGATCTGTCTTCTGTGCTACAGCAGAATTTATGATATAAAGGAAAAGCAATAGGAGACTCCAACAACAGTGCACATTTTATCTTTCTCTATGCACAGATATGAAGTATGAATAGCATCAAAGAAGGCATGAAAACCATCAAGCCTGGCCTGCATCCAGAGCAAAGGAAACAGCCATCCATCTACTCCAAGCCAGGAGTGATATGTCTGTATCTGAGGGGAAAGCAACACAGCAATCCAGGTTTCCTGTCATGGATGGGTTCATCTGCAGGGCTAGGATACAAAATCCTCCTTTTCTATTTCTCCCTCTCCCCAACACATGCAGGGCGAGATGCAATCCAGCCTGAGGCCTTGATTGCCACAGCAAAGCAGGTCACACAAGCTCAGTAGAAGTGCACCATGAGGTTCTCCCTGATGCTCTCAGCTGCAGATAAGCACATCACCTCTTTTACTATTCAAGGTAAGGTCAAGACCCTAGACCTCCTCTCATTTATGCCACCCCAACACTGCTGACCACAATGGAGACCAGCAAGATGATTCTATACAGAAGATAATCCAGCCTACAGACCGAGACACAGACCTCAAGTGGATCTTCAAGTAGGTAACAGCTCTTTTAAGATTCACAAGGCTCTGAGAGCTACAGAAATGCTTATGATTGTTCACTTTCATGAAAACATTGTCCTTACTCCCCTCCACAGCAGCTCACCTTGTATCTCTGTTCATTTTCCATAATTTAATCTCAGGCATGAGAGTCTCCTACTTAAGTCAATGAGACCTGACATCACTGGAAACCTCTTGGGAATGTGATAGATAGAGCTGTAGCTCTATCTTCATCTTCTCCACAACCCAAAATCATGAGCAGGGGATTGCAGCACGGCATGTGTTTTTGAGGGCAGGAAAAGGAGGAGATGGTCTGAGAGCTAGAGAAACAGCAGAAGCAAATGGATCCAGAAGATCCCATTTCCACAAAAATTTCTCTCATAATTAACTAGAGCAGAGGAAGGGGTAGGAGAATACCACAGGCACTCAACAGTTGAACAATATTCCTTGAGAAAAGGGCAGCACTCACAGCTTTCCACACAGTGAACTCTAAGAGTACCTAAGACTCATTAAGCCTTTGGTCAGAGGGATTCCAGTATCCACTGCATTTCTACTGTTGCTGCTGTTACTGTGGGCCATGGCCATATTAGCTAGGATCACAAGTTTGTTTTCTCTGGAACTCTTTCATGGATGGAGTAGTTCCAAGATACTAAATGATGTAGCCTGATAGCTCAGGAGGCAGAGCTCCAAGATTCCCCACCAATCCCCCTTAGGAAAAGCCCCAAAGTAGGAAAGCACTTACCAGGGTATAAAATAAAAAATAAGGTGGAAAAAAATAATTTAAAAAAAATATTTAAGACCAAGAACAAAATAAAAAGATTATTTTCAGGTCTAAGATGCTCTGTGATGCAAGTCAAACCTACCCTCCCTGTCCAGAAGTACAGCCAGCACTTTTCTCCAGGCTGCACAGAGGTGCAGCTATTTAAAGGCACTCAGAGGCCCTCTGCATGATGGAAAGCAGCCAGATCAGTTGGGCCTCATCGCTTTTGTTTTCGTTAGATTGAAGCCAGAGTATGTGAAATGACTTTTAAGAGGACCAGGGAAGGGGGAAGGACTGGGCACCCAAGCAGATTTGCCCACAACATGCAGAGCTTAGTCTCTGCCTCATTTAAATGATACTGGGCCTGAAAGAAGGGACCTGAGCAAAGAGGATGTCTGCTTTGTCCCTCACAACACTGACAGCCATGCAAATGGCAGGACAAGCTACAGGGAAGTGTTTGCAAAACGCCTGAGTGTTTGGTGGTAGCTTGATACTCTGGGCATTACCCAGCTGTTGTCCTGCCTCTGTTCCTATGTGTGCTTGCATTGTCACATCCAAGATCCTTCTCCTCTGCAGTTCTCACTGCCTGGAGGAACCCCCACGAGTCCCTGTTTCTCACCACCATGCACTCGCTCTGCCTCTGCACTCCGCAAAGCCTGTGGGACCCAACGGGAAAGATCCCATCCCAACAAGTAATACATCATTTTCATCACTTTGGCTTTCAAATATATTCTTTTGTCAACTTTTAATTTTTTTTCTTTTCTTTTTCTTTTTTTCCCAAGTCAGCCCTCAGAGTGCTGCCAATTTAAGCACTGCGCACACCGTTACAAAAGCCTCTCATTTGCACTTTGCCTGACAGGTATCCACATCCCTCTGACACCTCCTCTGTTCCCTAGTCACTTCAGATAGCAATAGTTACCCTAAGCATTTTTACACAGAGATATTGAAACCACTGACTAATCTGCCCAGAAACGAATATCCACTGGGAAAGAATCTGGTTGAGCTCATGTTCCTTAATTGCTGATTAATTCCAATTATGGTACAGCTGATCCACCAGTACCACAGATTGCCACATCAAAGAGCCAACCAGCAAAGGAAGCCCCTGAGTTAGCACTTGGAACAGGGCTATTGCAAACTTCTTTTCAGCCAGAGAGCACTCCATAAACATTAATTTGTTCTGCCTCACTCATTCCCTGGGGAGGCAGAAGCTGTTATAGTCATTAGGCAGATGGCAAAATGGTGGCACAGAGCAGGACCACAGCTTCTCCAAGGTCCCCAGAGGAACCAATGTCAGGCTTGGACACTCAACAGGGAACAGCCCCAGTTCCCAGCCTTCCATCCTCTCCGGGAAACCTGGGGTCTAGAAAGGGACAGAAGAACTTGGTAAAGCCAGATGGCCAGGATATGAGAACAGACACCAAAGGAGACACACAGGGTGGATAAGAAAGCACACAACTGCTGTGTTCTGTGTCCAGGACCTTCCCCCAAGCAGTGCCAAAGATGCTCTCCTACTCTTCAGAAGGCTGGCAGAGGAGCTGATCAAGGCCCAGGATAAATCCTTGCTCACTCAATTCTCTTTACTCTGCCATCTGCTCCAGCAATACCTTATGTCATCTAGAAAGGCCAGAGCTGCCCTCCAGGAAGCCCAGGAGCAGTACAAGCCCAAGAGCCTGAAGCATTGGCAGAAGCATCCTGTGGGGAAACACACTTTTGTGGAGAAACTGAGGAGATCTCCGTAGACAAGGAGGCACCAAACACTACAGGGGAGTTGCAAATGGGAACAGGAAGAGCTGAGGGCAAAAACACAGTGAGAGCAGCAGGGAGCCTCCAGCAACGAGGTTTTGTTGATTTGTTTTTAGGCTGTTTGGATGCTGCATTGTCTGGAATGATTGTCCTTCATCTGTGTCTTTCTAGTGCTCCAACTCTGCTGATTGTTTTGGAAATGCAAGCTGCCACCATGGCTCTCATTCTTTTGATAATTGCCCCACTAGATGGTTCTCAAAACAAGTTGCCCTCTGCACCAAAATCTATCAGAAGAATGTCATTAATCTTCCCAGAGCTCCTGCCTCCAGAATTTTTTCCCAAGAACATGTTTTGGTACCTGCCAGCGTGTGGCAGACTTTAAACCACACATCCCAGGGCCCAAGAAGGGCTGTGCTTTCTCCAGGTGAAGACTGCAAGCAGAGAAACATAGGATTGTGCTGGGATCATGCTGCTCCTCAGGAACAGTTTGGGTACTGCCCACCAAAGGAGTGGCAGTTATTTGTGGTGGACTTCAGTCAGTAGGAGGGGAGAAAGGGCTTTACATGAAAACCAGTATGTTTTTGCAAGAGAAGGTGTGAGATGCCTAGAAAGACCCTTACAGCCAGCGCAGTTGAGATAAGCCAAGTGGGAAGCCCTCCAAACATTGCAGCAGGGAGACTGCTACTGTGCAAAGAGACCCTTACTTTGCCCTGCAGCAGAAGGTGAGCTTTGCAGAGCGTAAAAGATCTAGCACATCACAGCAAATGAAGATCTTAGCCGCAAATATGTTGCTGCTATGAATTAGAAGTTTACATTCAAAGGATGGAGGAAAGAACAGGATTACTTTCCTACAGGTTCTTTCCAGCAAGTGGTCTAGCTGTGAATTTTTGCTCTGGCAGTCAGTTCCATGCTTAATGAACTAAATAACTGCCAGACCCTCCTCTGACCCAGTTTCATTTTGGGTCTGAAAATAAGTCTCCCTCTCACATCAACTCACCTAAACGTACAAGGCATTTAAAGCACTTCATCCCAATCTTATTTCACACCATGTAATTCTGTGCAAGCCTTTCTGTCTGTCCCACTTGTGTCATTGGCATGTACTGATCAAATATCAGAAGGAATGAGGGACAGGGAAAGGGCTGAGCTCCCAGGTCTCTGCAACACCAAAACTTCTAGGAAGCTGATTATCCAAACACTATTTTTCTGTTAGCAGAGAAAAAGGGAAACATCTTTACTTTAAAAATAAGATCTTTCCTATTCTCCATCATCTATCATCAGAAATCCTGCCTGCTACCACAGCCAGGACATGTCCTCCTCTACGTACACTGCTCCTCAAAGCAAGAGCCACCCACACCAGGGCAAAAGCATGCAAAACCATCTGCTTCTAATAGCACTTTCCTATTTGCATATGCAACCAAAAGTAAAAGATCACAGCCTGAATTCAACCTCACTGTCAAAGTCAGCCCATGCACAGAGGAAACTGAGCTGAGCCATAGCAGAAGAGCCAGCAGAAAGCAAGGAGAGCATGCACACAACCTGCTGCATGGAGAACACGTGGGGAGGGCCAGTGGGGAAGCGTGAGAGAGGAAGGCAGAGAGGGATGCTGCAGTGCAGAGCACGTGGCAGGGAGCAGAGGAGTGCCGGAGAGGGGCTGGAGAGTGCGTGAGCACACACGTGTGGGGCTGAGAGCATAACACTGCTCAACATCTACTATCCCTTTACGTTACAGATTTAATGGCTCTTAACAGGAGACTTTGTAAGCGATCAGGAATTGGAACAAAATGAGCTGGGGGAATAATTATTCTAACCAGGGGAGCTAAAGAACATGGCAAAATCGCGTGCTGAGCAATCATGCTAATTAAAGGCACCCAGAAGAATCAGGATAGAAACACCAAATGGTTTTCACTCTGCTGCCCTAATCCACTGACTGCCTCCTCACTGACTCCCACCAGCTGTGGGAAGGACAGCTCTGGGTGAGTCAGTTTATAGCAATAAAGGATGGATCTAAACAAGTGACACAGGGGGGCTGGTCCCCTCTGTGGCAGGCTGAAATGATGCTTTGCCCACTAGCAGCAACCTTGGGGTGCTGGAGGGAGAGAGAGGACAGGACATAACAAATGCCTCCACAGCCTTCAGCTGAGCAGCAAAGATCTAAACACACTTTCCAGAAAGCAAACTATGAGCATGAGGCTGGACACAACGCACAGGCAAAACTCTGGTCCTTCTGGGCTGGCTAGTCCTGCTAGGTGACTACCTCTGTCCAATTAGCTGCACTATGTGGCTGAGCACAGTGGTCTGTCCTAGACTATGTCCAGGGAGCATGCTTCCAGGGCTACAGCAAAACTCTGGCAGCACTGAACATGCTGGTTCCCTGTCATCACTCAGTTTGGTGCAGGGGCTTTTCTGTAAGGACATTCAAGCAGTGTGGAAAAAGCAAGAATTAATACTACAACATGGGTAATTTTTGACCCAGAAAAAGCAGAGACGCTAGGAAAACATCCATGTTGTACGGAAAAGAAATGAATACAGTATTACTGCAACAGACTAGAAGCTTTACAGACCCAAATAACTCCCATGCACTCAGCCTGCTGTAAAACCCAAACCAGACTCCTAAAGGAGCTGCTGGGTCTCAACCCATTCGGGATGTCAGAGGGATATCTTCCTGGGACATTGCTGGAATCCAACAAGGCATTGCATGCCAAGGCAGATGGGTGCAGACAACATGATTAACAGAGCAAGATGCACAGTGGTGAAATCATATGCCAAATACAAAGAGGTCTGTCTCTGTCCTTTCAACATCCAGGAGAAGGTTCACCTCCACTAACTGCTTCAGTGAACTGTGAGTGTTTTTCTCTTCAGCAGTGCAGACCTGGCTTTTGTTGCAGCCTGCACTGGCACGCAGTGAGAGCTCTGTACAGGAGAGGTGGGGCACCAGAGAAGCAAATGCTAACAATTGCCATCAAGTAACAGCTTTCTATTTAAAAAGCAACGGTTTGTTTGTTAATCAACAGGTTCATTAACACAGAGCAAATACCTCCCTAATGGGCACCCACAGGATCACAAGCTGAACACTCTGTGTGCAGCATCTTTTGATTGATTCACCCTAAGATCATCAAGTAAATGAGAGAGGATGTAATATTTCTGCAGGAAACATTCCACAGCGGATGCATTGATTGGGACACTCAGCCAGCTGCTGTGTGCCAGTCTCTCCTTAAAGAGACTTCATATTTGATTCTCTGATTAAATATTTTGAAACTAAGAACAAATCAGGGAGGTTGGCTCAATGGTGCCAGGCACTTGGCCTGGAGAGACCTGGTATCCTGCCAAAGAGGTTCACATGAGTGGCCAATGTCCAGACTGCTCACTTTCTTCCTGGCCTCAAGGCTCATGATCCCATTTCCCTTGGTCGTTTCCCAGCTGCACAGATCACTGCCATGCTTCAGCCACCCTGCTGCCTGGCCTCTTCCTGCCACCACTGACTAAATCCTTCACCCAAGCCAAGGGAGCCTACTTGGTAACCTACCAGGAACATAGATCTGTTGACTCATTTATTCAACTCCTACCTGCAGCTAAAGCTGCAAAATCATGGTCCGTTTTGCCTGCCAACAACTCTGACTCCTGCTCTGTCACTGTAACAAATCCATTTTTAATCAAATGATCAGTGAACACCCCATGGGACAGGAGGAGTCAGGTCAGAGAATGAGGAATACCCTTAGAACAAAGAAAGAAAGTCAAGGACTATTAAGGAAAATAGGAATGAAACCATCAGTTGGATTAAATTTCCACACCAGAAATCCCAGCTGCCAGAGATAGCCCACAAGCCAGAGCAAAGCACTTGCTGAGATCTTCAGTTTGCAAAAGCAGGTTCTTTTCCCATCCACTGGGCTGACATCTCCTTTATGAGCTGCAGAAAAGCCACCATCTTCTGAATGAGCTTTGCAAAAACACAGTGACACTTCCAGTTTATGAGAAAGCCCTGCCACTTCTCACCAAGCCACAGTCTTGGAGCTCTTGAAGCTGCCCTGAACAAGACCAGTGGGGCCAGGAGACCCAGGCTGCTGCCACCACCACTTCTGAAATGACATGCTTGTTTCATGTGCAAATCAGCCACACAAATTGAGACCAGACCCTCCTTGTTCCTCTCTGAGCAACTCATAAATAACAGAGGTGTAAGGCAGGTTAAAGGTTTTTGAGACAGGTGAAACACAGAGGTACGAAGGACCAAGTGTCTCATTGGAGATAAAAGGTGAAAGTTAAACAGCCACCCAGGTCTCATGGGGAGACACAGGTAACCCTCCCCTCTGAAAATAAGCTCCAACAGAGAGCATTCAGTCTATTGGAATAAATTGGAGGTTCTAGCAGCTACAAATGAGGGCCTTTCTCTCCTAAACCTTCCATCCTTTCTCCCCTTCAGTACCACCAGGAAAAGAAAGAAAGAAATAAAAAGAGCCTGCAGGTCCCATTCAGGCTGTGCACAGTCACAGCCTCATAGCCAGGAAACAAGGTAAGAAGTGTAGGTATAAACTTGGCTGTGGATTCTGGGCTCCTGCCCCCAGTTCCCTTCTTTTCAAAGAAAATAAAATCAGGTTTGTATCGACTACTGAGAAAACAAGACAACATTATGCAGGACATGAACCTCTGCAATCAAATTAGGTCATTGCAACACCATAACCAGCATAGAATTTGTAGCCCTGATAGTGTATAAGATCAAGGAGAATGATTCTATGCAGCAAACATTAAAAGACAAAAGAAAAATTAATTATATCAGGACATCAAGCATAACCAGAGTGTGAGAGAAGTTTGGAGAGGCAGGAACAAGCGAGTACTCTTGTCTCAGGGCTTGCTTCCCAAGCTCTTTATGCATTCCCCATTCAAACTGGCCTGCTGCTTCTCAGAGCTGGTCATTAAAACCATGGCAAGTGCTGGGAAATATCTTTGCCACTTCCTGTACAACTTCCTCACTTCCCCTCCCCAGAGCTCTGATCGTTTCCCAAATAGTAAAGCTACTATTCACACAGCTTCCAGTTGTAGCCCTCACTGTGTCAGCAAAATGCCCAATGAGAATCAGAACTCAGGGTGCTGATTTCAGAAGTACTGACACATGCTTAGGTAGAGAACTTAACATCCTACTTTTGCTGTAAGCCACCACTTCTGTGTCTATATATACATTGCACACAGATCATCAGAAAACAAAAACACACACAGAGTCCAGCTCACCTCCTTATCTCTGTCCCCCAGATCACATCTCTCAAATATTCCCTGTCCATGCCCCCCTCCTTGGCATACCCCTACACAGGTCACATCCCGCTCCAGCTCTCTCATATCCTGAGTGCTTTGTCTTCCATAGGAAGTCCTCATCACTCAGCTGCTAAGCAATCACACAGAATCATTAAGGTTGGAAGAGACCTCTAAGATCATCAAGTCCATCCATCTACCTATCACCACCATGCCACTAAACCATGTCCCTAAGTACCACATCTATATGTTTCTTAAACACCTCCAGGGTTGGTGACCCAACCACCTCCCTGGGCAGCCTGTGGCAATGCCTAACATCCCTTTCAGTGAAGAAATTTTCCCTAACATCCAATCTAAACCTCCCTGATGCAACTTGAGGTCATTTCCTCTTGTCCTTTCACTGGTAACCTGGGAGAAGAGACCTATCCCCATCTCACTCCAACCTCCTTTCAGGCAGTTGTAGAGAGAGAGAAGGTGTCCCTTGTGCCTCCTCTTCTCCAGACTAAACAACACAGCTCCCTTAGCCACTCCTCCTAAGACATATTCTCCAGACCCCTCAGCAGCCTCATTGCCCTTCTCTGGACATGTTCTAATGCCCCATGCCCTTCTTGTAAAATGAGGGGCCCAAAACTGAACAAAGGATTTGAGGTGCAGAGACAACTCCACAAAGATACTTCAACCCAAACATCCCTCTACCAGAGGGGAGGGAGGTCTTGAGGGATCCAGGTGCACATGTTGGTAGGTATTTATGGTGATGTGGAGGACACCACATGTCAGCACTAGGTATAGCAGCAATGCTGTTGATCATTACACCAGAACTGTTAGAATCTAGGTGTGAAGCCTGGACTCCATGTGAGCTAGAAGTTACCAGCACAGGCAGGTCAAAACCCAGCTCAGCACAACTCCCCTGGCAACTGTTTTGTCTCATTATGTAAAGGACTATACATCCAATATATTCATCCCGTTACATACAGGAATGAGGACACAAACCTTCCTAAAACCTGTGATTTACATAGCAGTCTGTGGCAGTGGTTTCCCAACTGTATAATGAGTACATTAACTTCAGCTAAGCTGATTCTCCAGAGATGAAGAGATGGAAAAGAATAATCGAAGGAAACTGTGATAGAGTTTTTGATTAAGCAGCTGATGATCAATGAAAGTTATCTGCAGGGCACAGAGTGTTAATGAGCTACCATTCCTCTAGCAGAGAAACACCTGAGCCCACTCTCCCTGCTCCACACAGCCCACAGAGGTCAGCAAGATCAGCTCCTCCAGGACTGCCAAGGCAACACCATGGGCCACCAAGTCCAAAGGCCTCCGCTGCCCTTGCTCCTGTTAAAAGGGCAATGGTGGAAGAAGGAAAAGAATTAGCCTTGAAGAGGAACGTGGCTAAAAAGAGAGGCATGAAAAAGGTTAACAGCCTGATTTCAAAGCTTTAGATGCTATATTTGGGGGTGGGGGGAGAAGAAAATGAATGGAGAAGGCATTCAAGGCATTCATAGTCTTCTCAGAGAGCTCGATTAGTTTAAAGAGGCCTTAGAGCTTGGCAGCTGTAACACCAGCACCTAGCACACCTACAGCAGGGAGCAAGAAGGTCCAGCCAGCTGGGCTACCTGCTCCCTGCAACCAGTGATGCAAGGCACAAGATGACCCACAGCACATCCTGTAGTTACTTTCCCATTACCCCTTTCCACCACAATCATGACCCTGCAAAGAAGAATATTAGATGTTAAACCTTAATACTTATTAATATCTTAAATTCATCCCCAAAGATTCTAAAGCATTAAAGAGTGGACTTTATAGAGAATTTCTCATCATAATGTAGCCACCTGTTTAACAGCACACAGCAGCAAGGCTGCACAAGGGTTTCAGAGCAAGTGGAAAGGAGAACTTCATATTAAAGCTACAAACAGACAAGGCTCAGATCAGCAGAAACATAGAATATCACTACTGCTGCCTGAATTTAGCTCTTTCACTGTAACTAATCATTTTACTCTTCCAGAAACATCCAGAGAACATAGTTAGTGACCACAGGGAGCTGCCAGGATCTTTGTATTAACGTTTCCTCCCAAAGCTGCCTCCTCTAACAGCCCAACCCAGTTTGCCTACAGAAGGGATTTGTTTTCCCAAATCTCACTTAGCCTTCCTGTCCTTGGAGGGTCTAGGGAAAGCTGAGAGAAAGTCAGCAGACAGGATACTCTTTCTGGAGTGTCCCAAAGGGAGCAGAGGGGGATGAACAGCACATTAGGATTTCTCTCCCAATTTCTCAAATTCTCACGGAACTGGGGTTTGCAATTGCCCTCTGCAGAGCCCACATCAAGACAGATCATTAATACTACTTGACACCAAGGCTCTCTTGTGTTAAAAAAGCACTGCAATTACTTTGCTCCAATCTCTATATTATTCATAAGATCCATATCTATCATGGATAGAGTATTTACACTGCTATGGGGAAATGTAATAAATAAGGTAATAAGCGCTCCCTTCCTCCAGGTTAAGATGAAAGTCTGCATCTGAGAGAGCAGTACTTTCCTTGGGCAGCAAGGCTTGTATCCCAGGCTCCCTGCTCAATTCCTTCAGCCAGCAACTACAGCCAAGGTTAAAAAAAACCAAACAACCTGTTTTCCTCTCAGCCCAGCACTCGGGCTCCAACCAACTCCAACCAAGCTGGCCAGGAGGCACTGTCTACGTGGAATGGAGTTGGCAAGGAAAGGTCTCTTCAGAATTAGTGGAGAGAGAAAGCAGGAACTTATTAGACTGCTGCACGGCCCCCAGTGAAGGTGGAAAGGGAGAATTTGATCTAATCTATCTGGAAAGGAGAAAGAAAAGCTCAAAACTGCCATTTTGTGGGATCATGATATACAGTTAACAGCTCCCAAAACTTGTTTGCCCATCCAAAGTCCTGACTTCAACAGACTAGCTGTGAAATGACTTCAGGTGGCGACTCAAACACTCAACATGGTCCAGTGGGCTAAGCATGGGCCAGGCTGCTAGCTGTCAGAAACCTGCTGTGACCTTGAGCAAACTGAGGTCTTTCCAGCTGCCTCTCCTCATTCCTAAAATGGAGATGAAGATGCTTGGCAGCCCCTTGATGGGCTGAAAGGAGGAATGCTTCTTTCTAGGAAATAGTGGAGGTGCAAGATGCCAGGTTACTTCTTGTTAAGAGGAAGATAAAATATACCCTCTCCCCCAAACACTCAGCTGCCTGTTGTGCTCTCAGTAAGGTTCCCCTGACATTTGGGCTTGGCTGAGATCTGGCATGAGAACAGGACAGCCCCACCCTATCCCATCTCTGGAATTTGCCCAGACTTTATTTTTAACACAGCCCCCAGTGTGAACATTTGTGGTGGGATCCATGCTGATCTCTGACTCTGAGCTAGCCTCACCTGGACTGTGCCAATAGCCAGGACTGTCAAGAGAACAGATGGCACAACCTCCTCCATCCTGAAGAAGGTGTCTAACATGGGGCAGACCCAAAGCATCCTATCTCCTTTCATGTGGAGGAAGAAAGCTTTGGGCAGCCACCTCAGATGGAGCTTCTCCTTATTCTCTGCTCCTGCTGAGCATAACACACACAGAGGGCTTAAAATTACCTTTCAAAATCATGGAGCCCATTGTCAGGTTCTTGCTTCCTTTTTGAGCAATGAGATAGAGCAGAAGATGTGGCCTGTGTGAAAGAAGTCTTGAAGACTGTGCTGAAACTTTCCTGTATATCAAGACCTTAGCTATGGCTTGAAGCATGAGGTCCTTTGCTTTTGATCCACCTGATGGCCATCATCTCCCCTTGCTCAATGCTCCACATCAATTACAGTGCAGAGATGTAAGATGACTGATACTTTTAATACAAAGGGCCTGTCATTTATTTATTAGCTGGCGACAGGCCCTGCAGTCCAGGATGGATGCATTATAAATCAACTGCATTTCTAACCATTAAAAATTCATCCCATTCATAATGTAGGACACTGGTAATTTCCTTATTAGTGTTGAGTGTGAAGGATTTTTTTTCTTTCTCCTCCCTTGGTTTTACTTTGCTTCTGTGCTTTCCCAAAGATCTTGCTCATCTGAAGATTAGTTTAGCTTAATCCTGCAGTGGGGAGGTGGAGGGGTGGGAAGGGCTGGGGGAAGGAAGACAGGGACTGAAGTCATTTTATTCCACTGTTTTCTTCTAATTGCAAATTTGCCGTATATACTTAAGAGATTTAGCTGTCTTGTCTCCTAGTCACACTTAAGGGAGCCAGAGAAACTGCTTGCCCTGAATTTAAGAGATGCTTGTAGGAGAAAAACATTAAAATAGATCCCTTTTCACTTGCAAAGGGGAGAAAAGGGAGGTATATAGCAGTGAGAGAGGGAAGAGTGATATAAAACCTGTTAAAATGTCTTAACAGGATAAGAACAGGTGTCCAGACATTATAAAACAGTACATTTCAAACAGATCAAAGATATATATATATATAAATAGGTAGGTACAGTAACCTTCAGACTCAGTGCCCCAATTCATTGAGGAAAAAATAGGTCAGTAGGACTGAAAGAAGGGTGTGACATTTTTGCAGAGCCACAGCTGTGACAGAGACCCACAGGTACTGCTGTGACTTCAGCAAACAGGAACTTGGAACTAACATCAGGAAAAGCTGAGTCTACATGAAGCTGTAAAGTCACTGCTTAGTCTGAGTCCCACACTCCATCCTGATCACACTTAGCTGCAGATAGCAGGACAGCCTGATCACTGATGCACCCACAGCAGTTATCATGCTTTTGCTGAGTCTCAGTTTGTTCCTGTCTATTAAAAGGATCTATCTAGGTAGAGGCAGGGAGAAGGGGCCCAAAAACCAGATTCAAGCATGGTTCAGCATTAGGTAACTTGCAGTCTGTTTAGGAATGAGCATGCAGGAATCTAAAAATGGATTATGCAATAAACCCTGCCTTAATGGGAGACAAGCCTGGGCATTGAGATCAATCCTTACACCCTGTGAATTCAATGTGCTTTTCACCTCAAGGCACTTGCATACAAATCTACAAATGGAAATAAGTTTGCCACGTTCTCAGCCAGGCCTGTTCACTTCAGTTAATCACCCCAAACTCTACAAGGCTAGTGTTTAACACTTAACCACAGTGCAGGAGCACACCAGCAGAAGTGGTGCTTCCATTAGCAGCAGCATCTTCCTCCAATCCATTGACTCCACTGGGAGTGAACCCCCTCCCTGTCCACACCCACAACCAAGGAGAAGAAGCTAGGCAGAAGGATGCTGAGGCAGACTGGAAATGTTCAGCAGCCAAGAGTGGCAATTTCTGCGGTTTTGTTCTATTACACATGAAGCAACTGAGCTCTGCTCTACTGAGAGCAGTGCTGCTCCCTCTGCTCTGTGCTGCTGGGAAACATCACTGCCTGGCCACACCATCTCCCCTGAGCCAGCCACCACACTAGGCTGGAAAACAAAAGTCCTTTTTGACACGAGAAGCTCTTTAGGCAGAAGGTCTTTTTATGTGGGTCTTTCCCCAGCTTTCAGGACTCAACAGGGCACTTGGGGCTGTCTAGCTCAAAAGTAGCACTCAAGACAGGTTTGTTGGTGTTTTGGGTTTTATTTTAACCCCTACCTACTGACATACAGCCTCTCTGCTGGATCCTGGGCTGTACTTGTCCCACAGGGCAGCACTACTAATAATGATCCTGCTGTGCAGTCATGCAAAACTGCTCCAACTCCTAAACAATAGCAGCTATTTTTAAATAGGAACCTTAATTTAAGCAGACAATGAATAAACAAGAACCCACAATCTTCTAACCAGAGAGGCAGCTTCTGACTGACCACGACAAGTCTTACCAGCTTCTGAGGGCTAGTTTTTAAACTTAAAAACCAGTCTGGTTAAACTAAAAAGTCACAACACAACATCCTTGCAAACTCTGGTTTCTGCCAGTGCCTTCAGAGGTAGCCTATGGCCAGGTACCATGGGAACATTCCCCTTGTCCCAGGAATGAACCCCAGACTCCAGATGCTTTCCCAACAGTCAAGCTTTATAAACTGCAGTAAACTCATTCAAAATCAAGACAAATGGACCAGCTTAAACCAACAAGACATCAGGAGAACACCCTTCAACTCCCTTTGTTACCCCTACACCAAGGCTGCCCAAGTTTGCAATAGCCTCAAGTCATGCTCTGTTTGACTGTCTCTTGTCTTGCAGAGACAAAAATCACAAGCATGAGCAATGCTAGCTGGTGAACAGAGATCTCCCTCCTCTGTCCTGGACACCTTCAGGTTTAAGGCCACTGTAGGGTCAAGAGGACTACAAGTGCAACTGGACAGGGGGAAGCACCAATACCTGAGCACACAGTCAATAACTTAGGGAATGAAAACTTGCTTTACCCTCATTTTGTGCCACTCGTCTCACCCTGCTACAATGAGCATTGACTCACGTCAGACCACAGGTGAAGAACACTCTGGTGCTGCCAAGCCCTGAACACCCACTAGAAATTGGAGATGAAAACATCTTTGATGGCTTCAGGCAATCCTTCGTGGAGAAACTGCCTGCTCAGGGGCATTGTGGTGTCTTTGGCTTTGCTGGGGAAAGGCAGAGCTGAGAGGGCACTCAGGAAAAATCCACATGTGCTTTGAGAGCATCAGTCATGAGACAGGGATGACTGGTGTGTAGGTGTCACTGTGCAGGAAGCTGAGCCACAGCGAATGAAGAAGAGCTGATTCAGCAATGGCTTTTTACCGTGCCCATCACATGCTGCATGGGTGAGTAGGTGAGGAAGATGTGTCCACATACACAGAAACAGGCTGGGAAGCAGCATAGGATGCTGCAAGAGCAATGGGAAAGTGCATCAGCCCCTCTATGAGATGAACAGCAGAGTGAGTGCCAGACAGTATCAGGAGTGAATATACATGCCCTCCATGAATTAGTGCATATCTTGGGTGTTCCAGTTCTAACCCATCTGATGCATGGACAAGGCTGCCAGGCAGCAAGAGTAGTCTGCTGTGCTAGAGCTGCTCCATATCCAGAAGGAAAACTGCTCAGAGCCTCCTGTCATCTGGCTTAAGTGCTTGACTGTTCATGCACAGGTTCCCTTTTCCAAAATCATACCAGGCGAGCCAACCCTGCTTGCTACCCCCACAGACATTGGGATTAAAGGGTCCAGAGGAGATGCTTTCAGGACAGAAGAGCAGGCAGACTTTTGCATGAGAAAACACTTCCCTGTCCACTCCTTGATATCTGTATCCAGGAGTATTTCCATCACCAGCACAGCCTCTCTGGAGGCAGGTCAATGTTAGAGTCTAAAGCCACATTCTCCTTGATTTAAGGGATTCTCTTCCAAATGGATCCTGGTCCCCAGGAACGTGCTTGCCCGATGCACTGCCAACATCACCTCCCTGTGCTGGGGCTGAAGCCTGCTCAGCTCCCTTTGATCTTGGGTGTTGCTACAAATATTTTTGGTAAACCCATGTTAAAGTAACAGAGAAAGGACCTAAACTCCAAACCGCTGCAGGGAGTGAATTCTGCAGCCTTTCCAAGATGGCCTGAAAAACTCTCATCTCTGTAGCACCATTAGGGCAGGAAGGTCTGAAGATCAACTTGTTGAGCATGAAGTTGCAACTCAAAGCACAGGTGCGATAGGCATTCAGCCTCTGCAAATGCAACTTGGACTTCTGAGTTCTGGAAAACATAGTAATTTTCTTCCATTAGCTCTTTCAGAGCTGGATGAAACGAAGTAGAGCATCAAATAACCACAGGGAAGGAAATTCAGCTGAGAAGGCTGGGAAGAGTTGAGCAGATAGAGTCCCATTGGCCAGGGGATCTCTCCTGTTAGTCAGATGTTGCAGCCTGGAGAAGGGGACGAGAAGGCAATGCTGGGCGTAGGAGAAGTTCATTCCTGCTCCAGGGGCTAATAGAAGCATTAATTTTTGTTGTTCATGCTTTTCTTCAGGTACCTGTAACATCTGCCATGGAAGGAGCCAGCCAGAGCCGTGGGGGTTTTCTTCAACATCCAAATTTTTTGCAGGACATTCACGTCAGTTCTTGGATCTCAGAGCAGTTTCTGTGAGAGGCAACTGCAAACCAGACAGAAGGGAAATTCGGAGGCAGAAGGTCATTGCAGCAACCTCCCATGCTTTGCAGAAGGTACCTACTAGCAGCTGTGCATTGAGGTCAGGGCTTTTCCAAAGACCCAAGACACAAATCCAGGGTTTGCTAGGACAAATGAGGAGACACAGAATAGAATAGCAAAACTCATATAAAGAACTACACAGCTACTCATAGGTCCTCATTAAGTCTTCGAGAAGTATCTAATATGGATTGACTGAGAAGGACAAGATCACAAGGCAGTGAAGAGCCTCAGTGCAGAAGAGTCTTGACCCATAAGTGCTTACTTCAGAGAAGTAATGGGCAATGGGTTCTGCTGCAGAAAACCCTGGAGCTTTCATGTTAGAAGAGAGAAGAGGAAAAGATAAGTCTGGAAAAAACTGGAGACACAGCAGAGTCCTGCAGAGGAACTGAAATCTGGGACAGCCTGGCTCCAGGCTGGGCTCCGGGCAGTAGAGTGCTGCTGTCAATTGACACAGCTACACATTTATATTGCATGAAAATAATACTGACAAATCCTTTTAGTCCTGGGGAAAAAGAACGAAAAATTTTCCTTTTTCCACTACCAACAGTTTCAGTTTTCTTTCTCAGCCAAATGAAACTGCAAGTACTTATGCCTTTTTTTTTTAAAGTAGTTTTTAGAGAAAATGGGAACATGAAATGACCAAAAATAGAAATGCTACATACTTTTTAGCTTCCCATGCCCAGAATGAACAAAACACACCAGGCAAACAAAAAAGAATTTACAGTGGGAAGGGTAAATATCCTTCCTATTTTTGTTTCCAAGACCTATTAGAAACAGAGTGTAAGGAAATCTATTTGTTTAAAAATACATATATATCTGATTTCTGAAATGACCACAATGTTCCTTTTAAAGTGCAGTGAAACAGAAGATAAAGCCATGGTTGGTACTGAATGAAAGAGTGCTGATGGAGCTTTTATTGTGTGATTTGCCTTGTTTTCTCTGAAGTACTTCTTTTTAGCCGATTACCATGTATTTACAGTTAGTGTAATTATATCTAATTACTTAATTAGCATGAATACGTGTAATTACTAACTTTGAATATGTAATTATGTCAGGGCAGCCTGTAATAAATGAGGTTAAAAAAAACAACCCTCATTAGGACTCTATGGAAGGACGGCTGCTCCACCCGTGTGGAGAACACATCCCAGTCCCCAGATTGTGCCAGGCTTGGAAGAGGAATCCAAGCCATCTCTGGTCATGTCTAGCAGCAAGCTCCACCAGAATCAAACCGTTTGCCCCAAAAGTCTCATCTCATAGTGCTGCTGGGAACAGAGCATCCATCAATGGGAGACAGGCATGGATCTGCAAACAGTCTGTCCCCAAGATTAATCTTCTCCATCAAGTTTTGGATTTTTTTTTTCCCTGATTTGTGCCATTCTTGAGAAGAACTCTTTGATCAGACAGAAAATACAAGAGAACAGAATGACTGCAAAACTGCACTGTGGCATTTGGGTCAAGCTTGAGAGACCAGATTCAAGAACTAATCTGCATCTGATGCAATATGTTAAAAATTAATTACCACTATTAAATTGAAATGTTCTTCCAAAATGTTTCTTCTGAAACACTATCAGTCTTTCACCACCAAAATCTCCAGCTACTCACAATTATCCTTCTTGCAGATTTGAATCCTGAACATCAGGAGATGCAGCTAAGGTTATGAGTTGCTGTTACTTTCAAGAAGCATATGTATGAAAATGATGTCCCACTGAGAGCCTCATGAACTTATTTCAAGCTGATGCTCCCCTTTTTTTCAACTGGTCAGGAGTTATCTCTTGGAATGATTTTTCCTGCCCAGAAAGACCAATAGCCATTTTCTGGGCACAAATGAGGGTAGATTGGATCATGTTTTATATTACCAAAACCCCTGACTGTAGGATGAAGCCATGTGGTCTTACACCATCTCGCTTCATCACATATTCTATCCACAGCACTTGCTCCACAAGAAGTCCTTTTCTCCTCTCATCTGTTTATTTCCAAATACAGAGAGGTGCAAACTCATCACAACCTGTCACTTCTCCTGCTGACACCTGCCAAGCAGATATGCCACTTGGTTTCTCTTCTGTGTGCAAAAGATTAGGAAGGGAAAAAAACTAATCAGCTTAATCTTCTGTAATTGATTTGCGGTTGGGCTGTCCCCTTCACCAAGCTCTTTGCTTAACCTTCCAGGTAGGGCTGACAATGGCTTGAAACAAGGATCGGTTGCAAGCCCTCAGTCTTCCCAGCATACCGTGGAGCTACAGCGTAAAGACAGAGGGAGCATCTTCTTAAAGACTCAATGCTTCATCACAGGAAAACAGGGTGGTGCTGTTTCATCCATGGCTCTTTGAGAAGCCCTCAGCCAGGAAGGGAAAGAGGACCCCAAGCAAAGCTTGTCCTTCCTGGTCCTCAAATTCGGCAGTAGCAGAAAGGAGATAAGAAACAACTGCAAACATCCCAGAAAGCCAGAGGTGAGAGCTGGTTCCTGCACCCTTCACCCCAACAACATGAGGACAGCACACCCCCAGTGAGGCACATGTCTTTATCTCCTTGAGGACATGCTAACAAGAAGAGCCTAGAGAACAGTGCTGCACAGCGGGAGCGAGGGGCTGCATCTCTGCGGGCAGGGAGCTGCTCTCCATATTTCAGCTGCAATTCCATTATGCAGAGCTAAGTGGCTGGGAATAAACATCCGTCATCCCTGTGTGATAAGCGATGTTTGCTAGTATAGAGGGTGACAGAAATCTATATCACATCAATGTACTATTAATACTGCATTAAGCATATAGAGTTTGCTCTCTTCATCGTGGCACAGTAATGGGTACCGGCACGTCCTCGACCCAGACAACATCCCAGAGCAGAGGAATGCTCGCAGGAGGAAAGGAAAGAGAAAACATTCATGATGGAGAGAGAAATTGCTTTCTGAAGATATTGCTCCAGCAGCACCTCAGTGCAAAGGAAAGATGCTGGGTTCCATGGAACACCTTTGCTCCCAGCTGGACAGCAGCTCTTTGCGAGGTGGGTGGCAGAAGAGAGATGACAGCTTGCAGCAGGTACAGGCTGAGTTTTGCATCAAGACACTCCCCAGCCCAGAGTTCTCTCTCCAAGTGACAGCACATGAAGAAGTATTTGTGTCCAAGCTCTGCGCAGGCAGAAGGAAAAACCCTCTGGCATGAAAACCACAGGGAGAAAGGGAGCAACAAATATTCTCCAGCTCAGGTTTAAGTTGAGCAGAGCACATCAGATCAAACAAACCCCTTACAGCAAAAGCTCCCCAAAGCATGGTTAATTTAAAAGGTGAATCATGAAACTTTCCAGCCTCAAGCAAAGCCACCAGTGAAGTCAGAAGTTTTGCCCAAGCAATGTCCTGGGGACTAAAATACAATACACACACCAAATCCAACCCTGCCTCAGGTCTTGAAGCCTGGGTTTTGCCTCATGAATGACAATCAAATATAAAAATAACAAGGTTTTCAACATGCCAGCATCCAGCTGTGGTTTGCCTCTTGCTGGCACCCAAAGGGAGTGCCTCTGTGTGGGGTTTGGTTTCGGCCCTGCTCCTCACAGCCCTGGGAAACCTGGAGCTTAGAGATGATGAATTTCCAAGGTGCAGTGGCTGCATCTCACCCCCATGACACATTCCACAGGAGAAATGGCTCCAGGTAACCACTCCTAAACATCTCTGTGAACTCCAGATCCCAACCAAATAGCCCCATGAAACTCTGAGACTAAATCCTGCTGTCAGGGACTTCCCCTGCAATACACCCAGCTCTGAAGAAACCCCCCAACCCAGGGCAAATGCTCAGAGCAAAACTTACTCCTTTGAGGTTGAAGTTCTGCTACTGTACAGCTGCAGTAGCACACACATCTTACAATGCTTAGCACAGATTAGAGACATTTGAGAGAGCACAGGAGGGGAAGGGAAAAATGAAAGCAGAGGAGCCCCCTGTCCCAAGCCATCACAGTTAGTAAGTCATTTTGAGATGAGGTGCTCTAAGAAATGTAAAATAGGTAATTAACGGCACAGAAAAACCACACTACATTCAGCTTCTCCACTCCTGCCTAATCACCACCCTCTCCTCCCCTCTCTACCAACAGACCAAATTCAGCCCATTAAAATGAGCATCAAAGGGAAAGCTGGACACATTCACTAGGTACACCCCAGCACTCCAGCGAGTGGAGCACAGTGATAATAGCTCGAGTATCACCTCACAGAACCCATAAGGGACTGTTCCAGGGACATCTCCATGGCTGCAGCTCCTCATTCTCCAATGGGAGGAATGGTGGCCAGGGAGCTCTTAATGCTGAGTGAGTTTCTGCACGTGGGGAGACTGGCCTCCTCCCTGAGTTGTGTGTCATGCACTCATGAGTCAGCAGTAGCCAAGAAGAGAGCAGAGGTGACTTTAGTGCAGCACTCTCTGCTTCAGCTGGACCACAGCAATAGCATAAGTTGGGATCCCCCCACCTTTTTTGCCTCCCCCCCCAGATCTACCTGAAACCAGGACACACCAAAAGGATGAGCAACAGCAGGAGATGAACACTATCCAAACCTCCTGCATTACTCAGCTTGCATCTCAGAGCTGGGAAGAGGCCTGGGAGAATTCAAGTACTGGCTATGAGCCACGTGCTGGGAGGCTGCATCTCACTGCTCGCATAGAAAGCGGTGCAGGATTCCCAGAAAAGCATCCTTTTACCCAGTGCTTTCCTTTTATGCTCAGAATTTAGGAATGCAAAATGGAGAGGACCACTTGATCACCACCTGCTAGTCTAATAAGCCCAGTTCACAACCCAGATTTATACAGGGAAAATGCAAAAGCTTTTCAGAAGCCCATAAAAACAAGCCATCCAACACCTAAGCCTCCTGTCCTTTATCTCCATGCATCTGCCCCATCTATGGCCACATGTCCTGAGCTTCTCCCTGGCCCAGTGGGGAGCCAAGGAGGCAGCCCCATGGCTTAGAAACTGCTGGAGGAGGAAGGGGAGGCAGGTCCTTTCCCCAGCCAAGCAGGGGTCGTGTCGATCCCCATGCTGCCTGGAAGCTCTTGCTCACACCTGGGACCTCATGCTTGGACCCAGAGAGGCAGAGCCTAGCTTCAAATGACACTTTCAGGCAAGCGGGAGGAAGGTGACTGGTGGGTGACAGAGGAAGGGTGAAGGTAGGTGAAGGTGAGGGTGGAAAGTCTTCTCTGAAAGCACCTACATGTATGTTGTGTTTTCTGAGACCTGAGATTCACTTTGGTTTCTGGACCATACGAAGACCCACTCTCCTCAAAATCTTCCTTCTCTTCCTTCCCATCCTGTTAACCTCTTCCTCTTGCCCTCCTTCCCCCCATTCCTCCCAACCTATCCCCTGGTCCTTGCAGGGGGCTTTGGCCGGCTTGGGCACTCACATGTGTCTGGCTTGTGGCAGTTGTGCCCTTGTCGGAAGTACTGGGGGTTCTCGATGACAGGAATGCGAGTCATGCCGATCACTACCGTGTCTGGGCCAGCATCCAGGGACGAGGGTGTCGTGATGCCATGGTTGATGTGGTGAAGGGGACTAGCTGAATCTTCTTCTCCACTGATCACTGCCACAGGACCTGCAAATACCACAAACATCTATCAGGCACAACAGGAGAAAAGGAACCCCCCCTCCCCCACGATCCCTGCTGACCTCACAAGTCAATCTGTGTGCCTCCCCCAAATCCCAAAGCACCCACTTACACATCTGGTCTAATTCCATGGATCAGGCCTCCAAAACACCAACATGACCAAATGCACCCACATCGATCTCTATCCCACAGATGGTCAGCAACAACTCTGCTCCAGCTCATTCACCCTCCAGCCCCAGCCATGACTCCTTACACCCAAGTGCCTGTGCCCAAGAGCATTACTGCTCTAATCTTGCTCTAACAACGGCAGGCTGGTTCCTATAGTAAAATACCGTAATGAAGGAAAGAACATCCACATCTGAGAGCCAAAACCTGCTTCCCACATACAGCTATTTCACAATAGTCAGCTGTATCCCAATTTTTGACTTATGCTTTGTTTTTAGACCTTCTAACTTCAGCCTTTTCTATCATCTGCCAAAGCTGGAAACCTCAGGGAACATCAAGTCTTAAAGCATTATTCCTCACTTCCATCTATTCTCACCCATCTTAGGGTCCAGCCTGCCAGCCAACATCACAAACACCTCCAACATGAGGTGAAACCCTTTAATCTGTGCTGCAGTGTTTGTGCTGTGTCAACACAGGATCCTGAGCAGCTGGGCAATGTGGAGACTGCACTGAAACCTTCCATGAGGACATCCCTTATGTATTCACATAGGCAGAAAAACCACACATAACTAGAGATGCTCCTTTTCTCCTGTCTGGATGCTACTGGGGCTACCAGAGGCTTAAGCAGAAATAAGCAAATATGCTGCATTGAGGCTTCAAACCTATTCAGAGAAGCCTGTCTTTTACCTGCATTGCACAGAAAATGTCTCTCTCACATCAGTAATCTAATTGTAATTGCACAATTACTTTATTATGTAGCACTAGCAACAAAGAAGAGAGTCTTCAAGCCATTTTACTCTTCAGAGCTTCTGGGAGGACATGGTGAACACTGGCTCCATGCAGTCATTCTGCCTCCATTAATCTAGCCTAAAGGCTGCACACTTTTGGAGCTTCAAGTATTGTTTGTTCTTCCAAGTGGGATATAATAAAGTTATTGTGTAATTAGCAGAGTCCTGGCAGCCATGACAGGTGTTTTAGTCAGAAAGAAAAAAAAAAGACCCACAGGTCTCTCCCTTTATTGTGAATTCCTTCTGGCAGGTTCTGGCTTTTTGATGTTACTCCCCAGCCTCACGTGACTTCCAGCTTTCGAGACACAAAGGCAAAATGCAGCTCTTGCCATGAAATGCCTCTGTTGGGACCACACACACACACACACTGTGTATCTCTAAAGCCAGAAAGCAAATAGGCAGTTTGGGTTTGAACGAGTTCTGTTCTTCCCTGGTGTCTGTTCCCTGCGTGCTAACCAGGAGCACTGGGCTTTGTACAGCGCTGGCATTCCTTCTGCCCTAGGCTGCCCTGCTGCCTGCCCTGCTGCTCTGGCAAGCAGAGACCTCTACCTTTCAAGGTGCAGTTCACAGAACAGGCTATGGCAATATCAGCTGGTACAGAATGCTGTAACTGATTTTAAGAGAGACAGTAAAAGTCTCCCTAGCAGTAGAGTAGTGGAAGGGGCTATTGAGGGCTAATTGCTTTCCTTGAACAGCCAAGGTGTTGCTTCAAGGGAAGATACTTAATCAGGCAGTGGGATATGAAAGGCCTCTCTAGTGACTGACACAAAGGAGGTCTTTGCTGCCCTCTGCTTTCAGAGCAGAAATCACACCTTCGTGACAAGGAGCAGGGAGGACATCTCCTACAGCGTTATTCTGGAAGGACATGGTTGCTTTCATCCAGTAGGTATTTCTGTGAATAACTCACCCTGTGCTATGGACAAATATTTTGTGGATATTAATTATAAAAAGAACCTATTTGTTAATACTTTAAGAAGCCTTTTTATGTTCTGAGCATCAAATGTGTCCCATGTATACTCTGAAAGGCTTTTGATGGCTCTCTTTCCATTCATAGAATCATAGAACAGTTACAGCTGGAAGAGACCTTGAAGATCATCGGGCCCAGCCTTCTTCCTAGCCCTATCACCCCACTAAATGATGCTCCTCAACACAACATCCAGCTGTCTCTTAAATACCTCCAGGGACGGTGACTCAACCCCCTCCCTGGGCAGCCTGTTCCAATGGCTGACAACCCTTTCAGTAAAGAAATTCCTCCTAATGTCCAGCCTGGACCTCCCCTGGCGCAGTTTCCATCCATTTCCCCTCGTCCTATCACTCTCTACCAGGGAGAACAGACCAATTCCTGCTTCAAGCTGATGTCTCACCAGCCAGCATCATCCACACTGCCTATGAGGACAGAGCTTAGCTGTTCTTCATGCTAAACTCATGCATTTTTCCTGCCAAGGAAGCAACATCAGCAGCAGTGATAGAGCCACAGGATTGCAGAGAAAGGTTGGGAAGATCTAAAGGATGGCCCAGGGCTATCCTGGGTGAAGAGGCAATCAGCACCTGCTCCAGCCCAGCAGTAGAGCCACTACCAACCTGCCCTTTTACAACACCAGCAGGAGAGACAACCACAACCACCAGAAAAATAAGGATCAAAGTGAATCTGCTGTTAAGCAAAGAGTAGCAAAGCAACTTGAAAACATTGCTTTTGGAAATGCCACAAGGAGTAATGCTATTCTCCCTCCTTTCCCATATCTCCTCTACAGCTAACTCCATTCTAGCCAGTGTTCCACCTCTTCTTGCTTTGCATCCATCCTGATATTATCATCTTCCCAAACACTGAGCAAATACTCTCCCAGATTGCCCCCAAATCTCTGCTTTTCAGAAAATCTGCTGTTGTTCTCTATTCAGCACTCTTCCCTGTGGCTAAACTGGAGTTTGGCTTGGTAGTTTCCATCATCTCCTTGTTTATCTGGAAGCTCCGTGAAATAGGATATACATTTTAAGCCATGTCTGTGAATTGCCTGGTTCATTCACAGTGTTATATGAACGAATTGTTACTTAAGAAAAATGAAGCAAATAATAATAAATAGCTTAGGGAGCTCCTATTTGCATGATCATATCAGAATAGTAAATTATTTATCAAGGCTAAGAGCCATAATAAAACATAGGTTCAGGAATATAGGGTGCTTTATAAATAACCACAGATTAGAGAAAACAATGGTCACTTCATACACATCTATAACATAATGAATGCTCCAAGACAGACAGGTGAAGAAACAACAAAAACTCCAGCTTGCTACCACAGTAACCTCTCTAAAGCAACAAAAATGATGGAAAGTGTAGAAAACATGACCTCCAAGGGAAAATGGAAAGAATTATGCTTTGTGTTGAGAGGAGAAGGCTGAAGGGACACGTGATAACAGTCTTCTAATATGTAAAAGGTTGCAGCAAAGAGAAATATAATAGCTGTTCTCCTTGTCCACTGGGGATAAAACAAGAAATAATAGATTTAAGTTGCACTGAGGGAGATTAGGGTTTGAATGTTCTCCCTAATGCCTAACATTATGGATGGTTGAGCCCTCGAACAGATAACCCAGGGATGCTGCAGAGGTTCAGCTACTGCTGGGCTGGGAAGGGAAAGGTTAAAGAAACTTCTTTCAAGGACAGTTTAACTAGGAGGCCTGACATTGCTCAAGCCCTCCCAGACTGCAGCAACTTTTCACCTGCAACCAAACAGCCCTCAGCAAGGAGTGCTCTTCCCTTTTTTGATGCTTCCAAAGAAACTCCAAGCAGGAACCTTGTCAGCCCTACAGACCTGGTTTGAGCAGCATTTGATGCACCATGGCTGCAGCACTGGACTGGGATGGGGCCATGGTCTCTCCAGCATGGTTTCAGAAAGGACAACTCCATCCAAATCCCAGGTCACATGCTCAAGACAGAAACTGAGTTCACTGAAGCAAAGACTCTTGAAGTGAGTGCTCAGGGCTGCAGGTCAATCCACTCACCACCTACGCCTCTGGGAGCTGTCACTCAGAACATTTTTTGACAGAAAAAGGTTAACAGCAAGAGCTAATTGTGCCATCCACATTTACCTGTCTAATATAAAGGAGCCATATAATTAACCTATTTAATTAGGAACTGTATATGACCCATAACTAGAAAGAAAGAAATGCTCTCCTGGTAAAGTGGGTCACCATGCACTGTATAGCAAGTCCTGAAGCAGACCTCATTAAACTCCAGCATATATTATATATAAAATCCCCTCTTCTGACTTCAAACCTTTGTTACCACTTCCATCTTTCCCTGATCTCTGTCTTAAGTGCTGTTCTTCAAAGGGCCATTATCAATGACTGGCAAGTAAATAATTCCAAGTCAGGATCTCTCAGCCTATCTTTACAACTCAGAGCTATACATGCACACATATAAAGACAGATAAAGAAGTAACCCCAAACTTCAGATTAGCAGGAAAACAAATGAAAAAAAAAAATTAAAGAATTTCCAACCTTTTGCTGGAGCTGAAATCAAACCCTTCCCCAGGGCTGATCTCTGCACCAGCAAGGAAGGGAACTGAAACTCATAAAAACAGTAAGTGAAAGCACAACAAATACAATTAAAAATCTAGCCGTGCTCAGAGGGAGATTGCATTTACTGTCTCATAAAGAGAGCCTCGTCCTGTCAGGCAAACAAAAGAAAATCAATTTTTTAATTTTTATTGGCAGATGTGGGCATGAGGCCAAGTTAGCGCTCACAGCCTGCGCAAGACCTGCTTGGAGCCAGACTGCCATGGGCTCCAGCCCATTCCCTGCCCTTCTGCCATGGGAAGTGGCTGCTGCTTCTCATCTCTGGCGGTCACCAATCCCAACCACAAGATGATCCAGCATGTGGTGACTCTTCTTTTGAGCCACAGCAGATGCCTCGCTTGTATAAAACACTAGGTTCTAACCAGAGGTCCCCCTAATTCCAGCTTTCTGCACATTTGCCTTGTCATCACCACCTCAGTGAGGTCCAAGTAGCTTTTCTCACACCCGTACAGCTCAGATCTGTCTCCTTACCCCAAATTCACCCTGGGTTATCTCCTCATCCTTGCACAACCCCTGCAAGGTGCCATGAGAGCTGGAGGGCTTTGCTGCAAAGGCTGGCCTGTAAAGCACAGTCACACCACTACCAGCTGCAGGGCCTGCAAAGGTGCCACCTCCTCCTCTGCTACAGCCCATGAGGCACACATTCTCCTTTCAGCTTTTGGGGGGGAAATAGCATATATAAAAAGTCATTCTTGAGCTCTGCAGGCAGATGAAAACTCCAAGAACATACATTTGAGCTCTCAAAGGGGTCTGCTCCCAATGTTCAGTTTCCAGCCCATCAGGAAGTCAAGGCAGGAAAAAATGAGACCAAGCAACAATCTGTTTCCCCTCTCTTGAATGAGATTATGGGTTCATGGTCCTGACCACGTCAAGGAGGTGAAGATCCCACTGAACTTCAGGAAGAAAGGAGAGAGAGACAGGCCTGGGGACCCTGCATCCACCACCACTCAGGTTGGATATGTGGCTCTTCACCCACCCTGTTGCCACCTTCCACACTCCTATAAAGAGCAGGTGCATTATTATAGGAAGAAGGGCTCTCATATTCATTTTTGGTGGGTCATCCCTACACAGGAAGTCCCTGAAGCACTTTCTTTATGGATGAAAGTCTGCCAAAAGACTACTCTTTACAAAAGCCCCTTTCCTTTTTTATATATTGACACTTCCTTCTCTGATTTTTTTCTCAGGTGTCTGCAGCTCTTACTGCAAAAAGGTGATGTATAAAGATGGAGGGGCTGCAGCAGCCTGGTGTATCTTCCCTTTGCCCATCCCAGCCTCCAGCCACCCTGGTAGTCCTGGTATGGAGCATCACACCAACCCCTTTTGGGCTAGAGGTTCCCCAAAACTCTCCCACTCCTTCTATGCCCTTTTCCTTCCCTTCTTTTCTCAAGTTTATTTATTGAGCTTAGTCATGAATTCTATAAGCACTCACACCCAGGAATGGAAACATTAAGATCAAATTGTATAAAATACAAAGTCAATGCATGTGATGGCACAAATGCATAAATCCAGCAGAACAAGCAACAGAAAATGCTTACAGTAAAAATGATGAGACAATCTGATAATTAAAAAGGGAGAGATTTAACAAACCTTGGCCATGCGTGACAGCAAAGCCAGCCAGCACCCACAGGAAGGCAAAGCAGAAGTTTTTGTATCTGAGCTTAAAGCTTCCAGCCTAGCAGTCCCAAATCTGTTCAACTCAGAAAGCCTAGGACCAGGAAAGGGATGGCAAACAGGGCACAGGGGGAACAAGGAAATTTAGATTCTGCAAGGCAAGGATCTGCTAAGTATTGACAAGCCAGCCTCTTCTACCATATCATAATAAGGGATGGATACTAGGAAGTCACTTTGTTTGCCAACAGGAAAGTTTTCTCCCCTAAGGTCAGGTGAAACAACTAGCTAATGCTGCAGACAACAGGAGAGGAAGAAAAGTATGTTTTATTCGATTGTCACAGCAGGGAGAAAGACAATATCTCATCTGGCCAATTTTTCCCCACTACTAGGTGTTCATGCTTCCCATGGGATGTTAGAAGCTAGCCAGGATCAAATACATCAATCCTTGCAGGGAACCTTCCTAAGACAGCATCTTGTCATGGCAGAGCCAGCATCAGCAGCTACCAGAGCAGGGAAACATGCACATGGATGAGGCAGAGCAGGAGTGAGCAGAGGCATCCAAGGATGTGGCATCTATGCCCAGCCAAATTCCTTGTGTGGTCCTGCTGCAGTCCTCCTGCCCCAGCATCATGGCTCAGAAAGGGTTGATGGGGAAGGGTGGGTGGTTGTTAGGTACCGGATGCAGTGAGACATCAAAACAAGAACCCTTTTGCCTTATCTCCCATGCACAAGGCCAATGTTTCCATCCCTTTTACAGGACAGTCTCCATTTGAAGCCAAAATCTCATTTTCCTCCCCTGGATTTCCATCATCCCACTGCACTTAGCCTCCAGCTCCAGAACTGGCCACCGTTCAACCTGCCCCAAATTCTCCACTTACTGCCATTTACTTTTTTTTTTCCCCCCCTCCTTTTTCATCTTGACTAGAGATTGCTCTCCTATTTTTTTCCAAACAAAGTCACCAAGAGGTTACCTCAGGGCCACCTTGAGCTCTGGAGCAGCACAGGCTTTACAAGGTGAGAACTGGGCAGTGGCTGGGTGAAGGCTTCAGCAGCACCTATTAATCTCTTGGCTCACTCGTCCCTATCACAGACACACTGTAAAAATGATATAAGCATTTCATTCAAACAGCACTGCAGAGATAGCGAGGAAGAGCATGGGGCCAATTGATTTCTAGTATGTCTGCTCTTTACCTCCAGGTATAAATACAACAGCAAAATCAATCGGAATAACATCATATCAGCTTTCTAATCTCTCCTGTTTGTGAGACGTGCTTTAGATACTGCGGCATTTCCTACAGCTTGTCTACAGGAGACCCTGGCACCTCCACACCCCCACAGCATGCCCATGTGCAGCTAACTTCTTCACTCTTAACCTCTCAAGCAAAAAGCTTCAGGATCTGCAGATCCAAACCACACAACTCTTCCCCTTGCTCCACACAAGAGGTGCTGGGGAATCTCCCAAAACAACTTGTCTCATCTGCCTAAGAGCAGCTCTAACACGCGTTTGCTGAGCCCTGGGTTGTGTTAGCACTTGCTAAAAAGGAGATGCTTGCTTCCTCATACCCCTGCCCAAGTGGATGGCAGCTTGCTCAGGGTTGATAGGCATCCAGCCATGCTCCAATCTGGTGCTAAGTTCACCAAGGGGGACAGTGCCACCAACGTGGGCACACAGGCAAGGCAGCAGCAGCATCTGCCTTCCCCACGTGCTCAGGACCCAATGTCTGTATTCACCCACAGGCTTGCACATGATCCTGATGGCAATTCACCTTCTTGTGACCACCAGACGCTGAGTGCCCCTACGCCAAGACCCAAGCCTGGAGCAGGCCTGCCTGCTCAGCACTGAGCAGACACATTTCCTTTCCACATTTCCAATTTATCATCAGCCCAAGGCTTTTATCCTCTCTCCTGGCCTCAAGCCACTGCAGAGTGAGACTGTGACAAACTGATAAACATTTTCCCCAAGCCCTTGCTCGGATGAATGTGTGAACGTAGCCTGATGCTGGGAAAAGTGCTGCCTGGCCAGGTGTCAAGGGGCCATCTTCTGAAAACTGCAGCTCAGCACCAAGGTGATGCTCTCCCCCATCTCCAACTAGACCTTGGCTGAACAGCTGTAAGATGGAGAAGAAAGCAGAGAGTAGTTTAAACTACACTTCAAACTCATCCTGCAATTCAGTCAGCAAAAACCATGCATATGGCAGACATTAAGGCTGCAGCAACGGCATCACATTCAACACTGTGGCCAGCATTAGATGAAAGCTTTGGGATGTGGTATCCAAATCTCTCATTGTACAGCTCCCTTAGCACAAAGGGGAACACCACTTGATGTCTCAGTGAGGTGCTCCATCAGCAGCTCCCCCACCACTATGTCCAGCCCATTGCTGGATCACTAACCTGAGCCAAGAGCATGATGCTGCAGCAACCTATGTCTGTGCCAGGAAATACTTAAAGAACCACTAAAGGTCTGAGGCAACAGCTGGGATCACAACTGTCCTCCTGCCCAATCTTTTCCTGACCTTTGCTGAGAGTGGTGCCCAACACTGTTTAATAAACACCATCCATGGAGAGAAAGTCCTTCCAGCAGCAGCTTTGCAGCAGAAGCCAGGGTAGCAGCACATCAGATCATCGCACACTGAGGGCAAGAGTTGTGCATCTTTATAATTAGCTTCTTGTCTGGGTCCATCAGCCACGTCTGTTCCCCTCCCACCACTCCCCTTCCCATGTCTTGACCACTGTAAGATCAGTCTTGGGTCATCTTGATCTACTTGGAAAGCTTAGCTACTGTGAAAGCAAACCACTTGTCCTCTGGCTCAAATCTTTTACTGAAATCAGTGCCAATGGAAGTGTCACTATCAATTTCATAATGTTATTGGATAGAGGTGAAAGTGGGCCAAGTCCCATATTCCTGACAGGCCATCAAAGAGCTGGGGATTATGGGTAAGGAGACAGGCAGCTCTGGCAGGAAAGGCAAAGGCTCCAGATCAATTAGCCTGACAAGGCTATCTTCCAGCCACATCACTTCATGCTGACACCAGTGCCTTCTCCCCCGAGCCCAGCTGCCCCTGTACCAAGAAGGCTTATTTTCTTCACTGGTAACCAGAGCCCCTCCAAGCCCAGGGACCTGTGCATCCCCTCTCCAAATATTCAATTTATGAGACTCCCAAGACACCGAGGGATTTTGCTGTCATTACAGGACATTAATTTTCAGGCCTCCTTATTTTGGTTTAATATTCTGCCAAGATAAAATATTGCATATTAAAAAGAATAAATAAATGCCCCACTCTGCATTGCTCAGAGGTTTGAAATGGAAGGAGCACTCAAAATGTAAAGTACCTGGCATGACACATGGTTTGTCTTTGCTCTGTGTTTTTCTTCTTGGTTTTCTTTCAAGATCCTGCTTGGACGATGCAACTATGCTGGGCAGTACCACCATCTGGTTCTCATACAGTAATTAATAGTGCTTGTAATTTTTCAAACAAAAATAGGTTTTGGTTGTTGCCTTTTCAGCCAGTTTTGAACCTTTTTGTTTTTAAATGGAATTTTTGTCACAGACATGGATCAGCCATTGAAGCTGCAGAATGCCAGTAAGCAAGTGACCGCATTAGCTCAACATCTGAATCTGTAGACCTCAACTTAAAATCAGATCCATGATGTTTACTTTCAGGCCAAAAGATATCTCCTTACATGGTCAACAAATAATAAAAGATTCTTGCAGCCATAGTTTGGCTTAGTTCATGCATGAGGGCAATGAAAATTTAAAATTTCTGCCTCTCAGAAAGTTAACTCTTTTTTTTTTTGTCCCCTCCATCCCTGGAGATGACCTCCAGCAGTGATATCAGTCTCTCAGATTTATTCTATCCCAAGATAAATAGTGGTGCTTACAGAATCAAAGAGTATGTAAGTTGTATACTGGTTTAAATCCCAAATCTGCACCCAAGTCTGTGTCAGAAATATCCACTGACAAACAAATCATTTTTTTCTTCATGTAGAGCAATTGGGAAAAGAAACAAGGGTGGGATTTGGCCCTGGTGCTCCCCAGCTCATGGTGTTCGTATCAGTAATGGCACTGGGGGTGCTGAGCTTTGCTGCAAGTTCTGGGATCAACATTTGCTAAAATAAAAATTGCTAAAGAAATAAGGTTTGGCAGGTTTTCCAGAAACCTTTGTAGAGTTACAGGGTTGACATTTTCCAGACAGAACTGATTGGAAAGGGACTGATGTTTTTGGCTCAACCAATACCAGCTCCAGCATCAATACGCTGGTGTTTTCCAGGATGTCACATCTTACTCCAAAATTTATAGTTCTCAGTCCTAAAGGTGATGGTTTTGCTTAAAAGTCTCAGAAGTGGCCCCTAGAGAAAGGCTTTGAAATTACAGCTTCCTGGGAGCTGGCTGCTCATTCACAGAGTATGGCTGGTTCCCAGTTTCCACCCACATTGCTAGGACCCTCATCAAGTCTGAGAGGGGTCCTGTGAACAGGGAGATAAAACAAGCAGGGGATAAAAGGTTGGGAGATCCAGGGGGTGAGGGCACAACAGAAAACAACTCCCCACTCAGCGAACTTGCTGCATTGCTGATCCACCAGCCCAAACAACCCCTTTAATAAATTAAAGGGCTATTAATTGAAATGGCTCCCTCTGTCCCCACGCTGCCAGTTAATCTGTAATTCAGATAGATCAGTCAGAAGGCAAGAGTCCAGAATATAAAATGATTAATTCCTCCAAGGCCTGGGGAAATTTCCCTTTCTAAACAGCACAGCAGTCTCCCCTCCTCACCGGTGAGCTACAAGGCATGGACGTGGTTCCCACCAGGGGTCAGCGATAGATGCTGCTTGCATTTCAATAGAGGCACCAGCAAATGCATCACCTGTCACCACATCACTGGCTTGGCAGTCCCAGGGCAGGGGCTCTGTCACAGCCCTTTCAAGGAGCTTGTCCTCCACCTCCCAACACCTTCATGCTCTGCAAGTCCTCCAGCACCCAGCCAGAAACACTTGGCCCTTTGCCACCCTGTCAGCCCAACACCAGTGCTTTCCAGAAGAGAGTTTTTAAGCATCAAGAGTATAAGATGGCAACTAAAGTAGGCAAGATGGTCTGTAGAAATGCAGCATCTACCAATTCTGGCTGAGAAACAAGCAGCTGGTGCCCAACGTGAGTATGGAGTTTGGGGCAGAGCACATGTCATTTCCCAGCTCCCACGAGGGGAATCACTACCTCTGCCTTTTACAACATCAAGAGCTAACTGGTACACTGGCCTCTGGGTGGAAGATGCTAGCACAACAGAGCAGCTTCTGAAAAGAAATGAAGGGTGGGAGTTAACCAGATGGACACACTGGAGTGGGTGGTTGGGGAATGGGGACAAGTCATATGAAGCTCCACATGAGATCAGAGGCACCTGAATGTGGTGCCAACCCCAGAGACAGCACAATCAACAAAACCATCTTCCTAGAGCCAGGAAAGGCATGAAAAGGAGGAAAATCCTACTAAAAAGGGCTCTTGAAAGGATTCAAGAGATGGGGCCATACATGGCTGGCATAAGCAGTGGCCTGGCATACAAAAGGATGTTAAGGTGAGATCTTCAGAGTCTCTTTTTGATTCTGCTGGTTCTTGCAACCTCAGTTGTGAGCTTTTAAAGCATGAGAGGGTAAGAGCCGTCACCAACTAAATCTGTCTCCCTACACATATTCCACATCCTACCCCCAAGCTACTTCCATCAGCATCCTGAAGACAAGTGGGAGGGAAGGTGCCTCACATTTGCCAGTAAGCTACAAGGGCAGAGAAAGACTGGGAGTTCAGCATTTGCCTCTGTGACTGAGCACCATCTCCCTGCTCCACACTCAATGCCCCCAAAACACATTCCCTGCTTGACAGCTTTGAGCTCACAAGAAACCTGGCAACACACCCAGGTTGGGAAGCCAGACCTGATGATGCACAGAGGTCAAGTGACTTCATCATCAAGGGAGCAGGAAGATGCAAGCAGGATAAACAGCATCCTCAACCACAGTGCAGTGATGAGGAGGGGACAAAAGAGCTTGCACAAGGCTGGTGGCTTTCTAGTTGGGAGTAGTACATGTCTGCTGAGTATCAGGCCAGGTACCCCTTGCACAAAGCCCACTTCAGGATACCAGAGCATCCTGCAGCATGTTCTGCCAAACCCACTGCCAAAAATCAGGTGTCTGGAGGGACTCATCTCACCAGTACCACCCTATGGACCACAGCTCAAGTGTGCAGGTAGCACAAACATGTGGCTGGAAAGCAGCAGCAGGCAGGGAGAGCTGCAGTGGCAGAGGCACCTGGACCACAACCAAGCCCCTTGCTAGAAGCAGCTATCAAGCCTCTGCAGAAGTCATGGAACTGAGCCACTTTTCATCCTACCTCTCAAGGAAATCATCACTGCTGTTATGCAGACACAATTATGTCTCCAGAGCCTTTTAACTGCAGTTCTTTAGGGCTGAGTGGGTTGAGAGAGATCTATTCACAGGGCTGACATCGCTTGGCTGGGTAGGGACACTGCCACTGAGTCAGTGGCAGGAGAGAGATCACATAATAAGCCTGGCAATAGGGGAAGTTCTAGGCAATGGCAATGCAGCATCTCCTGGGGGACCTACCACTACTGCCTTCACAGTATACCACAAGGGCCAGGCCAATTTCTCATCATCTTCTAGAACTTCCTTTTAAAGAAAAAAAATAAAAATAAAATTAGGTGGTCTTGCTTTCCTTTGGGTATGTGTTGCCTCTCTATAGGGGACCACAACCCCAGAGAGGGATGGCTGCTCAGGCATGTCAGTCACAGCAGGGCCACACAGAGCAATGTAAGGCTGTCTCATCCCCTTATTCTTCAGGTAGCATTCAGAAATTCCAGGATCCAAGCACCAGGCAAGTGAGAGTACAGGAACATGGCTTGACCATCAGTCTCTCAGACACCTTGCCAAATCCATATCCAAAGCAGAGGGATTCAGGATACTCTTCCCGTGGGACTCTTGAACTGCATTGCAGAGCCCTCTCTGAGGTTGGCAGAGTTGGCTGGGGGCTGCTTTAGCATATCTACCATCTGTTTGTTTGCTTTGCAACCCTCTGCTCCTCCTGGCTATGCTCAAATACTCCTACCTGTTCTCCAAAAGCTTTGCTGGGTCTCAATAAACAAACCACAGGCAAGGGTGAGAGTTGGGAGGGGGAAGACAGGGGAGAGGGAAAGAGAGAAGAGAATCAAAATTTAATTAAAGACACTTTTGCTTCAGGGCCTCTGAAAATTACAAATTCATAAATCTCTTAGTAAATGCCCTAAGTGTTTGCCATACCAGGCTGCCTACCAGTCCCACCGGGGGGGTCATAAAATACAAGCACACAGCTCGCCAGCTCCCTCCCATCACCTCAACCCTGCAACATCAGGCACCCTTGAGCAGCCTGTCAAGCCCCTGACAAGTGTTTCTGCAGCCAGGAGCTATCAATCTTCAGCCCCGTTAGCACATCAGTGCAGGAAGCAGCTCGTGTTGTTTGCAGCCACGGCACAACAAGAGATGGGAGAAGGGTGAGATTTAGAGGGGAAAAAAGTCATGGCAAGATGGGACAAGAAGACTCCCAGGACATACTGTTGGAAGCACTGAGTTCTTCAAAAGCATGTTGTCTAATGAGAATGGCTAACAAATCAGTATAAACCAAAAGGGGGATCCAGAAGGAATTCTGCTGGCCAGTGCCCACCTGAGAGCACTATAGAGAAAACCTATCTTTTAAAAATTCCCTAATGAATTAGCCCAGCATTTTCTTCTGTGGCTGAGACAAGTCTTTACCAGTAGATGCACGAGTGCTGTCCAGTCCAAACATCTTTCTCACAAGGACAACACACAAAGGCACCAAGCATCTTCTGCCCAAGAGCAGCAAGAACAAGTTGTTTCACCATGTTTGTTGCTCAGCATGTGGCAAGGAACAGCCAGAGTGTCCAGCACATGGGGGAATTGCACAGCTCTGCTATATTTAACAGACCTCTCAGTACAATCTCTGGTAGTGCTACAAAACATCACATCTTTGCCAGTAGCCTGTCATAGGAAAGCTTGGAAAAGGGAAATCTGGGGTGATTTTCATCCTTTACTCATAATTGGTCACAACTTTGAAAGTGGGAGTAGAGTCTGTTCTGGGTAACATGGTCAAGCCTTAGCCCTTCTCTGCTAACAAGCGGGTGGTTGGTAAAGCAGTGACAAAAATCTTTTCAGCTTTCCTTTGAAGTAGGCATCAGTGGGTGAGAAGGGAAAGTTCCTTGCACAAGGAGAAGAGGCTGATACATAATGAATTCCTTTACTGAGCTATATCCTTGACTACATTGCAACCAGAAAAATAATAGAAGTTTAAGCAAAACTTTTGGAGTCTGTCAACGCACCATGGTCTGTACTTTGAATCATAGCAGCTATTGGCACATCTAATAACACCTATTTTAGATTGAGTCAAGTGGGACAGACCAGTACTGGTTATAGCAGGAAGGCAAGTCAGGGCATATAAATGTCATTCACCAAAAAGCAGAAAATACAGAACTGCTCTGAAGGAGCATCACCCACACAAACTTTTGCCATTTCTAGAGCCAAGCTGAACATTCGAGTTTTTCTAGGAAACCACAAAGATCTTTCACCCCTTCATTTAAGCAACTACCATGCTTCTGCTTCAGATCATGAGTAGAAGCCTAAGAGCTGAAAACTGAGGCAAGAGTATCTGTAATGGGAAAGCTTTGGGAGCCAGCCGGTTCTCCAGACCTTCACAGCCAAATTCTCCAAAGCATGGCACGAAGCACCCAAAACAAACAGACTATTTGAATAAAATTCTCAACAGTCTACAAAGGAAGTCAACAGTCCACTCTGAGACTTTGTTTTCCATTTCTAAGCCATCTGTTAAAGGATGAAACCCTGGATAGGCAGAGGAAACAGCACAACAGATGCCACAGCTTTCACCATGTACCTGAGCCCTGGAGGGACACAGGCAGCCACCAAAGCTGGTTTCCCCAGAGCTTAGATCCTCTCATCCTGTTGGAACAGGAATCTACAGGAGAACAATTGGAAGCAGGTCTGAGTCAGGCTGTTTTCATAAATGGTTTTACCTGGCTTTATTAAGCTCTCTTTTCCAGCATTGCTCTCCAAACTGGGATATGCAATGCTTGGAAAGCTACTGAGTATAGAGGTTAGGACTAGAGCCTTCCCAAGAAAAAGCAACATCTCACCATACAAATGACTTCTCTTGACAGGAACACCAGTGAAGGGGACAAACAGTTCAGAACATGATTGGGGCACTATAACCACTGTGTGTTTCTCCTGTTCTACAAGAGCATCCCAATGTCATCTGTGTCTATGGACTGCTTGTGAACCCATCTCTCTACATAATTTTTTTACAGTATCTGTGTATTTATCCACTTATTTACCTAAGCAGTGTCTCATTCTATTTATCTTACTATAAAGCTGTAACATTTGTCTCTATTTTAAGACAAGAGCATTTGTTTTTTCCCCCCAGAATTCCCAAAGTAGGGCAAGCTCCCAGGGGACACAGCTCCTTCCTCCTGTGTCCTCACTGGTGTTCAAAGAAGATCACATGGAGGCAGTGGGGTGGGATGAAGACAGGACATGTGCCCAGGGGGGCAGCAGCAGCTGGAAGAAGGTAGGCAAGCAAGCAGGAGGACACAACCCTGTGTGCGTGGAGGTGCGTGTGACAGCAGGCATGTGGGCAGAGTTCAAGCTTCGAAGTGTGGAATATGTTGCCACAGGGTGTTTCTTTTTCGGTGTAAGCTGGGATGGCAGCTGACCCAGCTTTCTCCTTCTACCTGCCTAGTTGAATCTCCCTCTTTCCATGGCACTTTTCATGCAGGAATGCACAACCCTGGCAATGTTCTGCTCTCGCTCACACTCCAATAACTTTGCTGGGGATGACCATGTCTGGTACCTCTCAAGGTTGAACCTGTTTTTTCCTACAGGTATTCTCACAGCTCATGTCCTCATTGCTTTAGTGGGCAGCAAGAGAGGACCCTTAAGTAGTCAGCAGCAGAGACCACTCCCCTCACAAGCATGAGCAATGAGCACCCTCAGACTCCACAGCCAAGGGAGGTGGTGCTCAGCTCTGCATCCCCCACACTCCTTTACTTGTGCTACTGCCTTCTCCTTTATTTATCCTTCTCTTTTCTTTTCCCCTTGAAGAGTGAAAAAGGCAAATGAGCTTATAAATTATCAATTCTTGATTGATTTTGCTGAGAAAAGCACATAAAACAATCACACAACAAAGGAGAATAATTTAGCATTTCAAGCAGGGAACAGCGATGTTGCTGAGACAGCTCTATGTAGGCAGAGCAGAATCCCCTCACTCCAGCTTCTTCCTCCTGTCCTTTGAAAACAGATAAGGAAAACCATAACCTTCTACCACAACCTTTTCTAGCAGCTGTCTTAAAACACAGAACACCATAGATCCATGAGTAGGACACTTCCCTTCCAGCTCTTTTGTCAGATGGTGCACACAAACACACACAGCTCCATACACACAGGCTTCGACCAGCAAGATCTCATGGCATAGTGGTCCAGGACTGACCTACAGCCTAGGACCTTACCTGCAGCAGAGCAAGACTTCTGGCATGAAAGACTATAATTTCCCCTCCAAAAAACCATACCTCAAGCTAGGTGAAACTATTAAGAGCAGGTCTCTTAAATCAGTCTGCTTCAATGACTTGCCATTGGGGATGGTTCATGCAACTGCAGTTTTCCTATTCACACATAGCTGTGTACTAGCAGATAGCTTAGAGCTTTTTTTTTCCATCTGTGGGCTCCTAAAAAAGTGGTTCTGCAAAGCATTCACAGCTCTAGAGTTTCTCCAATGTCACATGCAAACTTTTTTCTGAGTCTGTGTGGGAAATAACAGTTTTTCCCCCAAAACTAGCGATCGCAGCACCCCACTATCTGCTAAGAGGCTGCACATGTCAGGGCTCAACCATTTCACTGAGACTACAGATAATACCATACAATGCTACCTAGCCACATATGCACCTTTTACCTTCTGTTTATGAAATTAGTATGATACTGTAGCTAAAACACTTTCCAAGGTAGATGATAAAACCACCCAGGTATTACCTGCAAAGTCAGAGGCAAGAGAGAGCAAAACAAACCACTTCACATACCTCAAAATGCTTATATCCAAGGACTGAGACATGCAGAGTGCTGCAGAGCACCAGGTGAAACCCGGCACTAGACCAGATGCTAAATATGCTACAGAGAAAGCAAAGCTACTCCCTGTGCCTTAAGCCAGTCACCAGCAGCAGTGTTGGGGTTTGGTACCTTTTGGGGTTTTTTAGATACATTCACTTCTTCCCCTCCCTTCTGTTCTGTAGCCTTTGGCCACAAGAGCCCACTGTGCTGAACAGACATGCAAGTCCAGTAGTTAGAGCCTAGATGTAGGAGAATATTACTTGGTTGGTGGCAAAGACTGTGTGTGTCTATCTCAGCACTAGATTTCAAACCATCTGGGGTCTTTACTTGGGTTTAACTCTGAAGAAAAGAGCATTTTCTACATTATCTAAACTTGGCTTACTTTTCCTTCTGCCTTTTACACAGAATGGTTTCATTTTTGACCACACAGCAAAAAGACAAGACAGTATATACATTATATAGAAATAAAGAAGATGCTGAAAGGTGGTGGCTCATGGATGGGAAATTATATTCCTTCACTGCTGCAGTAATGATCTGATTAGGCTTGAATCCTACTGCATCCTTCATGCACTAACTCATCTTTACAGAGTTGAAGTCGCCCGAGGGCAAGGATGGAGGGAGGAGGGTGCACGGGAGGCTCGGGTACAATACAGGACCAAAAGCAATGTGCATTCACCCTCTGGTCACCTTACAAAATGAGAAATTTCCTTGGGCACTGAAGCACCTTTTCTGGGGATTTTGGCAACAATGTCTTTTTAAAACTACAGTTTTATCCTTCCAGAATAATTTATGTGCATATTTAGATCCTCTGCATGAGCTGGAAATCCATCCATCCTTTTTGGACTGTTATTTCCCCCCTCTCCCCCAGACTTACCACCTTCCTTGCAAATCTGCCTTTCATTTCTCTCTTTCTCTGGTTTCCAAGCTGTGTAGGAAACAAAAAAATGTGCCAGCACTGCTCCATTAAGCCCTATTCTGGCTGCTTCTGGCTAGATTTTCAGGATATAGCCAGAATGTTGTTTTAGTCACACACACACACACACACACCCCTTTTTCTCCCCTTTTCAGAAGTTAATTTCTTCTGATCTGGATGACACACACAGCCCCAATAAACTCCTGGGGAACTTCCCAACAGTAGCTGTCCTCCAGGCTTAACACTTGCCATGAATTTGGCCAGGTTCCCTCTAAAGCAGCCTGAAACCCAGCTAAGCTCTTCATGCAGTAACACATGCACCAAGCCAGATATTTGACATGGGATGAGACCCAAAGGTATGACCCCACAGCTATTTCATCACCCTTCAGGAGTGACAGAGAAAGAAAACATCAGTTCCCTGCCAGCCTGGGTGATGTAGACCTGTCCTGAGAGGCTCTGACCATGATAGAGCTGCTGCATCTCCAAAGGGCTCAGTAACCATCTAAGGACCATCAGGCCTGCCAGGGTCATGTCAGCACATCAAACAGGTCCAGAAGTTCCAACAGTGGCATGTCCATAGGCACAACCTGCAATCCTATTGACTTGTACCCGTGCAGCTCTACCACAAATATCTCCCCTCCTAGTCCAACTAGGATGCCATGGGCATCCTCAGTTCTCATGCAGTTGGGAACATCTCTCATCCACAGACATGGTGCGTGACTTTTTGATGCAATGTTGTTACTACTGCTGGTCTGTACACTCCCTTCATCACTATAAAAAAATAAATCCTGGTTTTGGTTGTGGTTTTTTTCCCCCCGACCTCTTACTTGCATTTTGACTTTTTTGTGGACAAAGAAATATAGCCCCTAAAGACTATGCAAGGATAGGGGAAGTGGAGCAAAGGACAGCTAAGATTCCAATTTACTCTCCCCCATTCCTTGTAGAAAATGGAGATTGGTTGGCAGTAAAGCTTTAATAGCAGAGATTAAAAGGCAAATAAAGGGATTTTTTTCCTAATGAAAGATGTGTTTAACCTACAAGAGTCCCATGCAGGACTTTTCCCTGCTGACATCCAAAAAGAGGTTTCCACAGGTCTCAAATGTAAGAACACAACACTGTCCGTGTCAACACCTCCTGTACCCAGAAACAAGGGATCTTTACAGGGGCTATAGGTGCCCTTTGCTTCCACTACAAAGGTGACAAGACAAACAGGAAGACTTGAAGCCTGGGTCAGCAGCAGAACCAGAGGCACAACTCAGGTCCTCTAGTACCGCCCTGCCTGCATTTGCTTGAACATGGGACTTCCCTGGCTAGAAACATCAGTCATGCCCAGCTCCAGTCTTTCCAGCTCCTATGGATGTGGGGTACCAGGAGGAATCCATCCCTTCCTCACCCATCCCAGTCCCTATCCCAAGCAGGGCAGAAATATCATCACAAAAGTTCAGAAATAGCCAGAAAAGGACCACTACCTGCTTCTGCAATTTAGGAGCAGGGATATTGGACCAAAGGAACTCCAGGCTGGTTTGCAGACTTATAAGTGGCCAAGCTAACGCAGCAGAGCACAGCTGTAATTTGTCATATGCCACCTAGAACACAGCTCCTACAGCCAAAATCAGTATTTTTTAGAGGGATTGACAGAGGAAAACAAGCTTGGGCCCAAGTGACTTCATGGCCAAAGATTATCAGCTGCAGCCTGCTCCAATCTGTTTACTGTACCTTGGCAATCTTGGAGAGCTGGACTTTATTGCCATATATGAGAGCAGCATATTCTCTATGTGCAGCTCAACCTGCTTTATTGGAGTCATTTGGTCCCAACAGATCTAAAGACTGATTCAAACACCATGTTATACCAGGAGAGCACAGGGCAGGGCTGCACAAGGCTATCACAGCAAAGGCTAAAGCCTGGGAACAGCATGGGCTCCAAAAACCTCCGAGAGCGCTTGTGTTGTCTGTCAACACAGCGATAAATCATTGCCTATGCCTCTATCCACACACCATCTTTCTTATTTTCTTCCACTTGGTAGTTCAAACTCAGCCAAATTCATTACTTTAGGTCACGTTTATGGATGACACACACTGTAAAACCATGAAACAAAAAGCAAGCTTGGCTCTTGGGTGCAAAATAGTCTTGCTGCATCCATTGCAGCTGAGGTCACGAGAAAAACAAATTCACTAGGACTTAGCTGGTTCATACTACAGCTTTGTTTCCAACCACAAAACATTCCTCAAAAACAATGGCCAAGAAAGCACTATTGCTCTTTAAACATTATGTTTCCCAGGGGTACACATCGGGTTATTGAGTGTAGGGAAATGGGGGAAAGATTTTGTTCCTGTTTGGGGATTCATTTGGCTGCATTTCTTTGCTCATCATAAGTTATGTTTTTACTTATATTTTATTAAAGTATCTAAAGGCCTTTGGGAAATGGATGCCCAGGAATAAGAAAAAAAGTGACATTTTTAAACCCCAGCAGATCAGGATTGTTGCCTTCTGCACACAGATTTTGCCCAGACTTGAGACAAAGCTCAACCAGATCACCCTACTCACACTTTGGTATCCCCATTCACCCACTGCCCCTCTCCTCCAGGCTGGTGGGGCTCCTGCCATCCCCATGCCTCTTGGACCTGCTCCACATCACTGGTCTGAGCAGTGAGATAGCACAAGCCCTGACACCTGCCTGAAGCCTCTGTGCCAGCAGCACCCTGTGCTCTCACATACATCAAAAGCTGCTGTCTGAGTTCAGATGCTCCCATTAACAAAGCACTGAGGATAAAACCCTCCTCTCATGCTGCTGAACACAGCTCCCTCCTCCTGCCTCCTCTGCAAATTACTGGGATATTGTCACTAATTATCAGGCTCAACAAGTGAAATTGTGCAATTTGCTACAGACATGCTGCAGAACTGATGAGAAAATTGGGACTTGGCTCAAGGAGGAGAGGGAAGCCTGAGGATCCCTTGGGGCAGGGTACCATGGGGCACCCCATGGGTGCCAGGTCCTGGCGCAGGAGGAGGTCCCACCAGCAGTGTTACTGTGTTTGTATTTCAGAGTGTTTGCTTTTCTATTTTTTTTTGCCTGATGTTTACTTCAAGCATGGCACTCTGAGGGCTTATAAAGAGGATTAAGTGGTGAGGAGGTCTCACAGAGTTAGGAGGAATTAATCAAGCGGTAATCAGAAAGGAAATTAATCTGAAGAGTTAATTAATCAGCCAAGGCAGGGAGACTGCAGCCAGTCATCCCTATCACGCCTTCCAGGTTGCTATTTCATGCACTGGCACGGCAGGAGGGAAGAAAGAAGGAGGTTTGAGGTGGGAGGGCCATGCCTAGCCATCCTTCCACACATTCTAAGAAGAAAAAAGAAGCCCAAGATGGCCAGGAGGTTTCCACATCCCCATCCCACCATGCAGACACCTCAGAGAGGACATCTCCACCCTCGTGCCATGGAGTGAGCATTCATCTGCCTCCCTCATCCTGGCTCAAAAGATCCCAAAGGCTAAGCTAACCATTTCAGAGATTCTTCCATGTTCCTCTTAACTCTTTCTTTTGGAAAAGGGATCCAGATGTGCAGCCCAGAAGTTTTTGATTGTCTAATTGATTCTATACACCCCACATTTGCCTGCCAGCATCCTAAAGAGACTTTTTACTTTACCATTGTTCAGCTCTTCTGACTATGCACCGCTGGGGATCACTTCCCCTCCACTCGGGTCTAGCTGCACATTTTATATATTTAGCTTTTCTTTTTTTCTTAATCTTTTCTTACAATACATTCCCTGCAGAATCTTAATCATTTTAGTTGCTCTTCTCTGAATTCCTTCCAAAAGGCATCAGGCAAAATGTTTTGCAAATTTCCTCTCATCCCTTCCGGACTGCACTTTGACTAATGCCTATTTCCCTTGGGATGAGACATGCCCCACGCAGGCTGCTGCTCACGAATGCTCAACCTTCATTGCAGCCTGAAGCACATGAGGGAAGTAAACTCCCCAAATTTGCCAGGGCTGCAACATGACGCATCTTTGAACTTACAAAACCTCGGCCACTTTGCAAAGACATCTGAAATCTCATTAACTTCACCATTATTATTCTTATTAGATTCCTTTTATGCACAGAGTAGGCATTTTAATTGCCTGGATGGTGAAAGCAGCTTCTGCTGTGCGTTTTAGAGACTGCAAGTAAAGATTCATCTCTACATGCTGCCTACAGCCTGTCTCCAGGGAGGTGCAGCTGGTCCAGGGCTGAGGCCAGGGTGTAAGAGGTTGTCCAGCAGCCCCAAAACAGGTCCTTCAAAGCTCCTTCTCCAGCCTACAACAACCAAGAGGTGCTTATTGGGGTTGTTGCCTTATGTGAGATGACAGCTCAAACCCAAGCCAGCTCAGCTTGGCCAGGTTGTGTTACCCCAAAAACCACGGTGTGTTCCCCCAGCATCAGCAGCCCAGGTGCATGCCATAGTGATCAGGGACACAACAGACAGACCAAAGGACATCTTAATGAACCAGATCCACTTCTGTGGTTAAAAGGAAGGAATAATCTGCCACACTTGGGCAGCACAGGCAAAATTACCTGCCTGGTGCAGACAGTACCATTGCCAGAAGATTCAGGATATGCATGAAGCACACATTGCAACAGACAATCAGCATTAGACATCACATTAGATATACAACCTTCTCCCATCCAAACTATGTCAAAATCAAAGGGAAAAAAAACTACCTTTCAAAAGAAAGCTGAAAGCTGGCCAGGATGGTTGTGACATGGAGAGGTGATGAATGACTGGAGAGAAACCAACTGCAGCAAGGATACTGGTGTGGGCTAGCTGGCCACACTTAAGCCATGATCTCCATCAGCAGAAAGCCCCATAAAGTAGCTACAGCAGCCTCAAAGGAAATCACATCTGCTCCCCAACCATGTAAGCCTTCAAAGCACTCATTCTCACTGTCATCCCATTCCCTTCATATCAGTTTTATTTCCAAGGAAGACTGGGGCAAATGCTGCCCTCATACAGAAAGCTCCCACATGTCCTAAGGCTGTCTCTACCCCTGAAAAATGAACTTGTCTATTTTTCCTTTTGATACATAAAGGCTATTTTCACACATCCTCTAGAAAAAAAAAGAGCAAACTCAAAAAAAAAGGAGAAAAGGCAAAAACCTACCACTGTTGCCTAAAAGCTAAGCTCTGCAAAATCCAGAGGGAATAGCGAGCTCCTCTCTCACACACATATTTCTGGATATCCTGACCCAGAGAAGTAGATCCCCATGGATACTTTCACACAGGGAAAACCCTGCTCTCCTTCCACCCCCTGCCACCACCACTACACTGCCTGTCTGAAGACTGCTGGATCCATTTCATTATAACTCTGCTTCATTATCACTTCTACTGTGACTGCCAATTACAAAAAATTGATTTTAATAATTTATAGCCTGCCCAGCACCACAGTGTTCTGACCACCGACAGATAGCCAAAATGCAGGCTCTGACCTGGAAATCTTTCCATTCAGAGGCAGGGCCTTGGATACCTCACTGATTGAGGCATCTCAGTGTGGTACCCCAAGGGCCAAGATAAAAGTGATGCTGCTGCTCTTCTCCATGCTAAAAATGCCACAAAGAGGACATATTAGCAGGCAGCTGCTCCTTCCTTTGAAACCTCCCTCCACTTCTGTCTCCAACAGAGACTGAGGAGTGACGTTCTAGTCCCTAAGAGGGGGGGGAGACAGCTTGACACTGTGTTCTGACATTTAGGGGTGCAATGCTTTTGATTTAGGCTTTTCAAGTAGCAGTTCAAAGGAGAAGACATTAACCCCTTGCAGCATCTTAAGGATGCAGGAGGAACCCAGAGCATCACCTAGGTGGGTCACACAGAGCTGGAGATGAATAAATAAAACATATCAAGATAAACTGAAAGAATAAACACCATGAACACACGCACAAATAAACTTGGATATAAATATGCGTGAGGAAACGCACACCCTCTCAGATGATGCTATCAAATGCATTACTCTCCAAATCCCTGCAGAGTAGTAGACCATCTCCAAGGTCATATTAGCATGGAAGTAATGTAATCCCATTACCCAGACTCCTTTTCCCTCTCTTTGTTTCTACGTTGATATTTACTCTCTTAATTTTAAACACCATTCGTGTATCTTGTGGCCCAGCCTGGGACCGCTTTGCTCAAGTGGTAGTAAACACATGGCTTAATTCACTCATTCTTCAGGAAAAAAGAAATAAAAAGGAAAAGGAAAAGCTTTTCCTGCATGAAATATGTGCATCCACCAGTGCAATGATCTACACAGGGTGTGCTGGAAGCTGCTGTAACTAACTCGGGCTCGGGGAACAACCAGAGCACGCAGAGCGGTAAGCGGAAAATCCGTACATGCTGCTCTTGTCAGGAGAAAAATATCCAGGTGGGATGTAACTCAGCTGCCAACAACACCCTGCACCATCCCTGCTGCTGGGGATGCAGCTCTGTGCTTGTGTTAAAGGGTGTTTGCTGGCTGCCCAGGTGATGGACAGGGTCATCCAGAGGAGAGCTGGACAGAGTGTTTAACACTGAGGGGAAGCAGGGAGGGAGGGAGGGTAAAGCAGCCAGCAAGGCAAGCTCCCAAGAGAGAGAACGGAGGACAGTGTTGGCAAGAGCCAACACAGCCAGCAATACTGGACCAATAAGCCTTCTCTGCAAGCTTCTCTAGGGAGTTTCTCCTTTAGAGAGTTAGACCTTAGGGTCAGAGCACACAAAACCTCTTTGAAATCTGGCTCTACTTCTCCAGTCCAAGCCCTAAATCTCCCTTGCCCTGTGCTGAACACTATGCTTCTCTACTCTCCCAAAACTTTCCTAACCCCTCTACAAAGTCTTCCAAGGTTCAGACAACTGCTCTTTGTCTATTCATCTCCTGAAAACATCTCTTATCTTTTATTCCCTTTTGCTGCCTGCAGAAGGTTATGATAAGGTATCCTCTTTCACACCTCATCTCTTCTAGCTGACACAATAACAAAAGTGTCTAATAACAATCTCCAACAAAGAGCACAGGCATCACTTCTCGTCAGCAGATGCCAGAGAGATCTGCCAGGGACATGCATCTCAAAAGATACTAAGCATACACTCAGACATCTCCCAAAACCCACATGTGCCACTCAGTGGCAATCCCATGCTAAAGGAAGGACGTGAGTGGTCAACACACACATCAGCTCTTCAAGGAGCATGCTTTCCAAGATGTTTTTACACTACGCATACTTTCATCTTTGGGTCTCCTGCCTTTCACCAAGTCTGATGGATGTCCTCAAAGTTCACACTGCAGCCAGTAGTGAGAGAGACAACTTCAAGTGCTTCTGTGTCTGCCTAATGAGGAACCCACCCTTCCTGGATTGCTGTGGAGGGACTCTGCATCAATTAGTCTCATTAAGCCTCTACAAAAGCTACTCCAACATCAAACTGATGAACTACCCAAGACAGGCTTGTTAGAAGAGGATAAATGAAAATCAGTCTTGGTATTTGAACAGTCTACAAGGCATCATTTCTGCTTGGGTGGCCCTTAACCCTTGCACGCTCTTGATGGCTCATTCAGCTGCTGTTCACAGCAGAGTCCATCTCTGTCCTCAAGCCCATCTCTGGCCCTGTCTTCTCATCAAGCTTACCCACTCTTGGTTACTGTGAGTAAAGCTCCTTTTCTCTAGTTAATGAAACATTTTGTTAAGTGCCATCCTCTGCTCCCATCATACATGCCTCGGCGCTTGTAAGACATTAAACCCAGGATTGGCAGAGGATGTTAGAGGAATTTCAGTAGGATTTGTCTATTAATTCCCTTCAACACTTTTTAAATGCCTATGCTTAGAAAAATGCTGACACACGTCCTTCACAACAGGTAGCCACTAATGAAATTATCCACCAGCTGTGTTTTCAGTAAAGCTCAGGTGATCTCCAAGAGGACCCTCCTCCAAAAAAGTACCACCATCACATCTTATGAAGGCTGGAGCAGAGGTGCATCACTGGGTCCCCACTCCTCCAGCAGTGCACACACAGCACGTCCCAGCCCGCATTTTCCACGTCTGCAGCACAAGGAAAGGCACAACCCACAGCAAGAGCCCAATCAATGCATTTGTGATATGCCCCAGAAACAGTGACACAACTTCCCTACAGATAAGGACTGGTCATTTCTTCATCCTCCAGGAGCCAATACTGACTAGAAACATTTCCCTCAGCCTACAACTTCTAGAAAATTGCATCTTGATATCCTGAAGATCACCTTTGGTACCTACAATGCATTTGACACCCTGCACCTCAACAGCTGCAGCACAAGGCATGAAGGCAGGAAAGGCTTCCTGAAGTGATCCTGCTAGCACAAAACATACAGGAGTGCAAACACCTATTTCCAGGCTTTGGACTGATGAGTTTCAATACAAATCTTCAGTCCTGTAGAAATTCAGCAAAGTGCTGAAATAATTTTGTTGACCCTGATCTGAGTGTAATGGAGATATGAGGTTAATAACTGGAGGCTCCCACACTGTTCCTCCTACCCTGCACTAACATAGGCTGGCCTTTGGCTCCAGAGAGATTGGTTTGTGTATTTTGCTTTGGTTTTATTGCTACCTGATTGAGAGAGTTGTAGGTATCTTCACAAAAATTTTAAATTGAGAGAGCTATGCTGGTACAGTATCAACCAACCCATATATCAAGACAACATCCTTCAGCAGTAAGTCTCAAGGACTGCAACGTGTTCAGTGGAGCCACATCCATGGGTAACACATCTCCCATAGTTACTGTGCTTACTAGACCAATAAAAGAAATCCAGATTCAACTACCAGCCTTCTAGCTCTCACACTGCTAAGCAAGATTGGAAACGCTTACCACTCCCTCCTCCCTCCTGCTGCCTTCCCCATTCACACCCCAAAAAAGATACAAGTGCTGCCTTCCCTCCTCCTCCACTGCTCCAGACAGATCAGTGCATGTAGGAAATCATTAGCACAAACTCCAGCCAGGATTACTTCTCCTTTAAAAGCCTGCCCAACAGCAAATCTCCCTCCAGTCACTCCCAGGCTTCCTCAGCTCAGTGTGGATAAATAGACACTTACCACTGGGTACTAACAACTTCACCATGCATCTCCCTGCCTTTATTGCCCTAGGATGTCTGTATATGAACACACATTTTTGTTCCACACATGGAAAGCAGAAAGAGGAATTTCCTCCTTCCCTACCTGCTTTGCGAAGGTTGACAGGAAACATCAGGCTGGTGCTATGTAGATGGTTGGACTTGATGGTCTTAGAGGTCTCTTCCAACCTTAATGATTCTACAATTCTATGAAATAAATGCCTGGGCTGCTGCATCACCTCTCCCTCATCCTTCCACATCCTCATTTCTTCTAATCTTCCACCTGCAAACTTCACAACAGCTTTGCAAATTGTAAAGAATCACTGTAACCAAACCATTCTCTAGATAGCCATGGTGCAAAGGCCATAAAGTTTTCAGAAAACAAGCATGCCATAGAAGAGAGTTCAGAGGTCCTGAAGCACATGGAGCTTTCCATGTAATGTGCCAGGTTAACACTGGCATCTGGAAGTAAAATACTTACAAATGGCTCCTGGGAAAAGCTCTCCAGTGTTGGGTTCAAGATTGAAGGTTCTCCGCTAAGAATGGAGGATATTAAAAGGACCTGTAAGTCATCAATTTGGACAAAAGCCTGATAGCTTTGAGAACCATATATAGGTAAAAAAAAAACAAAAATACCTCAAACCAATCTAAGGGTAAAGCCTGATTCAGAGAAAACAGTTTTTTGCCACTGATTGAAAATCAGGATTTATCCTCAAGGCACAGTTTCAGGTAGCACTTTGCCTCCTTGCCTACATCCAGGAGGGGTTTGAGAGGCCAATAGCAAAGCAGGTTGCTGCACCAAGGATCAGCAGAGCCATCAGGAATATAAACTAAGGCACCTTTTGCAAAAAGAGGGCTTACAGAGCTTTCTGCAAGCTGTCTAGCAGCAGGTAAACAAATGCCAGGTTTTGTCTCACTTGAAGAGCAAAATAAAAAATTAAAAGAGAGGCATCTGGCAGGCATTCAAAGGCCCAGTAGCAGGCCTTAGTAAAAGACTCAATCTACAAAACTTAATAGCACCTCTCCTTAAAACAACTGTTCAAAGACAAGAAAGCAGAACCTCATTCCTTCTCGGCAGATTTACAAAAAGCCTGCCCATATGAAAGGTCCCAAACCACAGCCTGAAACCCAGTGAACCCAAGCAAGATGCCTTTTGCTGAAGCATCCCTAAACCCAACACAAATTTTAGCTTCTGTGTTGGGATGTACTTAAGACGAAGTGATGTTTTCCGGTGCACGAGGAGTTTACCATCACTGAAATCAATGCCTTCACCTATACATAGCAAAAGGTAGGAAGGTACCCTGCTTTACCCTTAAAACTTCAGTTTTAATATGGCAGGGTAGCATACATATGCTTTGCTGATGAGGGGTTTGGCACATGCTGACATCCCATTAACTCCAATATCATGCTAATAGATAGTAGCAGCCAAGAAGCATTACTTGAAATCTTTAAACAGGGATAATAAGCCCAAATCACTCCTAAATACACTAGTAGCGTACTAAACTCAGAAGAGAAACATAGTTCTTAGTAACAAAGCATATGGTCTTCACTAAATAACAACATAAAAAAAGAGAGAAAAATCTAAAATCCAGCTGCCCTGCAGCAGCAGAGTGGAAGGGGATTTCTGCAGACACTCAAAAGTGAAATCAGGCTGTATCTAATTTCAATTTCTACTGTGGCACTTTAGATCAAGGGAGATTTGAGAGCAAACAAGAGACAGAAGGATTTATACTCTTTAAATAACAATAAATAACTAAACAAACAGAGAGAAAGAAAATGAAATAATGGTCAGAAAAGCTAAGCAAAGTCTCCCTGGAAAATTCAGCAGTATTTCCCTCCCTTGGTCCCACACACTGAGAGAGCAGACCCTACAGCAGTCCATAGCAGGATACTCAGCAAAAGCACTCAGCAGCCTAAAAGACATTTAGTGGCATTACCAGATGCTGCTACCAATTTAACTCTGGGCTGAGAAACTTGTCAAGGTGGCAGGCATACTGTAAATCTAGAAAAACATTTCCCTTTATGTACACTTATATGCACACAGCTTGTGTTTGTTCTCCTGGCTGACATGCAGGAAAAAGTAATAACTCTAAATTTATAGTAAAAAAAAAATAAAATCAAAGAAAATATTAAGAAAAAGAATTATTTAAGAGCCTAAATGATAGTGGAATGGAGAGGATGAAGCAGTTGGTCTATAAAAACAAATCATGCCGAACTACCTTCAGTGTCTTATTTTCTCCTGATTGAATTACAAAATTAGTCAATGAAGACTGCAATATATTCAGGCTTAGTAAAATATTTGATAGTGTCTCAGAAAAAACTTCCTTGAAAAATTAATTCAGACTGGCTTGGATATGAGCACTGTCATACAACAGTATTAATAACAACAGTAAATTTGATTTACATGCCCCTTCCCTGCTAGTGCCATCTGGGTGGCACGAAGATGGCAAAGCTTTAAGCCAGAGAGGCTCACCACAAGGACTGGTGCTAGGGCTGGGTTTATCTAACATCATTATTAATTATTTGGAAAGGAAATAACTCACTGAATCAGTTGGTATGCATCTGTTCAGGGGATTAGGTGCAACTGTAATAATTTCTAAAAGCCACCACTGATATGGTGGTTCAATGACTGAGCAGAGCTGGTTCCTTCTCACCAACTCTGCTACCTTCTCATAAGATAAGCAGCACTAAAGGTACCAAGTCACATAGGCAACACCAGCAAGGGCAGAAGTAAGAAAACCCAGATACAAATATCAACAACATTAAAACACCACCAAGATTTGCAGATAAATCACCAATTTACTGGGAGGCAAAAACCTGGGAAACAGTCAAAATCCAAATGGGCTGTTGGGAACAGCAGAATGCAAGATGGTTATGAGCCTGAAGCATGGGGACCTTGCACATCACCCATCCTCCTTGCAGCTCTCAGTAGCCCTTTTCCTAGTGTTATTCCCCACCAGGAGAAGGGGTGCCTGCCCTACCCTGCTGCACCAGTGCTCCCTACCTGCTTCTTAGTCCTGCTGCAGCATCCCACTGTTCTGTGCACGGGAATGAGCATGGGAATTTACCCAAAACCCCAAGGAATAAAAGGCAGAGAAATCCATTAAGAAATCAATAAGGATAAATATTCGTCCTAAACCACTGTTATCTCAAAATGATGGGAGATTTCTTTCCTTTTTATAATACCAGATGTCTCTCCTTCATAAAAAAATATCATAGCCTAATAAGGTAAAACTATGCTAATTATTACCCCCAACACCAATCAGAACAAGAGCACATCATAGCTGTGAGCACTTTGGATGAAGACATGCTCTGCATATTAGCATGGACCATGTGTCTACGGACTGTGGGGAAACCCCAGCTCTGTTCTCCTCTTCCCAAAGCAGGACTGAAGCTGAAGCTCAGAGGAAGCATCACAGCCCCTGGGCCAGACCCAGGAGCATCCCTGAGAGGATGCTGAGGAGCTCCTGAACAAGAGGCAAGCAGACTCGGCCAGCAGCTCCTGCAGAGCCCTGCAGCCTGGGAGGAGAAGAGGCAGAAATAGCTCATCAGGACAAAGATCCACAGCTCCAATCCACATTTCTGAGTTGCACAGTGAGAAATACATCTCAGCCCAAGGGCAGCAGCAGCTTTACCTGCCTCCCCAAGTGCTGGCTCCACTTAGTGTAATGATTATTAAGCCCTGTCAGCAGATACAAAACCAATGGACACAGCTCCCACAGGCAAGCAGTTTGAAAGCCACTGAGACATCATCCCTGCTCACAGGTTTTCATTATCCATCTGGAAAATTGCGGATGTCACAAGAGCTTTTAGAGCATCAAGACAAAAATCATCTTGTCAGCAGCATAAAGGGCCAGTTCTGCCCTGTCCCAACCCCAGCAGCTGTCTCAGCAGCACAGGCTTCTGCATGAGCAGCCGGCATTGCATCAGGATGCTGATGCTCTTGGGGAGCCTTCCCAGCACGCTGCCCACCCTGCAGCTACTAAGGCACTGGCATCTCAGCCTATACTGTGTGAATCTTACTCTGAAGGAAAATCAGGGTGAAGGAAAATAGTTTTCTTTTCCCTTCACACTCATTCACAGCCTCTTGTCTGACTCTTGACTGCGTTAGGCTGGGAAGAAGTTGCTGTTTGCTGTGGAGGGTGAAGCACACTCTTGGAAAGAGAGAAGTGTTGATGCAGGTGCACTGGCACCAGCTCCTCCTATAGCTGGTTCAAGTAGAATCAGAAACAAGTTAAAGAGGTTTTTAATCTTAAAGTCAAGCAAATCCATCCATGTCCTCTGCCATAATTCTATGGGGTTCCCACCCACTGTGGTTTATGAAGCTGCTGCACTGCTTTGCCTTGGGTGTTGAAGGCAAATGTGGCAAAACCACTTTGCCAAAGGCCACGCTTCTCAAGAGGGGTCTGAGCAAAAGTGTGGAAAACCCCTTCCTGGTCACAAAGGATCATCTTTCAGCAAGGTCAAAGACTAGCCAGCAGAGCCACAAAACCACCCAGATACTAGGATATGTAGGAAGCTGGGCTGCAGTGTAAGGGTCCTGATGTGAAACAGTCCTTTCCAAAAAAGGCTGGTAACTCCTGCAGGTGCTGGACTGAGGTGAAGTAAAACACTGAAGGAAAGGAAAAAAAAAAAAAACCAAAAAACACACAAACTCTTCCTGCAGCTAGCAGGTTTCAGAAGATACAGGGAGCAAAGAGACCATGAGATGCAGAAGCTGGCCATGAGCACCACCTCCACACTCTTCTCGTGCAGCAAGCCAAGAGCAGAGGGGAGATCCTGCAATCTGGCCCAATTGTGGAACATCATTCCCAGCATGGTGTCCCTCAATGCACCTTGAGGGTAGCACTGCCTCACACAGAGCCCAAAGGGAAACCTGTGGCCAGTTTATATGTCCACAGGAAATGAGATCTCCTGGGTCTGCTTCCTGAACCACAAGCCAAGTTCAGGGTAACAGAGCATCCCATCCTTTATTCTCCTTCATTACCCAGAGCCATAGCACCAACTGAAGACCACTCTCCCAAATAGAAACTGGATTATAACCCTGTCCCCTTCAGACACAGAAGAGGAGAATCCAAACGTGACGATTTATTCCTCCTGTGCACAAAATACTACTCAGATGCCTGTGTGTACAGGCACTATCTTCTGGTCCATTGATTTTTAATACCGTGGTTGTAGATCAAAATGGGATGCTTGAACATTACACAGGATTCTGTAGTGTTCCCACCTTCCTCAACAGATGCTAAACACTAGTGCTGATGACAAGTTTCTCAAGGCTGTCCAGGACACAAACAGGCTCGTTATTGAACCACAAGAACTAGAAGTTGGAAATGGAACAAGCCCATTAGATCATCAGATGCTCCAATGCTCTCTACAGTTAGCTTCCTCAGCCCCTTTGCCAGTCAAAGCTTGAACAGCCTAAGTGACAGCTCCTATCTATTCCCCTGGGAGGCTATTCCTCTGCCACCAAATTTCTAGGTATTGCTTTCAAGCACTTTCAGCCCAAGTTCAAAACCACGCAGTAGCATTCTCTTTCTTCTCTCCATTTTCCTTCACAGCTCTCAAATGCTTGGCTTGCCAGTCCTGCCATTTATATCACAGTCACCTGTCCACTGACCAAGAACAAAGCTCTCCTGCTCCAGAGTTTAAGGACAGAGTGCCAGATCTTAGCATCCCTGGCTAAACACCATCTAAATGAATGACAATCCTGCAGCAAGTCACAAGGAGGATGAGGTGATGAACTCACCACAGACATCCTCCCAGAGGACCATTTATCAGCATTAACAGTAGCAAAATCTTTTTCAAAGAATAATTGGACAACTGCAGTACAGACAAACTACAATTAAAATATTAATTAAAGTCCTTTGCTTCTTCCCACACTGCCCTGCACCTTATTAAACCCACATCAAAGTTGACACTTAGTTTTCTGGTTGTTGGCTGCCTTCAGAAAGGCACAAAATAGCACACAGGATGCAAAGCTTGTGGAGATGTCTCTTCATCTGACTAGTTATATTGGTTAGAAAATCAGTCTAGCCTGCTACTGTATGTAGTACCTGTTCTGGAGATAATTATTCTGGCTCTGCACTGTCATTCCAGCACCTTTCACAAAAGAAAAGTCACTTGAAGATAGATGGACAAACACCATCAGATCAAGCATCAAACAGTCTGAAGGCAGGGAGTAGGCAGGCAGGAGCATCACTGCTGTGGAGAGGAGCTAATCTCTGAGGATTAGCACCTTCTGCATGGTCCTTTGGGGATGATGCTCAGGTGACTTCAAATCAGCCATGGAAAAGAGGTTTCCAAGCAGGTGGATGAGGAATTGGGGCAATTCAGTTGCAAGGAGATGATAGACACCTTCCAACCCTATGGAGTGAGGGAAACAGTCATGGCTCATTCTCACCATCTCCTTCTTCAAGGTTGTGCCCACCACATAGGCAATAGCAGAAACAAGCAGAATGCCTCAAGCTGCTGCCACTTATGAGTGCTTTGCTGGTGGAAAAGGCAATGCTCTGAGGCTGAAAGAGGGACAGCTTCAAAATAATAACAATAAGTTTCAAAATCTTTTCACCACCTGGGCTGGAAGTTCACATCATGCCAAAGCACAGATAAGAAGAGGGTCACTCACACAGCTTTTGACACTGCAAGGTGAGAATTGCTTGTGTGAAAGTCAGCAGTAAGACACCTGTTAACACAGAACTGCCCTGGGCCAACACCAGCCATGCTCTGGGGCTCTTTTGGGGTGAGAGGTGCACCTGACCTCCAGCACCCAGCTGGTGACCAGAGCAAGTGTGTGAACCTGTGGAGTGAGGGAGGTCATGCACAGGGAGGAAGAGCTTGCAGGAATGTGGCATGAAAGGAGGCTCAGGGCTTCTCAGGTCACCTGAAAACTACTGATCTGACTTTTTTGAACTGCTTTTAGTAGCTGTCTAAAATAGACACCTTGGCTTTGTAAAAACAAGTGAAATAAGATAATGGCTGGCCAGTGCACTTTGCATTTCCTTTATAAATAATCTATTCATACTTCTGGGAGTGGGAAAATGTTTTATTTCTAGCTCTATATAAATCCTGATCTTCTGCTAATCATTTTTCCTGCAAGGTCATTTGATGCATCTCTCCAGCTAAAGGGTTGCTCTTTACTCCTTCAGGGAGCAACAAGTGACAGTGACAGCACACTGCCATCTTTCAAAGCCTTCACAGGACTAACATCACCTGGGACCAAAGGACAAAGGGTGCAAGCATAAGCCATTGGCCTGAGAGCAGACCTGTTTACACAGAGAGGCAGAAGCAGGTGCCTTGTCACTGCAGCTCAGAGGAAAGGTGGGATCTCTTGGAGACTTACCAAGGAGACCAGGGCTGCACATCAGCTTTCCCTTGTGGCCACCCTATTGGTTATGGACTGCACAGCTTAGCAGAGGTAAAGCACTTATCAGTTTGAAAAAGCTTTGTGCTTTATCACCTTGAAGGCACTAAATAAATAAATAAATAGCACAGCTTGCACTTCAGCAGAGCATAAACAGGTATATATAGAAAGAGGCCCCAGTGAAACCATATGCCCTTTCAATCCACTTCTTTCCAGGCAAATAAAAGCAAGCAATATCAAGCACAAGAAGTACATCAAGGGGCTTTGCAAACAAACAGAAGGAGACCAACAACAAAAAAAATCCCTGACCTCCAATCAGCCCCACACGGTTGCTCTCTGCCCAATGCACTTCAGGGGGCTCAGCCCCTTGGCACTGCTGGGCTCTGGGCATCACACATCTGGGCTCAAAGAAACCAACAGCAATCAAATTCTCATTTCCACTTTGTTAGTGTGGCTCACCCACTCATCCCAGAGCCCCCATGGTTAGCTGGGGCTTTTAATGTATGGCTGCTTCTCTCCTGTAGATGTGCCAGGCTGGCTGACAGCACTTTGTGCTCTCTTTCTTCCTGTTCCCACTACATGGCAGGCTCACAGGAGGATGAAATGAAAGGTCCCTGATCACACATTTCTGCTGAACCCCTAAGGCACAGGCTCTGCAAGCTGCAGAACATTTGTTCATGTCTATATAGCTGCAAACAAAGAATCGACTAATGAATGATTATAGCCAGACTTGGCCAAGGCAACATGGGCAAGAATTAAGCCTCATCTCAAAGGTAGGTTGCAGCTCTTGTATATTAGGGTTTTTTTCCCCTCCTTTAAAGCTGCAACCATACCTTCATAATGAAAGAGGAAAGAAAAAAAAGAAATAACAAAAAAAAGTCAACAAAAGCAAAAAGCCAGGCATCCAAGATATCTTTGCAGGGGCTGGTCCTCTTGAATCGGAACCCTGGAATTGTTCTGCTATTGACTCAGCAGACAGTTACCATCTGTTTATGGAAAAAATGTTAATAACCCCCAATCATAATCAAACAGGCAACCACTTAACTTTAAGTACCTATTAACTAATGTTAAATTACAATGGAACAGCTCTGCAAGTACTTCTGACATCCACATCAGCAGTGCCAGCACTTTGATCAGGGCTATTAGAAGAGATATCAAATGAACTGATAGTGACATGATTCCTCCAACACGACAGAACACGTGGGCAGTATTTATTTACTGTTCTGTCATTTCTCTCTCACCTCCTTGTTGTTTCTGCCTAGTCAGAAAGAAATGTATATGCACATGTACATGTGTACACCTCACCCATGACAGCAGACCCTGTGAAAACCTCATCCCCTATGCTTTGTTTTTCTGTCCAAGGTTGAGCTTCCGTATGGATTCTCTCTCAGGGCCAGAAAAGCTTAAGGCATTTCCATCAACAGGGCATCACCTGAGCTATTATCCTCTATTTAAGCCCTCCTATTTCCACCATGATTAATGGTATCTCTAAGTCCTTCCCCCCCTCCTCCTCTGGATATAACTGGGTGGCAGACCCAAAAGCTGCAGCAGAGGAAGGGAAAAACCAGGCATGCAGAGCTGTGTACATATGACTGCATGTGTGCAGAGAGGCATCACAAGCACATGCCTTACTTCTTTAGGAGACCAGATTAAATATCACTCAACTCTTTGCCAACTGCAACCAAGTCTGAACCAGTAGCTGGCACTGTCTCCACCCAAGAAAGAAAACCTCATTTGGAGACCAATTTCAATCTCAGAGTCTGGAAAATAGTTCATATCAGCAAAACAACAAGAGCTCTTATGTCTGAATTTTCTCTAGCATCTTTCTTCCTATATTTCAGAACAATTTAATTTGGGTTTTGGGGTTTTGGTGGGGTTTTTTGTGGTTTTTGTTTGGTTGGGTTTTGTGGGTTTTTTTTAGTGTTTGTTTGGTTTTGGTTTTTAAAGTTACATAGCACCAGGAATACAATCCAGAAATATGCAGGAGCACACCTTCTTTATCCCTAGGCACTTGCAAATGCAACAGAAAACAAGTGAAAAGAGGATATATTTCAGTCCATCAACCTAAGCACTGACACTGCCTCCACTGCTGTGCCATCCAAACATTTTGTTACTCCCAGGACTTTTCTATGGCTTTATTACTGTTTGATGAAATTTCATCTTTGTTAGTCCCGGGACTTCATGTGGCTTTTTTATTATATTATGAAATTTCATTTCCTGTCATCTGCTGGGATTAAACTTTGATGGGAAGAGGGGGTTTACGAGACTTGTGGTGACAAGCCTGACCCCAAAAGGTGAGGTGTAAAATCCTTCACCTCTGGCAGGCTGTCAGGGAAGGTGGGACCCTAAGCACAGAGCTGAAGCAAGCCATGACTGAGTGTGGGATGCTGGCCTCCTTACCCCCATCTGCTCTATCCAACCTGTAAAACCTACTCCCTTGGGACACAGCAGTAAAAAAGAAGGCTCCTGACTCCCAATTTCTTGCTCTGTAAGATCCCATTCTTCCTCTCTACTAGTACAAGGTTTTAAAAAGCATCTTAGCTCCCCCTCTGATGTATCCCTGGAATACATCACCCTTCAGCAAGTGGTTGCAGCCCATGTCTACAACTTCAATATGTCTGGTTTTATGTTCACTTTTCCTGGTGGTTTCCCCTCTGCTTCCTCCCTATTGCCCAAGTAACACCATGGCTCACAAAAAGTAGCTTTGTTTGACATTTTCCTGCCACATCCACCACCCCAACTCCCATGATCCTGGCCCCCTTTTTCCCCCACCCATCACACTGCCTCAACCCATCCCTATCCCCCCATCAATTACAGGAGCCAAAGTTGACAGGCAGCCAGAAAGGGGATCTACCCTCTGCCACCCCATGTTAATGAATGCCCTCTCTGTAGAGAGCAGGGAAAGGCAAGGGGGATGGCACAGAGCCAGCCTCCACGAGCCCAGCTGAGGGATGCCAAGAAGCTGGGAGCACAGCACGTCACAGAGCCCTTCACAAGGAGCTTTTGTTGATGCCACCACTCCAGCCCGTCGACAGCTCACTTGGCAGTGTAGGCTTTTCCACTGGTTGGCTGTTGGCTGTATCAGTAGCCAGGTCATAACCAGAGCAAGCAGATCTGCCAGGGCTCTCATGCAATGCTCTGAGGGTGTGCTACCAGCCAGGAGAGGAGAGATGTGGATGCACCATCCTCTCTGTAGTCTTCCTCCAGCACACATTCCCTGAGACACAGTGACTTTCTTTTCAGAAGCAGCTGGGATGTTGGACACTCAGCAGCCCATTAGTCCATTTTTAAGACTGGTGGGCAACACAACAGGCAGGGACAGGGAGGACTTTCCAGCCCAACATGTCAGGCCAAGTTCAAACTCTCTCTCTAGGAGATACACCATCTGCTTAATGCTAGGAGATGCAGAAGAAAGCGCTCAGAGAGACTCACAAGGTGCCTTGGGTAATGTGTCCAACATAAGCACACAATGTTCTGTGTCCATGACAAAAACAACATGAAAAACCTGCTCCTGCAGGCCTGCCAAGCTGGGATTTCAACAACAAGTGGCAACATATCAGCTGGCAAGGAGCAGCTCCTGATTCAGGGAATAATGCACTTTCCCAAAAAGGCTCTAAGTCTGGATTTTTTTTTTTCTTAGTAAATAACACACTGGGTGCCATGCAGGATGGCTCCTGCCCAAGGATTAACTGATCATGAGGGACACCCAGAGGAAAGTGCTGGCTAATGGAGATTTGGAGGTGGTTACCAGCTGCACTGTCCCATGTAGAGTGTCACAATAAGGTAGAATCTGTACATGACCCCCTGGGAAATCAGCTCAGGACCACTCAGTAAAGTGATTTGATGATCTGGACCCCAATAACAAGAAGCCTCTCTAGAGAAGGAGACATCAAGCACATATAGGACAAACACAAGCTTCAAGGTACCATTGCCCTGGGCAACCTGGTCTAGTGTGTGGCATCCCTGCCCACAGCAGGAGGGTTGGAACTAGATGATCTCTAAGGTCCCATCCAAACTGGGCCATTCTATGATTAAGACTATTTGCACTAAGCCAGCTGAGATTCCAAAGCAGCTTATGTGTTAGGGAGACTGTCCACAGGGCAGGAGTACCTGCAGCCTCCAACAAGGAGTAGGCAGCCCATGGTGGTATCTAAGGCACTTGTGACTCAAAGAGCTATCTCCCTGGTTTTAAAGAAGTAATTAGTTTCTGTCGACTCCATCTCTCCAAGCAATGTCATCAACAAAACTTTTAGAAATTCTAGGAGGTTGTGGTTTCATCTCAGAGTTGGAAAAGATATAGCATGATGAAGAGGAATGCATTATTTTTCTGACTAAACATGCACACAACACAGATCCATCACAGCACCCCTCTGGTTTCTGGGAATGCAGAATAGCCACTAGCACACTTAGCCAAACAGCTCTGAACACAAACACACATCTGTTCACCAAGACTGATTGCTCATGTAAGGTTTACTCCTATTTGATTCTTCCACTAGGGTCAAAAGTTACTTTTCCCTTTTATATTTGCATCTCTTAAATCCCATCAGTGGCAAATGCCCAGGCACTTCCAAAGTGTTCTGACAAATCCCTCCAGAAGGCACGTAACATCATCTCAATTTTACAGATGGGGAAATTAAAGCAGAGACAGAGGTTAAGACAGCTAATTGCCTATGGACACTGAGTCAGTAGAAGAGCTGGGAATTGATCCCAGGAACTATGTCTTCCATTCCTCTGCTCCACCCACAAGCCAGTCCACCCTACCAGATGGTTCTTATCATTGGACATATGGACTAAATATTGCTAAATTGGTGTAGAAAATTCACTATTAATTAAATGTCCTGTCTTCTATCTCCATAGGATGCATAGGGAAAACTCCAGCCAGAATCTCATCTGAACACACTCAGGAAATGTCTCCATAAATAAAAAAAAAAAAAAAAAAAAANAATGTCTCCATAAATCAAAAAAAAAAAAAAAGCCCTAGGAAAGCACAAGAAACATTCCCCAAACTATCAACCTGCCTTGATACACAGACTCCATCAAGGCCAGGAAAGTCTGTGACTCACAAGCAGCTCAGGTTTGTCAAAACTTGGCTTCAAAGTACATACACAAGCCACCAATTAGGCTGAGAACTACTTTGTCATATGAAAGCTCTTCCTTCAGCCTCTACTAGGCACCACCAACTCTGACCAAATGGAGATAACTGCAGAGTCACAAAAAGCAGGTAGCACAGACTCATCTGTTTTCTTCTGGCATTGGTTCTGTCCCATCACAGTGCTGGTGTGGGCAGAGAGATCAGTTCTGCCTCAAACAGATGTGTGCTCACAAACAGGGTGTGCTTTACCATCACAACCAAGGACACTAAAAGTAGCTCCTGAAGTGGTTTATTCATGAAGCAGAGGAGGAAAGTCGAAAGAGGCCTTCCACTTTGCTAAAAGATAGATCAGCAGTTGTTTTTCCAGCATGGACCTTACTAACTTAGAGCAGCATCTCGGTCCCCATTCACTGAGAGGTGCAGAATGGGTGCACCTGCCTTTCCAACAGAACCCAAAACCAATTCCACATCCTTCTGTTTTTACTTCCCACCATACATTCTGCACTCAGTGAGACAAGAGGGGAAACCCATATATCATCAAGTCCACAAAAATATCTCCTTCAAGATCATGGTAGAGAATACACATGCATACCTCCACCCAACAGAAGCACACTGGTAAGAACCACCAGCTTGTATACTCTCTCAGCAAAGATAAGACAGTAAGACACCATTCTCTTTAGAAGGTTTTGCACCAAAACTGACAGTGTAAGAAGAAAAACAAAACACCTTTCCACGTGTGCTATAAGAGCTGGGCAATCCTGGAAGGTGCCTCCTGCTAGAGTAAAGCAACTGCACATACCTTTCATCCCAAACTTGGAGCGCCGGCCATACTTGTTGATCATAATAAAGAGGACGACCAAGAGGACACAAGCAAAAGCTGCCAGCCCAACTGCTATGGAAACCTGGAAGGAAAAAGCCTTAGAGTAAGAAATTCAGGAGTCTAGATTGGAAATAGAGCACCTACTTGCCCGGTTAACATTTCTGTAGGCTCATACCATCTGCTGCAGCCCCATGGATATCAGCTGTGGAGCAAAATAGAAGCTAAAGCAAAAGGGCTCTGGCACAGCTTGGAAACATCACAGGCTGTTTGCAGAACTGGGAGGTCTGGGATCTCCCTATCAGTGATGCTGTTCTGGCACCATTTCTTCCCAACCTCCTCCTATGTCTGCAAGGAAGGAGGACCTCTGCTCCAGTGCCTGAGCTTTTTCCTTCACTGCATCTCATTGTGAGCCTCCAATTCTAACATCACCACTGTGCCATGATGTCACAACAACCTGAGCTGGGAATACACAGAAGAAGCAGAAAATTCTTCAGAAAGAGCAACTGTCTCCATCCAAGCATCACTCAGGACAAAAAAAAAAAGGGGGAGGAAACAACACATCACAAAAAGAAAAAAGAAAACATTAAGATTTTGCTTTTTGTCCAAAAAGCACTTGGTTTTCCCAAAGCCTCTAATGGTTCTCCCTATTTATTGTAATTTTTAGTAGTAAATATTTATACTACAGCAGTATCCAAAGTCCTTCACTGGAACTGTAGTTCCACTGTGTCAGTGTACAAGCAGAGGAAAGAAATGCCTCCTTGCCCTAGAGGGTTTACAATCCTAGGCTTATTTTAATATTTATGAATATTTATCCCTTCAAGTCTTTGCTCGAGATACTTTTATTGTGTTGATGTAAACAACAATTTCTTTGGCATTTGTCCAATTGTTCTCCCATCGTGGGTCTTGTGATGCATTTAGACTTTGCTTCCTTTTACAAAACTGTATTCTGCTGTAATAGAAAATACATCATTGAACCAAGAAAGTCATTTCATTTTGCAACCCTTTTCCCTGCCCTTGATACATAAGCTACTAGATATTTTTGAATTTTTTATTTTACCACGCTCTATTTTCATCCTCCTGATTGTTTTCTGTGCTTTATATTTAATAATCAGTGCACATTATTACTCCAGTCTCACTGTTCAAAGCTTTTACTTCAGTTATAGGAGATTTTCAGCTGGAGGAGAACTGAAACCAAGGTGGATTGACTTGTGTTCATTCTGTAGGTTTCATGATATTAAAACTTTCACAGAATTAGAGCAATTGTGTAAGATGCTAATTTTTTTTCCCCCTAATACCATACACACTTTTTTTTCTCCCCCCCTCCTTTTTCTACCTGGATTTTTCAAAAGACAAAACTGAGTTCTGATAAGCTATAGGCTTTCTTTCCCTTTTCATTTTTGGCATGCCCTGCACAGCAGGAGAGAGGGCAAACTGGCATTGACAGAACTGAGCCAAGCTAAACCCGAGTGCCTCACAGGGCTAAACTTAACAGCTCCATAATAGTCTGAAGCAGACAATTGCCTGTTTGTTTGTTCTCTGGGTGCTACTTTTTTTTTAGAGTGAGAATTTCTGACCCTGCCAGCAGCAACTTCACAGGATGCCTTATTTTCAAAGAGCTCCCTGGTTCCACACTGCAGACCCAAGAGGATCAGATGGTTCGTGTCAGTGTTTTATTTGCCTGACAGAAGCCACAAAAGCCTTCTGATTGTTGTCTTGAGTCATAAAGGAAAAGATTTTCCTCCCAAACGTCTCAGAAGAGCACAGGAATGTAAATACTGAATCGTCAATAACCAGAAATGCACAGAAAACAGTTCTGCAGAGAAGAGGACAGAACTCACCCCAAAAGTGTCCTCCTCTGGTTTGTGGGTCACAGTGATTGGTGGGGTGGGACTCACTTCATAATCACCAACTGAAACCAAAACACCAAAGACAGAAGATTCAACGTGGCTCCCATGGGACACCCAAGGCACCAGCACATTTGCAGTGGCAATGTCTACCCTAATGAGATTCAGTTCATCCTCAAGAAAGGCTGCAACTTTCTATTTCAGAATTCACCAAAATCAACCAAAGAGCTCCCTGTGCACAGCACCAGAAAAAAAGTGCAGACCAGGACAACCTTGATGTCACTCCAAACTTACAAATGACAAACACTTGAGTGCCTGGTGTCCTAGGGTGGGTGGTCTCCACCCCTGAGCCATCTCCTAGAGTTTTCAGAAATCTGGGCTAAGTAGGATTAAAACAGAAGACTGACTCCAGAAGAACTTGATCTGAACTGTTGCTTGGATGTGGTTAGGCTGGTGGATTAGGGAGTTATTTTGTTTGTCTAGGGTTGTTTGTTTTGGTTTTCCTTTGTTGTTGTTTTGGGGTTTTTTGTTTTGTTTTACTTCTGTTTAGTTGGGTTGGTTTGGGGTTTTGTTTGTTTTGAGTTTGAGGACTTTTTATTTTGTATCTCATCCCAGTCCACACTACAGAGAATATTGTAAATGTGTCATGACACAAAACTCCTTTAGGGATTGACCAGACCCCTTCCCATTACACCACAACCAACCATCATTTCCACTGCAGGACCTTCTTCAGGACACTTCAGAGAAGTGACCTTCTCCTGGGTTCTTGAGATCACCCAGCTGATCAAAAGCTCCCTAGACATCTCATGCATGCATGGGGAAGCCAAGGCTTTGTGCAACCTCCATCAGCTTCTTTTTGGCTTCCTGACCTTTCCTGCAGGAGCATGTAAGCCACAGAGGAGCAAGGGGAACCAGAAGAACAAAACAGTCACAGTATGCAGAGGGCAAGGAGACACTTACTTGAGACAAAGTTGTCCGTACTCTCTGTGGAAAGGACAAAGAGAAGCAACACAGTTAGCAGTACAGCAAAGGGAGAACTGTCTCATTCCCAGCCCACCTGAGACATTCCACCACCCTAAATTGCCCAGGAAGCCAACTTTTCATACTTTATCCTGCTGGGCAATTGTAACTGGAAATTGCAGCATGTGTGCCAGCAAGACATGCTGGAGGTCAGGATGGAGAGCACAGAGCTAACTGTGCAGGGCCTTGGGCTGAAAGAGGAGGGGAGGGATGCTACTGCAAGGCCAAAATGGAGAACAATTAGCAGCATGCTAACCAAACTTTTGGATAGTCATTAAACTATCCTGCTCTCAGCAGGCGAGCAAAGCTCAACAGACACACAGGGCTCAGCAGGATGGAAGGAGAGGAGCAGATTTTGCCTTGAATGGCAGCCTTCACCCAAGGACAAAATCCTACAAGGATGAGGACCAGCTCCCAGGGAGGAAAGCCCAGCTTGGGGCAGGGGGTTAAAGAAGATGTCCTCTGACCCCCTTGTCATGAGCCACTCATAAAAGCTGGACATGAAGGCTGTGGCTGTCCTAGAACTGCCTCTTGCCTGAGAAAACTACAGCAGTCCCTGCCATCAGCTTCTGTCAGCTTCAGTCTATTTAGTAAAGCTCCTTCAGCTCCAAAGATGGCCAAGGCCCCAGATGGTGAGGTCTAAAGCTCTTGGTGACACTCAGTTTACATAACATGAGAATAACGTCAGCTTCCAATCCACTCGCCCGTGCAAGAAATTGAGCTCGATATTAACTGGAGTTTACACAGCTTTGCTGGTAGAGGGCTCCTGGAAGGACACTGAAACATTCATGCTGAAGTATGGGTGAAGTTTGGAAGGCAAGTGTAAAACAACCCCCAGGTGACAAACATGGCTTTCCAAACCAGAGGAAAAAACCTGAAAAAAATATTTTTGTTTCGAGTCAAGCAGAACAGTAACTTTCCTTGGCTTTTCTAGCAAGATAGAAAAAAGAGAGAAAGAAATATTTCATTTGGACACTATTTTTTTTCCCTGTTAAAGCAGACAGAGCCTAGTAGTAAAACTCTTGATGCTTCTACAGTTTCTCCTTTCCATTTTTCTCTGCTTGACTAAGCAAGTCCAACAAAAGTCCACAAAAAGTCCTTCCAACTAAACACTCTTTTCCAAAGTATAACATATAGCCAAGACATTTCAGTCAACCTGAGTTCTGTGAGAAGTCCCCAAAGCACTAAACCCTCATAGGGGAGATTGGTACATAGAATCATAGAATGGTTAGGGTTGGAAGGGACCTCTGGAGGTCACCTAGTCCAGCCCCCCTGCAGTGGGCAGGGATATCCCCAACTAGATCAGGTTGCCCAGAGCCCTGTCAAGCCTCGCCTTGAATGCCTCCAGGGATGGGGCCTCAACCACCTCCCTGGGCAAGCTGTGCGAGTATTCCACCACCCTCGTGGTGAGGAACTTCTTCCTAATGTCCAATTTAAATCTCCTCCTCTCCAGTTTAAAACCATTGCCCCTTGTCCTTTCATTCCAGGCCTTTGCAAACAGACCCTCTCCAGCCTTCTTGTAAGTTCCCTTTAAGTACTGGAAAGTCACTATTAGGTCCCCCCAAAATCTTCTCTTCTCCAGGCTGAACAATCCCAGCTCCTTCAGCCTGTCCTCATAGGAGAGGTGTTCCAGCCCCCTGAGCATTAACCCCTGATCACATTAACCATTGTGAATTGAACAAGAAGATGGTAGCCTATAGGAGAGATGCCAGTGACAACAAGCAATGAGACTTTTGTCATGATATCACACACACTTGTCCTGGAAGCCACTGCCCTGGCTTCTAGAGCCTCAACATCACAAAGAAGCAGGATATTGCACAGAGCATACCACCCAGCTTCTAATAGCACCTTTCCCCTTTCATCCTGGGAAGCACAACATGGTACTAAACCAATAAGATGTTGCAGACTAAAAAAAAGAAAAATAATATGGTCACAAGGTCCTTCTCTATGCTGGTAGGAAATCTAGGCACTATGCTTTCATTAAGACTAATAATCTCATCGTAGGTAGTGACAGTAAAACCCTTGCACTGTGTGAACAGCTACAGGCAATAAGCTTCTTGAATGAACCACACTGGGGAACCTTCAACTTGTGGCATTTTCTGGAGGAATCTACCATCAAATGGGAAATTATAAACATCAGCTACATTGAGTGTTAATGTCAGCTGTGGCAGTGGACGGAGCAACCAACTTCAAGGAAAGTAAATTACATCCTGCATTGGGCTGACAGGGTCTGCCAGGGTGAGGAACAGCTTGGGACTTCAGATCAGAAGAAATAAAAAGGAATGGGTCAGTTCCTGCTGAGAGATGGTTCAGGATCACTAAGTACACTCCACACCAACACCACACAAGGAATGAGTGAAGATGCACTTGCAAGGGCAGTATTTTACATATCTCTCACATAATCCCATTCTCCCAGGGCTTCTGACACCAGAGGCTCTTCAAACAGCAATGTGCTTTTCCACATCACAGCACACCTCAGATCCATTTCCAAAATCAGCCCTCTGGAACAGCAGATCTGTCCCCTTTTCTAGAGGTCCAGCACCTACTTAAGCACTGTCCCCATTTCACAGATGGGGCAATTGAGTCACAAAGGTGGGACTTGACAGAGCTGAGACTGCAAACCTGTGTGCCTCTCCTCACCCACCTACATTTGATAAGCTGCTCTTCTGTCCTGACAGAAGGAAACATAAATAGGTCAGATAGCCCAACAGGGCATCATCCTTCAAGCCAGAATACAAATTTTACACTCCCATCCATATCAGCTCATTTGTTCAATTGTCAGATCTTCAAGGCAGAGATTTGGGTTTGCATTTACGATATTTGACCTGCGGGAACACTCCGTGTACATATATGGTGTGATATAAATAATAAATGAGAGTGCTGTTGGTATTTTTCTATATTTAGCAAGCGCCCTATTTTGCTGGATTTTCTTGGGCTGCAGGGGCCAATTTAAAGCTGCCACTTTCTCATGGCATCATTCCTGAAGGCAGCAGCAGGCACAGATCTTAACTCCATGATGGCCAGCATGGTGTTGCAATGTCAGAGAGCAGACCAAGATCCTCCATGCTGCTACAGAGCAGACAAGTCACCACAAAAGTGTCTACTGCATTCCCCAGAGCTGGATCTTCACGTCCTCAAATGCCTTTTTTTTTCCCCAGTTAAACCTTGAATCACTAGAGAGTACAACAGGGAATTCCAAACAGTCAGTTCAGAAATTCCAGCAAACTGATGCAAAGTGACTAATTGAGCCTTGCATCTTTCGTAGACCTGTCATTCTGGAATTGCACATGTCATATTCAGAAAGAAAACAATCCTGACATCCAGCTTTAATCATTTCACAAATGCAAGCAAAAAGAAAACAAGTGGAAGGGCTGCATCACTTCAAAGGGTTTTCCTTTCTTTACCTTATAACTAGCATTCACACAGACGAATATTTCCTCTCAAAAAAACTGGGCAACCTCTTTGGGGTACCCCAGTGTAGATCCAAAATAATTGACTAATTTTACTTGCTATTCCCACTGAAATCCCTAAAGATCTTAAAAAGAATATAGAATATGTTACACATCTAAAATATCTAAACCAGGTAGTGTGTCTCTGAATGAAAACAAAGTACACTTCAGTAGCAGAATCATACTGGTAAGGAGAGGCCTCCAGAAGTTGCCTATTCCACCCTACTGGTCAGACAAAGGCCAGCTTGCATTGTCAAGGCCTTGTCTAGGTATGACGATTATTGGTGGGACCACAGCAAGACATTTGGATTGCAAGCAACCCTAATGAGATAAACTGAATATCCTACCTGGAAAAGGCTTTTCAAGGAAGTGTCCTTTGATGGTTTGGTTGGCTGAGCCCAGCTGGTTGGTGGCCACAATCGTGTAGTTGCCATTGTTGTAGTGAGTGGGTTTGTTGAAGAGCAGGCAACCCTCAGACACTTCCCCTTGTTGGTAAAATTCCATGTGGATGATCTCTGTCTCACGAAGGATCTGGCCATTGTGCAGCCAATGAAGGGTGGGAGCTGGGTTCCCATGCACTGCAAATGCAATGCAGTGCTCCAGGTGCAGCACCGGCTCCTCCAGGGTTAGGATGCGAGGGGGATCTAGCAGAGAGAAACACGGCAGGCTCACAGCACACCTCCACCCACATCATGTCTCTGTGTACCACAGGGATTAAGTTTATTGACAATTCAACACTCAAAATCCCTTTGTTCCTTCTACTCCTCCAACGGATTTCTGCAAAGAAGCAGTACTAAGTCACAAGAACCACTCCACAGTCCCCAGGAGGAGGATCTGAACAAAGGTACAAATAAATGACAGGGATGGTCCTTTCACCTTAAGCTAGGAGTTGCCCAGTCCGCACACCTACTGCCACTCTCCTTCCCTCAAGAAATCACTGGGAGGCTACCTGCCCTGCTAAGGAGGACACCAAAATGTAGCCCTGGTACACTGCACATGTGCAAGGTGCCTGTGGGAGTTCTCCAACTGCACCAAGCAATTTTGGATTGCAAAGCTGTGGAAGCAAACATCCCTTAGTGACTGCTTGTCCTTGGGGGTTTTGAGTGCCTGACTATCCCAAAGGATAGTCTCACCTGCTGAACACCCTCAGGGGTGTTTTAATTAAAGGGAGTAGAGTGGGAAAGGGAAAAGAAAAGCAGAGACTCCACCTACAATTTATTGCATATGCGTTGTCTTCCCCTCAGGACAATGCAAGAATTCAAATGGTGCTCTGCCATTGCTTCTGAAAGCCTGTTTCCAGTGCCTACATGTAAGGTCCTAAACCTCAAGGCTGGCAAGGCCTGAACCAGAACAACAGAGTTCTGTGCAATGACAAAGGACAAAGATGTATATTTTCTCTAAAACTCTCCTTTTCCTGATACCATCCAGCTGCAAATAACAATCCATGAGGCATCAGAAAGGAACAAACCCAGTGTACCAACTCTCCTTTTCCTGATACCATCCAGCTGCAAATAACAATCCATGAGGCATCAGAAAGGAACAAACCCAGTGTACCAACTCTCCTTTTCCTGATACCATCCAGCTGCAAATAACAATCCATGAGGCATCAGAAAGGAACAAACCCAGTGTAGCAACTCTCCTTTTCCTGATACCATCCAGCTGCAAATAATCCATGAGGCATCCAAAAGGAACAAACCCAGTGTACCAACTCTGACCCATCTTTTGGAATAACAACTGAATTCTTCATGCAGCAAAGGTGGTAGAAGAGAAAAAGGTGCAGACCTAGTTGGAGCTGAACAAAACTCTCCCACCAGCACCCAGCTACCCTGAACCACACAGCCATGTCCCAGCCACCTCCTTTCACTCACAAGCTTAGATCTGCATGTAGCTTCTTCACATCTTCCTGGCAAGAAGAATTCAAAACAGGCAGCCACCTACACACACAAACCCAGATCTTTTCAGTGCAAAATTACAGTCTGAGTGATGGGTCTAGGCAACAAGAGCAGGGGTAGCAGAAACCATCAGCAGCTTAGAGGATTACACAGGTGAAAAATAGTCATTGGCATGGTGCTGTTTAAGGCGTGAAGAAAAAGATGCTAAACACAGCCCGAAGACCACCTGCCTGCTGATCAGTCACCTCTGATCTGAACTTTACCTCCATTCTTCAATCCATCCATACTACTTACTAGGAAAAAAATTACAGTAAAGCATCTGCTCTTCTTTTCCCTATCCCTTATAACTGCCTTGTCTGCAGAATCCCACAGCTCCTGCACCACACTGGACATGTGTGGGTTCACCAAGACTAGCTAGAATCCCACATGGGTCTCCACTCTACCTGGCAGGGATTGAGGGTAGGGGACAGATGTTCAAACTACAGAGTAAAGGCAAATATTACAGACACAGCAACATATAGTAAATCTCAGCTGTTTGAGAGCACAAAGCTGTGTAAACTTCCTCTTAAGGTCAAGTTTGTGTTAAGTTATATTAGAAAGTGCAAAGGAAGTTTAGCTACTTGCAGCTAAAAGTGAATAGTTGAAATTTGACATGTGCATGTTTACATGGCATTTGCAGTTTCACTTTGCAGGAACAGACCTTAGAGGAAGCACTAGCATCCCTGGAATCAGAGACAAGATTAACTGGCTTTAAAAAGGGTGACATTCAACCTCTCATACAGCATCAGGGAGAGTTTTAATCCCTTCACAGCTTTGCCTTATTCTTCTGGATCTTCCAAGAGACAGGCAGAGATATATCCACCACCAGTGTGGCACTACTGCTCCTCCCCTGTTCTAGTGCTCATTACTGCATCAATGGAAGCAGCAGAAAAGAAAAAAACATGGATACTTAATAGAGCTGTGGGAGGATCCACCTCCTTCTCACTGTGCTCAGCTCCTAATCCTCATGAACAAAACCAGTATGACACAGCAAGTGGCCATGCATTCAAACAGTTCTCAGGGCAGCCATCCAGCCTGTATAGCATCAAGGTTCCTTCACTGCTACTTACAGTAGACGGTGAGCAGCACACTGGCATTGCTCATCCCCACCACGTTCTCAGCAATGCAGGTAAGCAGGAACCCATTGTCTTCACTGGTGACATTCACCAAGGTCAAATTGATGGCATGAACATTGGTCCAGTTGAGGTTAGTCTAAAAATCCCAGAGAGAAATAGACAGAAATCAGTGTCCGGTGGCTCCTCTCCTCCCCACTATGGCCCCCAGAAGATGAGGATTAGTTTTCCACATGTGAGGTCTCCAAAATCCAAGGGTAACTAGGATTTGGATGAAGAGAGGTGTTTCTCATCTTATAAGAGGAACTACTGGGGCAGAGAAAGCCACAGCATTGTAGCACTGATTAACATTCTTTGCCTCTCAAAAAGCTTGCTGGGCTGCCTGTTTCAGCTACAGCTACTGCAGACACCTCTGCAGACAGGTAGTTCCATTAGAAGAGACAAGTTAATTCAATGAGGGAAGACAATTAGGGAGCTATCTCATCTTCACTTTCCATCCATATAGGAAGGAAGGTTTCAATGCCTTTAAGTAGTGGATAAAGTATGGACTCAGTTTTCCTTCAGATACAACCATTTCACATTTGTCACAGAAGTCCCCACCATCTACCTGAATCTCTGCCCTGCATGCACAGCCCTGGGGAAGCCATGGCAGCTGCCTGGCCCTTGCTGCATCAGGCACAGGCAGCACTGAGGTCTTGCAGCCACTACCTGGTGTGTGTTGATGGAGTGGAGATCAGCCACTGTCCAGTCGACATCAGGCAGTGGCGAGCCCGAGCCATTGCAGGTTATGACAGCATTCTCCCCTTCCCGCACTGTCAGGTTCACATGGCTCACACTGATCTCAGGGAGATCTAGGAGAGCCAGAAACAAAGGCACTCAGATGTGGAGCAGCATTTACTAGAGCAAGCAACAGGAGATACATGTGGACCCAGATCATACCAAACTTTCCCAAAGCACCTTGGGATAAGAGCAGGCAGCAACAGAACGGCCTTTCCCTACCAAGGGAAGAAATAGTCTTGGAGATAAGGGGACACAGAACACCCAGCACTCCAGGAGAGGAAAACATCTCTCTAATTTATAACAATCAAGAGATGACAACCAAAGACTTATCTTCATATTAACTGCAGCTCTTCCTCAGTGGTAGTAGAGAGATTCAATGATTTATGGTGGCTCTGATTGGAACCACTTCCTTACTCGCCTCCACAGACACCAAATATCCTTGCAACATGGAGCAAGACAGCAAGACTTGTGGCAAGAAAGGCAAATAGCTTTCTTGCACAGGGGAGGCCTGATGAAGCTGCATAGGTGGCAGGAATGAGTGGAGAGGGGGATGGAAGGGACATGTATGGTCTCTCCGGGTTGAGTTGGTATCAAACATAGCCACACAAAGCCACACCAGCCTTCAGAAACAAAGGACAAACAGGATGTTCTTAAAACATCCCTTGGGACTTCTTAATGCTTGAACAGAAAGACTCTCCCCTGGAGGCAAGCAAATCAGTGTGGCTCCTTGCCCTTCCAGGAGCCTGATCCCAGGAGGTGTTCACCCTGCACACCAGCACATTAGCATTCCCAAATCAACACCCTGTTTGTGCCCTAGAGTCTAATACCACCACTGATGGAGTCACTTCTCCTGTCCCTGGTCCCCAATGATTTTTGCTTTGTTTTCCTTAATCCTTGCAGATTACTCTTCCCATGTGAGGAGGAAATTATAGCACTCTCTCACATCTTTTTAGTTCATCCACATGCAGGCACACTTTGGCCAATTTCCAGAGCTTAAAGGGACATTTTAAACTTAAAAAAGTCATCCAAATCCAAATGTGCATGCCGTTTGTCTACTCCTGCTACAAGAAACAAACCCAAATTCCTAGAACAAAGGACTATCATCAGAAAAGAAAGCCTTTGGTTTTCCTCCTTTTTTCAGCCTGTGAGTTTGACAACTGCTTGTATATAGTTTAATTGTTCTGCTGAATGTGCACCTCCTTTCCCTTTACTCTGCAAGGAATCCTTTCCAATAATGGCAATAGCAGAGCAAAAACTGACATCAAACAGGCAGCTGATGTGTGAACTAAGTGAAGGAAAAAGGAATACTTTTGTACATGCCTCATGTTGCTCCTGGAGCCATGGGACTCTTTTAAACATCAGCAGGAAGCAGAATGAGAAGTCACTCCTGCCTCTTCCCTACAGATATGGGCTTTTGATTAAAAAAAAAAACCAAACCCCAAAAAACCCAAAATATATAGAGATAATTTCTAAAAGTAATTATGAGAGATATGGTAGCAGTGTCTTAACAATCTATTTCTAGAATTTGTTAGATAAAGAGCAACATGAAACATCCCTTTTCAAAACATCATGTAGATATCAGACATTTTGTCAAGCAAGGGCATTACAGCAAAAGGAACACCCCAAATCACCCAATATCTTTGCACATATAGAAACAGCAGCCCCACATTTACACAGAGACTCTATTTTTAACCCACAAACTATCCAAATGAGTTTCAGTCATCTTGTTCTTGAGCAGATGGTGGGATTCTGCTACACCATGTTCCCCAAACAAATGCTTGGAGGACTAGAGGTGCCACATAGGTCAGTGTTCTCTCCCAGAATCCGCCTGGTCTCCCCCATGCCCAGCTCCAGGAGTCCTTACCACACTGGGTGATGTTCATGTCCTGCAAACGGATGATAGCTGCATCCAGGGTCATGCAGTAAAGGTCCTGGTTCTGCAGGAATGCCTCACTCTTCTCCTGCCAGAGCTGGATCCAGCGGATGTCACAGCTGCAGTTAAAAATGTTCCTCTCTAGTTTCCTGTGGGCAGAGAGTGAGAAAGGATGGTGGGGTGAGGAACAACGAGCAAGGCCATAGCCTGGCTCCAGGCTCCCCAAGGAACACAGAAACCATGCAAGTGCAAGGGACCCTTTAGAGCAAAGAGAGAGAATCTCCTGTGTTATTTGCCTAGGGTCTTCTGACACTTGCTATTCATGTCTCTTCTGCCTCCAGAGGGATAGAGGTTACACATCCCTGTGTTCACACAGTCTCCTTTACCCACACACACTAGGTTTTACATCTCCCAGGGCAGCTCACAGATACACACAGCATCTCTCACCACAAGATCTACATAACTGCAGCTCAGTCCCACAGCCATCCCAACACCCAACATATTTGCCCCTCAGGCAAGAAGTGGGTAGCTTCCCAGTGCCAGAAAATACTGATTCAAGTCTTCAAATCCCACTTTGGTAGGGTCCAAGACTGCTGAGCAAAGCACATCTCCAGCCCCCACAAGCACTCAATGAAGCTGGCAGCTCCTCTCCCAAGTACCTTGTAGGAACACAGCCTCCTGGTGACCCAAGACATGAGCTAACACCCTAGGGTATAATGCATTTAAATCAAATCAAACAGCACTGCCTGAGACACTGCTGACCTGGCCAGGAGAAGTGGGGAAAAAAAGTACTGCCTTTTATGTACTTCATTTAAAACACACTTACATATAGTTTATATACCAGGAATGTTTATTATAATTGATTTTCCAACCTATTAACAATTTCATTTACATTTTTAAAGCCCTGCAAGCTCTCTGTGGAAGGCAGGTCCAAGCAGGGAGGAGAGCTCAGTGCTCAGCCAGAACACACTGAGCCACCAGCACGGGTTGCAACAATAACTTGACCAAAACAAGAGATACAGCAAGAACAAAGTACCTACCCACATAAACATGAAGCAAAATAAAGTAGGGAGGAGGCAGCACTGAAAAAGGTGAGCTCAGTCTCCCCAAAGCAGGTGGTGATCTCCAGAGGTAAAATCATTGCTTCATGTGATACCTAGATGCCCCTTTTCATACAGGTAGAAGCTGGTTTTCTGGTCTGTTCCACATTACTGCATAATTCATGTTTTCTTCTACAAAATTAATTCCATCAACTAAAAGGATTCAGAAACAACTTTCCAAACACATGCAGTTGCTTTTCTGTCAACAGTACTGCAAAAGGAGAAAGGATCTTCTCGTAGCACTCAGAGGTGTTAAAACCTGAACCCTAATGATGCCACCTTGAATCTTCTGACCGAAGAAGACACCATATGACTTTGGGGTTTGGGTTTTTTTTTAGTATAAACATCGAGTTAAATTCCACTCTGTGGCTTTTCCTTAGTTCATTTCTTTCCCATCAAAAGCATGTAAACCTTTGCAAGACAGGTACAAGGCTCAGACAAGTGACTCAAAGGCCAAAGCACTATATTTAACAGACCAGAACAGATTAGTGCAGTCACTTGGTGGGACTTGACTGACAAGGCATTCCTTGCATACCGCAACTGGTACTGCCAGTGCCTTGCACAGGCTTTACATCCTCTTCAGCACAGCCACAAATCCACATTCACCTCAGGATTCTCCCAAGATCACTGCTACCAGCAGGAAATGGGATGGCATGCGGGCAAGTGCTATAGACTCTGCTAAGGGCAGATCAGGTAACTGGAGTTATACCCTGGGACCCATCAGGGAGCCAGGGGAGCTCAGAGGCAACGGGGGAGAAATTCTGCTCCGCTGCAAACATCCTCACGAAATGAGGCTGCTGGGGAGTGCTGCTCTCCTAGCACTTAAGGGCAGCTCTGTAAGTAATAGACAGCAGCTTTCCCTCACCATTGCTAATTCATGAAGGCCCATGAATAATACAGGAGCAGTGAGCTTCAGGGCAGAACTTCCCCATGACCTGCCCCAACATCCATGATGTAACTTGCTCTAATCAAGCCCCCCAGGAGGGTTTTTGCACAAATTAACTCCTATCTCTGGCTGGATGTGCCAAGTGCCACCAGCAGCTGGCATGGCACCATGGGTAGAAGCAGCACAGATGTGTGCACTTGTTTTCCATGACACATATTGCAGAAGTACTTTTGACATGCAGGAGATTTCCTCCCTCCTCGCTTGGTGCCTGCCCTGCCAGTCAGCTCTCTAGAGAGGTACCTAAGGATTGCCACACTCACACTGTCGTGCACCTGTCCAAAAACATGGACCTGGGACCTCCATTTCTCAGACTCAATCCCTTGCAGAGATCATTTGGAGCTGCAGCTCCTTCCACAACTTCTGTTACACATCTCCACTACCTTACAACCCTCTGCTTGCCGAGATAAATGGACTTTCCCTTCTCTGCAAGGAGGAGAAACACCTCAGGGACCACAAAGTGCCCTTTGGCCAAAACCTACTGTCAGACCAGAATATATCACTGTGTGCCACAGAGGCATCTCCCACCACAGTGCAAAGGGCAAAAACCAGTGCTGAGAGACATGGCAAGACAGCCAAGGTCTTCCTTGCTGTCTTGTGCTTAATGAGTGCAGTGGCATCACAGTGAGAATTAAGGCAAGTGGCTCCTTCTCATGAGATATATCCAGCACTGCTTACTCCTGGAAAGGACAAGTAAACCCTTAGCCTGGAAATGCTGCCAAAGCATTGCTTAGTTACAGCCACTGAGGAGCTGTGCACACTCCCACACCTTCTGAAGGCCTCGTTGAAACTGAAAACGCCTGTGAGAAATAGCAAGTATCACAGCCACAAGCAAACTGGGCTCTCTCTCTCTTGGCCCAAAAAGGAACCAAATCTGCATGTGAGCCAGAGCCATCCACCAGCCGCACGCAAAGCACAGGCTTGCAGCAGGTCATGCTCTGGTATGACCCCTTCATGAATCAGGTACAAAGCAGAGCTTGTGTTCAGGACAGAGAAAAACTGGGACAATCATGCCCTAAGTTGTCACTTGAGAGGACAATGACAGAGCTGAAACCCTCCAGCCATCTGGATACCAAGTCAACTCCTCAGAGACAGCAATGCTGCAAGTACCTGGCTAAGCCCAGATTTGCTTCCTGAAGAAAGCTCTATCCACTTCCCCCCCAAAATGCCTGGACAACCTACAGTATGGTGGAACAGTGCAGGACAATGATGCCATGAGCATCCCAGTATGTACTTGGACAGACAGGGCTTTACACATACAGACACGGCAGGGTTTTGTCAGGCTAAGTGGCTAAATGAGACACCCTGTCCCATGCCTCCAAGTCATCAGCTAAAACAAAGCTGTCTGCAGCTAAAGAGTCTCAGAGGGTAATGGAGATCCTTGCCACACTTCTCCTGTCTGTTTTCATTCACGTAAAGCTGCTGCCAAGGTTTCCTACACTTGCAATTAAACACTTTCCTACCTCAGGACTGAGGCTGTTTCCCTATACTTGAGAACCAAGAGCATCCAGCAGAGATAGAACAACAAAAATCCGGGTTTGTTTTTCATTTCTATTTATTTTCCCAGAAGCAGGGCTTCTCTTGGTAGTCCCAGTCAGACCTCTTTATTTCCAAACTCTTCCCAGAAATGGATGGGATAGGAAGGGAAGAACTGGTCCAGCTGACAGCTGGTCTAGCTAATGCAGAGAGCAGGGAAGTACCTACTATCTAGCTACAGCTCTATTAGTGTAACTGATGGTGGCAATAAGTCTTTAAGCTAGGAGCACAGACAATGTTACATTGGACTCATAACATTAACAGAGATGCTGCTGTACCCCATCCCTGCCAAAGCCTCTTGCTGTAGCATTGCCAAAATCTACTGCAGGGCAAGCTGGCAGGGACTACTGGTAGTAGAAATGCTAACAGGCCAGGCAGAACAGTAAGATGTTCAGGACTACAAGGTTTTCTACAACCAAAGATGTAATTGGATCCAGAGTCTTGGGTCTTTCCGGGAAGGAATTTCTTGAAATATCAGCCCTAAGCTCTCCGAGGATGTGACAAAGGAAGCCAAGGACATGACAGAGGAAACCAGCTGTGACTTCTGGATAAGAAAGGCTCTAAGTCAATGTTTATGAGCTGTTGCATGTGTCAGATGCTTCCCTGTGCACACTTAGCTTCAGACTTAAGAGAGCTGAGCACACATTAGCCCAAGCCCTGCTGGTCAAGGTCAGCCCATGCTGTGGGAATTGGGGCTGGAGTTACTGGAAACCATTCCAAGTCTTGTTTCTGGCCAGGAGGAGAAAGATAATATTCTTTAGAAGTGTACCTTTTTTTTTCAGTGAGTCAGCAGGGGAAAAATCTCAACTCCCTTCAACAAGGAACTCTGCTTTAAAACAGTACCATCTTCCCAAGCTTGAGATGCCTTGAATACAGCCAAGAAGCTGTTTCAAGCCTCAAGTTCCCATTCATCTGCCTGCGCTCACAGCACGGCAAGATCTTCCCCCTTTAGTCTTCTGCTCTTTCCTCCTCCGTGTTTACTGTGAGTCACTTTGTCAGTTCTCATGTTCCCTAGCAATCTCCATGTCACATCAGTTGTAGTTACTCTCCTCCCAACACCTTCCAGGAGATGATCCTCCCATCACTTCCCTTCCCACGTGCTCTGCTGCTCCAAGCTGCTGTGTTGCAAGACAGTTTTGCCTTCAATGACTCTCTTCCCTCTGGATCCATGATTGCCTGGTAGCATCAGAGCAGTGGTAGTCAACAAGAGGTGCCTCTGGTGAACCACTACAGACCTGCATCAGCTTTTTCCACCAACCCCCATTATAAACCTAACCCTTTTGAGAAGAGCAGGCTTTTGCCACCATCTATCTGGCCCTATGGACTTCTGGTCTCTCTACAGTCATGCACAAGTGCTGCTGCTCAGCCTGCCTTCCTCAGTCTCTACTCTTCACCACCTTCTTCCTTTCCAGAGTTTTGGCTCCATCTCAAGTCCTTGTTTGATGTCAGTCTGCAACACCCTTTCTAACTTTCACCAGTGCTTCACACCAATTTTATGTGGGCCATGTATTCTGTCTCCTTCCCAGATTCTGAAAGCCTGCTTAGAGCTTAGTGTGCCAAAAAAGTGTCTTCTACTCACCCATCTTCTGTATTTCTTGAAAAAATTTACAGTATTTCCCACTTTTGCAGATTCATTACTAATTTCTCCCCATCTTGAAAACTTGCTTTTCCTCATCAACAGGTGCCCTTCTTCTGGCACTCAGGACCAAGACTACCCCACAGTAGACAATGCATATCTTTACCTGAATTCCCAACATACTTTGTGAATGTTTTTTCAGAGGTCATATCTCATACTGTACTTACAATGCTGTCTGCTCTCCAAGAAAATCCAAAGTTCAGCAGGACAATTTCATGACCCCAAGGAGGACACTGTAGATATTCCCCTGCCCCATTAACACTGACATCCCATCAGCTGAAATATCCTTCTCCTGTCACGCTTTAGGGAACAGCAGCATCATGGTATTCTGGTACTGACTGTCCTACCTGTGCTCATATGGATGGAAGGACCTTAATGACAAGGAGCTCAGAGGGCAATATTTCTCAGCAAGCACCAGTGACAAAGCAATTCTTCAGAAAAATAAACTCAAGCAGGCTCTTGCTCCAGGCCCAGCCAACAGGCATGCACATTTGCAGGTCTAAGTTGATCAACAGAGCTGGTGCCAAGGGATGGTTTGCCAAGACCCCTTCTGCAGCACAGTGGCAGGAGAGGTCCAGCCAAGGCTTCAGCCCTGCACAGTGCCAAGCTTTCCCACAGGACATCATGGACACCATGCATCACATCAGTATTGCTTTCCCACCCCACCACCTCTTCCTACCAACCAGCCCTGCCATCTCCCACATTTCTAGCTGCATTAGCTCTTGCATCAAATCAGGGCTTGTTATCTCCAAGAAAACTCCCCTGAGCAAAACTCCAACTGATGTCAAGTAATTCTACTCCTTCCCATTTGCCAGGCTGCAGAGCACTGGCCTCAAGTCACTTTGCTGAGACCAATCAAAGCCAATCCAAGCACACCAGCTTCCCTGTCAGGATCACTGTAGCAGGACAACAGAGATGTATTCTTCATGGGTGGAGACAAGTACATTTTGCTACCCAAACAGCAATATCTCAATTTCCTTTGTGTTTGGTATTGGTCTGTTGAGCCCAACTTGGGCAAGCAAACCTGGGATGTGTCTGAAGAAGCAAAATATGACCAAATGAAACAAAGCCATATAAACCAAGTCTTGTGGGGAAATATTCCTATTAATCTGCAGGCTCACCATTACCCCAGGTCCTGACAGTGCCCACTAGGTGAGGGCTGCGGCCCCATTTGCTCCTCCACTTTTGGGTCTCTCTTGGGTAGCAACCATCAATCTGAGTTTTGCCAGACAGTGCAATGACAATAAGTAAAGGTCTAAGAATACAAATGACTCATGCTATTAAAGTTGAAACCTGAGCCAGGCTTGAAAAAAATATTTAAGTCTGTAATCAGTGAGGAGACAAATTCCAACTTCAGCATTTTAACTCTGCCAGCCAGACTCCCCATTAGAAGGGCGTTTCTCTATTTCCTAATATCACTATTAGTATTTTTCAGTTAACAATTTGACAGAAATAAAATACGCTGCAGTAACACCGGTGATAACACACTTACTCCCACTTGAAAGACTGCCTTTATTCTTTCATAAGTCACTTCTAGCTTACAGCTCTATTGATCATCAGTGAGGATGAATGGAGCATCCCAGGATCCTCTGGGACAGATCCTACATACGTATATTTTTCTATACCCACCAAACAACTATTGCTAAAATTCAACAAAACGGGTCATCAGGGCAAGGCTCCATTGATTTCATGTCCACTTATTCTTCAGGCACAGCACTGAATGCCTATCAATAATTCAGGAGGCTGAAGGCCACCGGTACCCCAGGAGAGACACTATCTCATCTGCCACATAGGAGCTGGGAGGTGCCCCGATTGCTAAAGAGCAAAGGAATCATTCTCTTAATAAGCAGGGGTGTCTTAGAAAGCATGTCGATCAGCTAAAGAAAAACAGTCATCCCTTCTCTGCCACAGATGAGGATCAAGGATTTGAGAAGATTCACAGAAAATCTGGCCTAGTAAGTATTTCTAATGTGTTCTCAGAGTTAGTCAACCATTTACTACCCCAAGCATGACTTGTTCATCATCCTGACGTTAATTAGCCAGCTGCTGTGAAGTTAAAAGAGAAGCAGTTCTGCTCTGGTGCTTCCATAGCCAGGAAACCCTCCCAAGGATGGTGGTGCTGTCCACTGGAGTTTTGGGTAATTATTCACAGGCTTCAAAACAACTCTATTTGGAAATCATTCCTCCTCTCAACCTCCCCTCTTCTTCCCAGGAGATACCTCCAGGGTGGGACTTACAGTTCAAAGAGTCGCAGGGTCTGGAAGAGTTGCCATGATAGAGTGGTGAGCCGGTTCCCAGAGAGGTCTCTGAAAATCAACAAGAAATAAACACAAAGAAAAAAAGAAGTCATGGTAAATAACTCCTCCTGCACGTGGCCCTACCGCCTCTGCAGAGTTCATCATCCTCCTTGACAGGGAGGCTGTCAAGCAGTTTATGACCCAAGTTTAGATTTCTTAATGAGAGATTTTAATGAGGATGAACCCAAGTTTCTTTTCTTTTTTTCCCCTCCCCCAAGGAGGAAAATGGTTTATATCCTGCTACAATGGTTAAAAAAACCAACAACCAACCACCAAACAACAAAAGATATGTCTCATTCTTGCCCATTAATCTGGAGCTTGACCAACCATGTGCAGAAAGAACAAGTCTAATTTCACAATTTGAACAAAAAATTAACTACAAACCTCATGTTAAAATTAGTAACAGTCAGGTTCAAATGATAGCACGATGACTACCCAAGGTATTACCACATGATCTGCAGTAGCTGTGCACTCAGAACATCCCAGTACTGCTGTAATGTTGTTTGCACCCAGAGGTACTGCTGCTACAGCAGCTGACAGCTCCCCATCCCTCTCTCCATCTGCTCAAACTTGCAAAAACATAAATCTCATCTACCTGGGAGAGCTCTGCAACCCAGCAGACATCACCTCTTTAGCTGAAAGCCAAAGAGGATGAAAGTGTAAAAGCAACCAAAGTACTAAAAACAAGAGGAAGGGATGTTTGGGACAGAGTCAGTAGAAAGAGGAAAGCCTCAGGTTTCTAACATGAGACGATCATAATAAAATGCTTTCTGCAGTTAGCAGCCTTGCTGGGGACACCTGGCCAACCTGAGAACCATCAACCAGTCCACAGGGTGAGCAGAGGGATGGATGGGCACAAGCTCTGGCAGAAACCCAAATCCTCCCCTCTCCATGCTGGCCACCAGAAAACACAGAATGTGCTGCTTGCATCACATGCTTTGCTGAATCCATCCCTGCCACCACCAGCTTCTAGGCAGGCAGGGCAGCTTGGTGCAAAGCTGCAGGTGCCCTCCTGCTTTAGCCTTGCTTGCTGGCAAGGACAGTGAAGGGCCAGAGCAGGAACTATCTGGAGGTTCATTAAATGCTCAACTGGCCAGAGAGAAGGTATGGGACAAGGCGGCACAGAGGTGACCAAGTGATGCTGTGAAGCCCGAAACTCTCTAATTAGGCGTGGGGAAGTCACTGCAGCTTAGGCAGCAAACCATCATCCCAAAGGCTCTCAACAAGCCTGGCAGAAGAATAAGCCCAAACACCATGATGGCACATCACTGCATCATTAAATTCTGGCTCTGCTTCACAGCAGACTATCCTGCTGCGGAAACCACGGGTCCCTCATTTCACATGACTGAGATCCCACCATTCCTACGGCAGAAGACAAACTGCTTCCAGTCTCTGATCAAGTTTTGAGAGGTGGCAAAAATAGCACGTGAAGCTAAGCAGGAGAAAATAAAAATATTGCAAAACTCCCTCTTTTATCCACCCTGGAGCACTGAGCACCTGGAAACTTTGAAAAGACAGATGAGAAGTAGGAGGGGAAGGAGCAGCTCAGTGCTACTGAAAAGCGAGACAGTCAACTCCCTCCCCCAACCCAGGGAGAAGAGGGAAGCGTAAAGAGGGATGCATGAGAGACAGTGAGATGTGGGAGAGAGGCAGAGATGCAGAGGAGGGAGTGAATCTTGCTGGAATGTCCTTTCTCAAAGGTCATGTTTTGCTACATTAGGCAGAAATGTCAAGAGAAAATTGGATTCTGAAAGAGAAGAGAAAAAACAACAGGCTTTCCACGCAAATAAGGGAATCAAAAATAGCATGATCGTGTTATTACAATTTAGGACACAGAGATGGAGAAAGGAAACATCCTCACTAATGCAAGGAGCTTTGCCAGCAGATGTGCTCTGCTTCTCATATCTTGCAGAGAATGGAAACCAACTCCTACCACCTCCTCCCTCCCCTAGACAGCAACCCACAGCAAGTATTAGGCACAGAAGAGGTGGGTCTTGACTTGCACACATTTGGCAGCAGGCTCTGCTCTCAAAGGGCAAAGCTGGTGCCCAATCTGACCTGACCATCACCTTCACAGAGCTAGTCAGGGAGACACACACCAACAGCTTGGTTTCAGGTCAGCCAGGACATACACAGGGAGAAACATGTTTGTCTTTGGAAGAAGACACCTCAGACACTTTAAAATGTCAGATAGGTCCTTGCAGTGGACCCTTAACAAAGGTCCCTGATCTCAGAACAGAGACAGAAAGAGACTGCACACAAACACCCATTACATATACATCATTTCAGTCATAATATCTCCAAAGGTCAGAGATGCCAGGACTGGATTTCCATGTGCAAAGAGGACACTTGCTGACTTCTACCACAAAAGATAGCTCCTATAGAGAAACCTGTCTGCACAGCACTGATTTCTCACCAAAAGAGATCCATGCCATGTGCTGGATGGTGCAGGTTTCCCAGGGAAGATAGTGTTGTTGTGTAATTAAGAGATTGTATCACAGTAAATGCATGTGAGGAGATTAAATTATGGCTCCATGGGTGAAGCTCCAAGCTCCAGCTCTTTGTAGCTCCTGTTTAGCACTTCTGAGCTTGCCCCTCTACTGAAACCCCAGCTGCAGGCACCAGGTTTCCCAGTAGAACATGAATGGGGAGGATTAGGGAAAATTAAGGCCCTCCCAGCCAAGACTAGTCCTCTCCCATCTCCAATTGCCTATTCTGCCTTCCCACCACTCCAAGGCTGAAAGTCTGTTGTCACCTCTAAATCTTTACCATTTGCTGTGATCTCTACCCCACTGTGTCCCTGGCTGGTCACTGGCAGGTCTCTCCTCCCTGACCCATTTACTTTCCCCCTAACCCAGCTGCATCACAGTACCCATGCCTCTCCAGCCACTCCCAAATACTTCTCAGCCCCAATTTACTTATCCATGTTCAGATTTCCTGTGATGTTCCCCACTTTTACATCCTCCCAACCTGGTGTCATAACAAGAGCTGCTGCTCCTCTCCTCTATCTACTCCCAAATACTCTTTGCAAAACTTCTCCCCTCCAACTGGAACAAGAGCCATTCTGCCTGTGAAGGGGATATCCCAGAGCAAAATCAAGTCTTCCAAGCAAAATCTGCCCAAATTTTCTTCTGCTTCACAAAAGGAGCGTGCAGGTGCTCTGTAACAGGGGCTATTTTCTAGCTTGAGCAAAACACCCCATTTCCCCACTCCCTTCCACCATTTCAGGTTTATTTGAAACTAGAAAGAAATTATTAAAAAAGTTAATTCAGCCAGGAGCAGACATCCAACATAGAAAACTTCAGCCTGAGCAATTAAAATTTGGCAGTTACAGGAAAGTGGAAGCAGTCCTGTAGCAGAGCATGCCAGACAACCTTTATAACAGCCTATACATCAGCTCCACCTGTAATAAAATACAGCACATCACACATCAAGGAAACACGGGAGGAGGGAAGCAAAACACCTTCCCTGTGTATTTGTCAGCAGTGAACAGGAGCCTCTCTCTCTCTTAGGACAGACCTGCCATCAGTGCTCCTGGAACATATTCAAACTGCTGCTTTTCCATGGGACATTTTCTCCATCACTCACAAGATGCTATTTTCTGTGGAGACAGTCTTGACAAATAGCTGCCAGCATCCTTTTTTTTTGCCTGTGGAACAGGTTTCAAAGGAGTTGGGCAGGGAAAAGGGGTTGTATGGAGCTCACCTAGACCAGGTCCAGGGCAGCAGATACCCAAACCACTCATGACTCAGGCTCAACACCATTCTACTCTCCTCCTGCCACAGCAGCCATGATACTAGGTCTCTTAATTGCAGATGGCTTGTCACGCCATATCTCCACCAGCAAATCCACCTGCTCACATCAAAGGCAGGATGTTATCACTGAGTGACAGCAAAGTTCTAGTTCTCTCTCTCCCTCCCTCCATCCTTCTCCATTTCAGGAGGGCATACATTGTTTCTTGCACACTCTCCCACAGCTCCTAGAGGCACTGTGGAGACCTTGCTGGTGACAGTCACTGGAAAGAAGGTGACCATTGCCATTTTGTCCCAGCACAGGAATGACAGATGGGGCCATGGAGGTACATCTGCTGAACAAGCTTCTGCAGTTAAAAAGGGATGGGTGGGTGTGGGACAAAAATAGGAGTCTGCATCCTCACTGCCCCGAACAAATGGACTTCAGTGCAAGAGGAGATGGCATGTTTTCTTTTCCCCTCAATTACCCAGCAGCCAAGAGTGCTTCCAGTATTAAAGCCATTTTTATTCAGCTAAATTAAGCCAGTTACCTCATTAATGACACCAACAAGCAGAAGCCCCTGTAATTAAACTGAAAGCTATATTATGCAGCCCAATGCAATGGCAGAAAACTGCTGCTGGGGAGGGACCCTTCATGCCTGTCCCTCCTCCACACATTTCCATCCTCCACTCACCCTTGTTTCCAACCTGACACATTTACTTCTACATGGGAGAAGTTTTTCACATGTTTTAATAACACCGTGCCACTCTGAAAATCCTGATCAGGGAGGCATTAGCAGCACAGAGCAGCTGAGGCTGAGGGAGTACGAGCAACTGCCTGGCAGAAGTGAGAAGCAAGATGCACATATTCATCTGTGATCCCCAGCACTGGATACATTGGTGATACCACATGAGACTCCTTTGATATCCCTTGTGTTCTGGGCACAACAGGTGCTTCCTATCATCTCACAGCTCACTGCAGCCTTGGCCAGGTGCTGGTGGCCACAGGAGAGGAAAACCTTAGCAGCCTCACATGCTGCTCTAAGTGCAGTCCAGGCTTCATCTCTGCAGAAAATAAGCAGCTAAAGCTTTGGGTTTGAGCCGGAAAAATGCTGGAAAGTCACTCTGGGGCTTGCTCATCACTGCTAGATAACTCCAGTGACCTCTAAAAGCAATGTCACACTCTCCATTGCCTGCCCTGCCTTCCCCTTCCCCCTCCTTTTCCTGTTTAGTAAGCAGCTTTGCTCATTAAGGGAAAAAATGTACTGTCCTCCCGTAATGAACATGCTAAAATTACCCCAGCAAGTCCCAGAAGCTGTGACAGTACAGGCCTGCCCACAAATCAGGCTCTGCAAATATTAGACTCAATTGAAACCTCCAATAGCTCAGCACAAAGCCCCAGCAGGACACAGTTGAGATAGAGTCTGCAAAAGCACAGAGAGATGCCAAGAGCATGCAAGTCTCACATGCCTGGAAAGCAGAGTTAGGGGACACAATGTTCAACTGGTCAGCTTGAGAAGTCACAGCTGCCAGCACCTCTGTTTGTGCTCCTTGTCCACACACAGCACCAGGACATGTTTTGGTGCTATGGAAGAGTAAGACAGTTTACAGAGGTCCTCCAGTCATGGTCTGGTATTAGTTATAGTCCAGTTTTGCTCCTCAAACAACGCCTTAGCAACACCCAAGACTTCACTGACCTCAAACACAACAGAATCAAAAAGTCTCTGATGTTCTATCTCCTGCTGAGTTTGGACAGAGCAACTCTTTTCTCACATCCACCCATACTGTCCTGTGCTTCGTAAGGCATGTGTCACAGCATGTCCCATCACATTTCCATCTCATTCCACCCAAATTATTTCTTGTTCTAGGGCTAGAGCCAGAATTCACAATGATTTTCCAAACACAAAGCATCCTGCATCAGAGGCAAACAAGAGATCATCATGAGTGACACACGAAGAGAACCTGCCACTCCACGTGCACACCCCAGAGGGGCAATGCTGGAGCACAAACCACCAAACCCCTCTATTTTCCAGATGCATGACCTTGGTCTGCAAAATCCCACCTGTCCCTGGAACAGGGCTGAAGGAGGAACAAGGGGCTGCTCTCCTGCATTGTTCTTTTAACAATAGCATTAAACCCCTGACCTTGCAGAGCAAGTGGGAAGGCGTAAGGCACCACACCTCTGTCACAGGGCTCCCCCAGCCAGTGCCAGCAGCACATCTGCCCCACGCCTCTCCACCCGCTGCTTTTGCCAACACTGCAAGCCATCTCCTGCTGCTTTCATCTCAGCCCATCCCAGAATACTTTAAAAGTCTTATAAAAGGCCATCTTCAACCCCATGATGTTTCCACACCCTCCAAGTCATCTCTTCTGAGGCATCTCCCAGCAGCATGAGGCTTTATTTGGAGGTAAATCTCCCCTCAGAGCTTATAGTTGTTCAGTTTTGGTTTAGCACAGGGTACAGATGGGAAGCCATCACCAGATGTGGGTAATATTGTCCCCTATGCTTTGAGGCAGATCAGATGCAGGGATCTGGCTCTCTGGACTGCATTCATCTCTCCCTTGTGTGCAGTTTTCATCGCTCTTCTCTGAAGACATCTGGGCTCTCAGAGGACTTCAGGAAAGGTTAAAAGCTGGATGAGTCTGCAGTTGCTTTTCCTTTGCCTGCCAGCTTCCCTGCAGGGCAGAGTCCAGCAGCAACCACAGAACACGGTGGTCTTCTACTCAAGGAAAAGAAAAGATCCACCTTGTTCTTGTAAAGAACAAGAGCTCTTCCCCATGGCTGACCTCCTGCGGCTAAGATCCTCAGGGATGCACTGCTCTTACCTCATCTCTCCCAAACTGTAGTAATTTTAGATCCATTAGGCCCAAAATATAACTGTATGCTGAGCTTTTCTCCTGTTTCAGCATGCAGAAATACTGGAGATATGTGCCAATTGAGAACAAGAGTTGCCAGCTGCAGGTCCAGTGAAGGGTTGGGTTTATCCTGCCTGTTTGCTTCAAATTACTTGTTTCTTCAAGCTAGGAAGAGAAAATGACTCATGAATGCCTCCTACTCACCGGTTTTCAGTGCACCTGGTCACTCTGTGTGAGAGAAGTGAGCTCTGTGCAGCTTCACGAGACAGCATGGGAAGAAGAACTGTGCCAAAGTGGCATTTCCCAGCATCTCCAACTACTCAGTGACACCAAACCCCAAACCCACATCCTTCCAGGCTCCTGCATGTTTCCTACCATCTCCCTGCTGAATACAAGGACAGGCACTCAGGAAGTACCATCCCAGCTAGAAGGTCACCCGAAATGCTCAGGCAGGCACTGGGAAGAGCTGGACAAAGTCCACACAAGAATCTCAACTCCAATACATTGAGCACAGATGCACTAGGCCATGGTCTGGTCCTCCCTTTCCCTCCTGAACTAGGGCTGTGCTCTCAGCTGTTAGATGGCTTTTACATCAAATTTATATTGAAAAAAATCACCAATAGTAGCTTGATGCCCAGAAATCAAGGAGCCCTGAATAACCTCAAACATTGGTCTTGTGGGGGGCTGAGTAAAGGGAAAAGTAACAGCTGTGTCTGAGCCCCAATTTGCCTGCCTCAGGGAGGGGTGCTGGGACAGTACAGAGCACTCTGCAGAGACTCTGAATGGGTACAAATAGGAATACATGCACACATATATATATATCTTGCAGTAACAGCAAAACAACAGGGCATAAGGCAGGCTAAGCTCTCAGCAGACACTACTAAATGGTTTCCAATTAATTAACTGATTACATGATAGAACAGAAGGGGATTCAAGTGAGTGCTGTTGACCTTTAAGAATAATTAATATCATCAGGATCACAAAACTCGTCCAAGAAAAATAATTAGGAAGATTCTAATATTGCCTCCAAAGCCACATCCAAGTGGGAGAGGAAAGTTCTGGTTAATTCAGAGGCACAGTTCCCAAGTATTTGCTATGCTAGCAAACCTATTTCTCCCTTATGCTTGCTTCCCTCTGCAGAGCTCCCACACACAAGTTTCTTCCCTAGCTCAGTCAACCCTCCCTCACCTTTTGATCCATTTTCTCCATCCTCTTTTCTACACTCCATCTCCCTTCTGCTCCATTTCAGCCATCTCTCCTAATGACTCTTTACTCCAATCTTTTTTTGCAACCCTCTCTCCAGACCACTCCCTGTCCCTCCCACAGCTACATCACATCCCTGCTCATCTTTCACCAGCCCCAAGTTCCTCTTTGCATTCCTGTGCCTCAGAAAAGACCCTGGTCCTCCCATGTGACATGGATTCACTTTTTATCTCCAATCACCCCTGGCATCTTCATAGGCTGACAGAAGGCAAGCAATACATGAAATCCCAGAAAAGCCCTTTCCTGCTTTTCCTCAGCAGTCAAATCCATCACAGAGGCTGGTCTGAGAAGCAGATGTAAGCAATACACAACAACAGAAAAAATGAAAGATGGGGGGGCTCATGACTCCCTTTTTTCCTATTACACCTCACCAAGCACATAAATACTCCCACCTCATTATATTTTCCTTGCCTCTCCTTTCCCAATTCATTTGGCCCACAGGTCCTAAGTGGGAGAAGGACTGGAAAGCCACTGAGCCAAGCAGGAACTGCAGTGGTGAGCTTTGCAGGTAGGGTCACTTGAACACATTGGAAAAGACATTGCATAAGCAGCCAACACTTCCTGTAAGGGAAGCTTTAAAAAAGCCACCCCACAGCCCTGGAGTGAAACCCACCCTTACAGTGAATAAATAAATTTCCTCTGCTACTTATTATCATTAAAACTTCTGTGGCTTGACACTTCACTAAATTATAGATAAAAGGAAAACTAGTCTTCCTAGGCTCGGAAAAGCAGACTGTTGCCAAAAAGCTGTGTTTACACCAGCTAATGAAAAGAAAGCCTGCCATTAGCTTACAGCACTCACCCCACCTTGACAGGGAGCACAGCTACCTGCACCCACAGCACAGGGGGCCTGGGAGTAGTGGCAACACCATGAGGGACCAGAGCATGGATTAATGCAGAGGAAGGGGGCTGGCATGGGGAAGTGCACATGTCAGAATGGGGGACCCAAAGGGACCATGCTGTCAGCCAGCAGAGATGGCAGCTACCACCTTCCACGCTGCACAGGGGCTTCTGGCCACAGCAGGAGGTGAGGCTGATGTGCTCCAGCTATGCCTCATCAAACAGTAAGAAAAACACTCAGCCTAGAAGACAGACAGCATCAAGCAGGGAGCTGCCTCACACCAGGCTTCTGCTTCCCTCCAGGGGCCCATAGGGTAGGGATGGGGAGTAGGGAGGTAGTAGATGCCTGGAGCACACCTGAGCACAGTCATAGCCTTTTGGGAAGAAACACTCCTGTTTGCAACAGCTGAGCACACAGAGGAGTAACACTGAGCAGAGACCTGCCTGCAGCTACACCTGAGCCATGGTATGATGTGCTCATCACAGCCCCAGGCACGCTTGGCTGAGGGGCAAACACAGCTGTTGGTGACTTAGAGTCCAGAGAAGCCTGCTTGCTACACACCATTTATATCTAGTCCAGAAGCAGAAACGTTTTGTCTTTGACACTTAGTTCTATCAAAACACATAAGAATATCTGGGTGCAGTTACATTTTTCCTCTTCTTCAATACATAATGTACTTAGAAAAGGAAAAGTATCTTTCACCCACCTTTACCTTCAAATATTGGTTGAGGAATAATATTTTCAAATTAAAAGACTAATCATCATGAAGCACTGAGTTCTTCAGACTGCAGCAAGCATTCCTTCATTACTCAAACAGCAAATTACCCACAATTATCAACATGCACAACTGGATACAACAAACATTCAGCCAAAGCTCATGGGTTATGCTTGCAGTGAGGTTGGATGACAGCTCTCCTAGAGAGCTACTCATGTGAGAAACCCACAGACAGCAGTTGGGTAGTAGTGCTGCAAGATGACTCCATTCACACGGCAGAACAAACCAATGCCAGAAGCCACTACAGTTAAGAAAGTTTGTAACGCATCTGTTAAACAGGCATCTTGGTTTCATCATAGAAGAGACAGAAGAATAAAGGCACTGCTTGCAGTGAAACCAGGCTGGCCACCCTCAGATGGGCTCACAGCTGATGGCTTGATACAGCTTGCAACTGCAGCTGCTGTGCACAGCCACTACAATATGTACTGCCCTGGGGTGCTTGGCTAAGGCTAGAAGGGGAATGTGTTAGTTCCAACAGAAAGACAAAGGAGGGAGGGTCTGCATGCAGCAAGATCAAGCTGCAGGTTAGGTCTGAGCAAGAGATAGGGAAGTTGGGAGGCTTCAATGCAGTCAGAGGCTGGGGGGCAGCAGACAGGCTGCAAGTAGAGAGGCAGGGAGGGCCAAGAAATCTGGACAATGCTAGAGGCCCAGAGCCCATCCTGCAGGCAGGGTGGCTGACACTGGTTCTAGGTTGCAGGCAGAAATGTCAGAGCTGATTTGGCAGCACTGGGAAGCCCAACCGCAGGCAGACAGGAGGCTGGAAAACTGGCCTGGAGACAGGGAGGCCCAGTCACAGACAGGAAAGTTAGGTCTGGATTGGAGGCTGTAAAGCAAGGAAGGTCAGCTGGCAGCAGGCAAGGGAGGACAAAAAGCTGGTGGGGCGGGGCAGGGCAGGGGCCGGCAGGCCCTGTCCGTGGTGCTGAAGAGCGGCTCGCGGGCGCACGGCCCCATCCCACCGGGACACTCGTGGGCATCAGCGGAGCTGCCTGTGGAGCAGCCCTAGGGACAGCAGACGTGAAACATACTGATCTTTAATCACTACGAAGTCCACAGCCACCCTTACCCACAGCTCCTTGGGAAGACAAGCCCCCGGCTCGCACTGGCAGACTTGTAAATATCCCAGAGTCTCCTGCCTCTGACATAATTCACAGCTCATGTCTTCACAAATACAAATAAGGGGAGGGGTTTGGTGGTAGACTCCACCCCCTTGCCCAGCTTTCTAATAAAATTTTATAATTCCAATAAAACACACAACTGCCTAACTTATGACATTTAAATTCTTGCCTAGTCACATACCATCATGAATTAATGTTCCATCATTCATGCCCTGTCATATCTTATTGCTCAAATAATGTATGATTTTAATGTTTCTATTTCTCTGCCCTGGTGCTTATTGCCTGTACATCAAAAAACAGAAAGCAGCCCTGCAATCATACTATTAGTAAACCAGTATCACGGAAAGAAAAATCCCAGGCAAGATAACTTATGCAGTCACTTAACTCTCACTCTTCCTGCATGATAGTTTACTCTCCATCAGCATCTTTTAAGCAGGTTTCCATGTCCTCAGGTCCCTTTGGGGGGAGGCTCTTCCTCCCTGTGCAGCAGGACTCACACTGGCACAGGCAGGTAAGACATGCCTTGCACAATTATCTAATCAACTGAGCCTCAGGGTTTGGGAAGCAAAAAAAAAGGGACAGCCAGAGGCTCTTTCTGAAGTAGCTCTATGCTGCAGTGATCTCAGAAGCCTACAAACAAGATCCAGTCACTGCCATGCCCAAATCTCCAGAAATCAGCTCATTCTGTGCTGCTGGTGAGATTTAACCAAGGCACAACTGCACCTCATTTTCAGGATCATTTCTATGTTTGGCCTTTCTTTGAAGCGAGGCTCACAAGACATTCATCAGGTGGTTGTTGCATAGCAAGGACTACATCACAGAGGATGAGCCCCCCCAAAATCCCAACTTGTCTAAAATTCACATTTTACCCTCAATCCTGAAACAAGGCTTGTAAAAAAAAAGTACACAAACACCCATGTAGGAACAGTCTCATTCAAACTATCCCCAGCATTGTCTGCAGGTTTTTTTAAAAGAGGGAATGGGAAAAAAAAACCCACGACCTTTGGAAAACCACAGCTGCCCATTTCACAGCTGCCAGAAGGCAGTTGACCAAACTTCAGAAAGGAAAATAAGTCTTATAGGAACATAATATAGCTGGAAAGAACATTTTAAAGGAAGGAGAGACAAACAACAGCAAAACACTGAGAGCCAAGGTACTAGAGTGAGAGGCATAAGAATCTAAGCAGGCAACAAATATTTGTGATAGTGTTGTTATAGCTCATCTTACATTGCAAAAGCACCCCAATTCAAAGTCAGGTTTCACTAGAATCCATACAAGTTGTTATGCTGCAAATAGATCAAATAAATGCAGAGGAAACAAGTGTTATTATTCCAGGTTTTCAGATGGAGAATTGAGGCAGGACAAGTCTTGCCGCAAGGTGCACAGAGCTTGAGTTGGAAACTTTCTTTTTCAGGTCCCACTAGAGCACATCAGTCACAAACTCACTGCTCTGCCTCCTATTACAGCACCATAAATGCTCTCCACAACCGAGGGATGCAGCCTGCAGCCACGAATTAGTTACTCAGCCCTCTGAATGCAGGTCAAATGATTTCTACCCAGCCTGAAGGAAACCCACAGCCCTGCAGGGAACTGGGCTGTCCTCTAGCCTTGTGCACAACGGCTGGTAAAAAAACCAGGACCTACCTCTGCCCTCTGCTGCTGCAGAGAAAGGAATAGCTGCAGTTAACTGCTTATCAGTCACCTGCGGTAACTGGGAATAAACATGCCATCAAAGCACTGCTGCTGATTAGCATATCAGCAAGGACCCGTGCTGCACTGGCATCCAGGGGACAAAGCAGATGGAGGCAGAATAAGAAAGTTTATGGAAGCAGAGGAGATGTTAATGGTGTTTATTTTAGTGACTGCTATAAGCATGCCCAGCATTTTATAGAGCTAGAGACACGTGGTTGGAAATGCCTGAGTAAACTGCAGCACAGAGGTTTGCTTCAAGAAGGCGGAGAGCAGGAACATCCTTAGAGTACAAATGGGAATCAGAGAGTACCCAAGCTGTCTGCCTGACAGAGAAGTGGTTGAGTCACCATCCCTGGAGGTGTTTAAAAGACATGTAGACTTGTGCTTAGTGATGTGGTTTAGTGGTGGACATGGCTGTGCTAGTTTAATAATTGGTCTTAATCTTGAACATCTTTTCCAACCTAAAAGAGTATGATTCACCTAATGAAAATTAAAGGCTTTCTACAGCTTTCTCAAATTTCTTATTTTGTCTGTATTCATGGAGAAATTTAGTTCTTATTTAGCCCTTTGCAAATGCAAAATAGAACACATTAAACTATCAAGGAGGTGGTTTAGGTAAATGCATTTCACTTCACCCTCTCAATGGGCTAAGAGCTTACACAGTCATATACTGTGCCCCAGCTGATACACACAGACTTGTTAGGCTGCACTGACTCAAGAGCATGGATGGGAAATCAAGAGCAATTAACACATGACAGTTTGGGTTAGGAGAAGACTGCCAGGATGGATACGACAGCAGTGCAGTCACGGAAGGACAAAGCAAGGAGAAATTATCATTAAGAAGGAGGAATGGTAACAGGATATCCAGAATCAAGCAGAGGGTGCAGGTAGTCACACAACCTAGAGCTGGTTACAGGGAAAGAACAAAAGAGAAGGAGTCTAATCTTGCTTCACATATAAGAATGGCTCTTTCAGAGAAAGACATAGATCATTAACTACAGAGCAGGAGAAAATAAACCTCAAGCCATGATTGGGAGGGAACAGTGCTAGACTTGCAATAATTCAGCATCTAGGGATTGGAGGTTGGAACTACATGGTTTTTAAGGTCCTTTCCAATCCAAACAGTTCTATGATATTTTGTTGATTTCTTTATGTAGTATAAGATCTCAGTCAAGCTCCCAGGCACACAGAGCAAAGAAGGTGAATCTTGCCAGCACTGCCAGACACTTGCCTGCAACACTTTGAAAGCACAGAGGCCTCAGCTGCTGGAGGGCTTCAAGTGCTGCCCTGAAGAGGGCAAAGAGCAACTCAGCAACCTTGTGCTGCCTCAGTCATCTCGATTCAGGTGACAGCCCAGTTTATTTCCTATCCAAGCCTAAAACCATAACATATATCTAGGAATTCCCAAGTCAAAGCTACAAACTATATCAAACAACAGGGTACCAATTCCTATCACAGTGCACAACCACCATGGACTTGTCTAGGACACCAAAGCTAAACTCACCCTCAGAAAACACAACCTACAGAGGAGATTACAGGAGGCTCAAGATTAATCACAGCTCAGTTTTTCATATCAAAACAAGCCCAGATCAGCCTTTCACATGGCAAAGCTCATCCCTGTGCATTCCTCTAAGCACCTTCCAGGTCTTTTCCAATCCTCCTTTCTGGGAGAAAACACTGACAGGATCACACAGAAAAATGCCTGTGGAGCAAAAGGTGATCTGACCACACCATACTCAAAACCCAGTTACACTCAGCACAAAGCACTCCAAGGTCTCTATCTTGAAGACTCTTGGGTGAAACTGCAAGAGAAAGCCTGATCCTCAACCCCATCCTTACTCTGGCAGGCAGTGCTGACAGAGAGCTCTTTGACAGGAGCTGTCTTGGCTAGCCCACAAACCAATTTAGAGCATGTATAAACCTTCAGAAGACAGTTTAAGAAGAGCCTTTGAATGCAGAGAGAAATGGCAATTATTAATTTTCTAAACAGAAATCTGACTCCTTAAGCTTTATTTAAAAGTGTGCCTGTCTCTATAATTACACAGCCTTAATTTGTTTTCTTTACTACACAATAAATAAGGTGTGCACAATTACCTTCTGCAAATACACAGCAGTGCCTCCTGACTGGCTGGTTGAATATGCAGTCACCCAGGAAAGCATTTAGAGGGAATCACAGTCTCTTAAGTACCTGCCTTCCAGCAAAGGGGGCTCAGGCAGTGCAAATGTCAGCTTGTCTAGCTCTAGGCATGATTTCTTGGAACATACTCTCCTGACATGCACAGGTCTGCTGTCCCACAGCCAGCAAAGGCTGGATGCTTTGGCCAGCAGCAAACAGGTCCTGTCCTCTGCTGTACACTGATTCCTCATGCAATGCAAAGCTGAGCTCTCCTGTGCACTTCCCTGTGCCTAATATGAAGAATGTGATAATATTGTATTCTTTCCCCACAAGGTACTACAACCACTTCTCTTTACTATTCCTCTGCCTCTTTTCATAAGAGGTGTAGGAACTTAATATCCTCATGACTTGTAACCTTCCATCAAGTTCAAATCAATTGGCCAAAACACTCCAGTGTTATTAGAAGGAAAAAAGAGAGTGAGGGCATGCAAGACTTCCTCGATAAGCTGTGCTAAACACTAGCACAGTAAATATGTATTCAGATGATTTATATGTCTCAAATTTAGGAATCATATCATCCTAAAGTTTTCTTATACAGCTTCAAACTGGAGACTGAGGTTTTCTGCCAACACCAAACATTTCCTATGTTCACCTGCATTCCCCTGGTAACACTAACCTTCCACAAATCTTGGCTACAAGGGCTCAGTTTTCCACAGCCTAAACCTGTTGGTCCTTGCATCCTGTGCATGGTGGTCTCCAGTAATTCCTGTATTAGCCAAAAGGCCATCAAAGCTGCACAGAAAAGGCACCAGGAATCCATCAGTGCAACTTTGCCCAGTGAGATGATTTTCAGTGAGAGCACAACATGACACTGGATGATATCCAGTTTAGATCAGACCTACATCCATCCCCATTCAACACCTAGCCAATATCTGCTCTGGAAGGAGTCAACTGCCTCAGCCCAATTGCCAGCAGAAGACACAGATCCATGTTGCAAAACTGAGTTATATTTTGGATCAACTGCCTCTAGCAGTGATAAGCTTCACAGCAGTGATGAGAAGATAGGCTACAGAGCCCTAACTCTTCTCATTCAAGGTGAAGGATTCAAAGCTATTTCTAGATCCACACCTCTGGCTCCCAGTCATCCACTGCTCCTCCACTGATTAGACTGCCCTCAAGCCTCTTACACTTATACAGCTAATTTCAAACCTTAAAGCACAGGCATGACTCTGCCAGGCTGCACTTGGAAATCTACTGCTCAGACAGCTGGATGCTGAAAATCCTCTTCATGAGTTTCTTGCTTTTCCTCCCTGACTCAATGATGGGGGAGAGGAAAGAAAAGAAACCCAAGCCAAACCTCATCCAGAACCATTATCTTAAAGAAACCCCCACAAACCTGAGCTCCTGCAATTAGAGCTGGGATAAGTGATCTGCTTGTGATTGCACAGCTGGGGTCTGAACACAAGCGCATGCATGGAGGAAGGGCCAGAAATAGAAGTTGCTGGGAGAAGGCAGAGCTATCTGGCCCATCTGAGAGAAGGAAACCTTGATGAAAGGCACTGAGAAAAAACTCACTTCAGCAGAAGGCTGGGATTTAACCCAGGATGGGGAGGGAGGAGGGAAAAAGCACCAGCTTTTGCGTCCTCAACTTGTACCCAAACTTCATGGGGAAAAACGCCTGCTGCTCCTCAGACTCAGCTTGTAACACCATGCAAAGGTCCAGACAAGGGTTCCCACCACCCTGTGCCAGTCCTCACTGGCATCAAAACCTGTTATTTATTAGACCTTTGCCATCTTATTGACTCTACTCCACCTGCAACCTTCCAAACAGCCAACAAAGGAGAAGGAAAACCAGGGCAGCAGTAACTCAAGAAGCCTTAAGCACATCATCCGACAGTACCCAGCCCCACATCCATCCAGCTGCAGTCAGCCCTGCCACAAGGAGAGTGGGACAGTATCCCTCACTCCTGTCAGCTACTGTACCTGGTTACAGCAGCCCAAGTCTTACAGCAGAGTGACATTTTCATTAATCCTTTTATCCCTGGCTCCCACATGCAGTGGCTGCAGAAAATGTCAGCCCGTTGGCAGGCCAGGTGCCCCAGGAGACAGCAGCTGCAGAGCAGTTGAAAAGGCACCTCAATGTGCTTGCACAGTGCCATGTCCATGGAGGGGACCCTGGGTGGCAATTAGGTGCCTGCCTGGCCACACATAGCCTTAAGAGCCACCCCAGGAAAAGCAGCTTTGCTGCAAGGGAACAGCAGCACCATGGCCTATGAGCCTCTGGGGAGCAGCAGGGAACCACCACCCCTGCAAACACCAGGTCTCCATCCCTGGGTGCCTGGCATCCAACATGGGAGACATGCACCTTGCCAACATCCACACTGTAGGGTCCCAGGGACAACAGCATCAAAACCCACTGCCAAACACTAACCAAATAATATACTTAACTTGCCTCAAGCATCAAAAGGCAAGGGAAGAAAAATGTTAAGAACATGATCAATTTTACACAGCTCAGGCAGTAAACAAACACATATTTCATCACCACATACCAACCTTAACTCTTGACACAAGATGGATGTGGGGTTTTTTTTCCAATCTCAAAAATAATCTCAAAAGACAAAACCAAACACTTTTGGAATGAGTAACAGCAATCACATATGTACACATTAACGACACATTCAGCCTCCAAACAAGCATATGTGGCCTTCTAAACTCCTACGACATCCAAACTAATTTCATCAGGAATCAAATGGTATTTGTTTCATCTGTGAGATACACAAACAGCAGTTGCACAATCGACAAACAACCTCCCTTCCCCTTTGGAAAAAAATAAAAAAGAAAATCAATTGGGAAAGGTATTCAGATCTGTCACTTCCCAGTAACAAACAATTACAGCAAACAGAAAACAAATGCTACAAGTCAAAATAACAAAGCATGGAAATCAGGAAAATCCCAGTGGTCAGCATTAAGGAGGATTTATGATGACAAAATAGGCACTTCTTCAAACTCAAAAAGGCTTCTTGCTGCCCCTTAACTATCCATGCCCTCTGGTACTGCAGATCTCCTATTTAGCAAGTGCTTTACTGTCACTTAGCAACTGTAACTGGTTCTCCGAAAAGGAAGCTTTTGGGGTTTTTCAGTTCACATCTTCTCTGAGCAGACATCAAAAGACAAATCTATCCTCCTTGGCTGGTCACATCTATCTCCCTCTTCCAGGAATATGTCCATATCGATGGCCACGTGCATCTGCAGACTCAAACGGATGCTTTCTGTGGCCATTTTTCTTTGGTTTCCATAAAGCAGAGATATACACAGTCTCCATCCAGCCCATCAGCTCATGCCCAAAGCTGGGGCCTCTCATCAACCTCTTTTCACCTTTTCTATCTATAGTGGAGCTGAGAAGAGCTTGATCTTGCACAGAGTCACTTTGAAGAGGCATTTCAAGCCTGTGAAATGCCTTTGCACACTGGCCTGAAATTCAGCCTTTCCTTTATCACTTGGGAAAAGCAAATAGATATCCAAAAAAGCAATCAGTGCCCTTGGCCTCAAGGATGTGGGAATTCCCTAAGAGACTCTATTCCCTGGTGGCTAATGATGCCCCAGCAGCTGGATACTTAAATCAATGTCCCATGATAAGAGGTCTCCAGTCTCTCTGGCACAAAACATTCCTACCCCAGGCTCACTGCTGACACTGGTTTAAAAAGTCAATAATTAGGAGCAGATCTGGCAGCCCAGCATCCTAGGATTTGTGCTAGAAAAGTGCCTTTTGGTTAAAAGCTAACAAGTGGGGCAGGCTCTGGCTGTGTGCTGGGGCATGCATCCACCCCCAAATCTCTGCAGAAAGGGAAATGCAAGACTGCTAATGAAGCAAGTGCTCATTAGAGCAACAGTCAATACTGAGCTAGTTATTAGATACTGAAGCCCGTTAGGTGCCCAGCAGGAGCTCACCCCATCCCTGCACTGGGACCCATCACACCTCCCTAAGCCTTTCTCTTTTCCTTCTCCCCTCCTTTAACACCTCTTCTCTGTCCCTTTCCCCATGAACAACTCCCTTTCCCTCCCATTGCTCTCCCCAGTTGGCAGATTGGGGATCATCTTTCCACAGGAAGAGGAGGGAAAAGGGGGCAGGAGCCACTGGCACTTACATGTAGTGCAGGTGAGGGTTCTTGGCAAAGGCTCGTGGTTGGATGTTTCGTAGTCCTGAGTTCCTGATTGTCCTGCAAAGAGATGCAGAAGGGCAGTGATGAAGTCAAGGGTTATGACTGCTCTAAAACCACGCACTCAAGCACCTGAGGTGCACTGGGAGTCCTTGATTCTTCCTCTGGGAGGCACATCACTCCCCACACAGTCTCTATGAGGTACAAGCAAAGAGGAAATTGGGCTTTTCAACTTCATCTGATATGGTGACAGTACAGGCTCAGCACAGAGCAGCTGCTGGGTGACACTCTCTCCACATCCACCAAGGCTTGCTGAGGAGGTCCAGAGCATCTCCTGCTCCTCTCTTCTCCCTCCATATTCATGAGCAGCACTGCCTGGCCCCACAGCAAACCTAAGCCCTAGCATTGCCATCTCCCCTCCCTCAAACTCAAGAAGGAACCCTTCTGCTTTCAGCTCTGATGATGGATAAGGAGAAGCTAGTATTTTGCATAGGGACATTATGGACATTGAAGGGGGAATCCTCCTCCCATCCTGTTATAGAAGAGTTGTATCAGCAGTATGACCAAAGGTTATCAGTATCTGCTGCAGACAAAAGTATGTCTGACTCCACTGCTGCTTTCTTAGGTGAGATGAGAACAGCACNTGCTGGGGTTTGGTTATGAAGTGTTCAGCAATGTACACCTCTCCTACAGCCTGCAGGCAAGCTGTGTACCTCCCAGGAAAACACATGAGCAGAGTGTCCCATTAACCCTGAGCATCTCACACAAGCAGCACTGAGGGCACTCCCACCTCTAGGAGGAGGAATGAAGAGATTGGGTGGTATCCTCACTTGGCCACACTTCCCAAGCACCTGGCAAGTCCCTTCAATCTCATGGTCCTTTGTGCATTATAGAGAAGAAACTAAGTCAAGATTTCCTGGTGCTTAGAGGCTTGTGGATGGAGATGTGATTCCCTTAGCGTGCAGGCACCACTGTGATGGTGGCTGTGCTAAATGAAGATCAACAGCCCAGCAATGAAGGATCAGGAGACAATGTGAAATTCCAGCTGTGGGGCTGAAATGAATCAGAACAATGCACAAACCCAGAACCAAAACAATGAGTGAGAATAGAGGTCAGAATTGATATGTGTTGACAGGGCTGTCAGGAGCTAGCAATCTTCCTTCTCACAGACCCAGCAAAGACCAAAAAGCACTTGGTCTCCATTTTGCAGTCTCATAGCAAAATATAGCAGAGCTAGTAGCTTGAACAGGCTCTGAGCTTTGTGGCATGGAGACTGCAGATGGAGGGAAGCTGCAGCTCTTTGCTGGAAGGGGTTGCCCAGCTCTGTTCGCTTCCTTAACCTGTGGGACATACTCACAGCTTCTGAAGTCCTGTGTACAGCTCCATGTCAACAGCATTCAGTGTCTGCAAGTTCTTCCAGTTCTCTATGTGTCTGTGGAGAAGAAGGAAAGGCTCAGCTGTGGCACTACCACAAGTTTGCTCTGCCTGTGCAAGGGTCAGCAGGCAGTAAGAGCTCATCATGCCCCACCACCCAGCCCCACATCTCTTCCCACCTTTCTTCAGCCAAAACCTTCTTGCAGCAGGTACAGGGATTAGACCTCCTCAGGCTTGAACATCCACACTCTCAGATACATACAGCACAAACGTGCTGCCGAAACCAAGAAGTTTTCTCAAACTGCTTTTTACTGTTTGATCAGTGCTTTGGGAAAGCCAAACAACATGGGTTTACCAACAGTTTTGAGTGTGGAACACGCAACTGATTCACTGAACATCCTTGCCCCAAGTCATTGCCCCTCTCTGCACCTTCCTGTGGCAGTTGATAAAACAAGGACACAATCGAGACTGCTCATGCCAAAGGATTGAAAGTAAATAAAACCTCTCAACAAAAAAGTCATATTTATCCAATCTCTTACTAGGGTAGACAAACAGGGTGCTAGTCTTTGCTGGCTGGAATTGCTGCTGGCAGGAGAGCACCAAACTTAGTTTGGGAACTGTGCCTTTATTATAAATTCCTTAGTCGCCTGGGGCACTCTGGCAGCTATGTTACAGAGAACAAAAACAGAAATAGATCTGTCACTGTGGGATCATTATTCAGTAAATATTAGAGCTGGGGGAAGGTGACAGATCAACAGCCCCAGAGAATGGGGTCCCCCTCTGTTATCAGCAGCACAAGAGTGATGCTGGCAGCAGTGTGGCCAGCTGGCTGCAGCCACAAGGCTCTACTAACAAGCTGCAACACTGCATGGTGGGTGTGGAGTTCAGTCCTCACCCTCCAGGCAGTCCTTGGCCAGCTCAGTCTTTCTCTCAGACTGAACTCAGGCAACCTCTCACCTGAAAGCACAAACATTTTCAGAAGGGTCTTTGCTAGAGAGCAGGTGAAGGTGATCCTCTCTCCAAATGAATTGAGAGTAGGGAAAAACATCTGGCTGGTCCCTTAAATATGTGAAAGGAGTCCAACTTTGAAATTTATGAACATGTGCACCCAAGCTCACATCTGCCTTGATGTAATAGTTGGCTTTGGTCTTGGCTCTGGAGAGGGGAAACACTTTCAAGCAATGTAGAATTGAAGTGATAAGCCAACACTGAGAACCATCCCATGATTCTAGGCAAGAAGGTTGTAGGACCTCACATGGTGGTCCAGAGGGTAAGTGGAGGAGGGGCCCTTTGACCACTTCCAGAGCAGTCACAGGAGCAAACATTCCTCTTCCAACACTCGCTATGCCTCATGTTTGCTCAAGAACAGATGAATTAGCATGACAGAAGAATACAGACCTATTTGAGCCATATTCCAAACAATATCCAGCTCAAGAAAAAAATCCAAAGCCTAGACAAAATCTAAACCTATTTCCCTGCTTTCACAGTGCAGATCCAAGAAAAGCAGAGCCACCTCTGCTTTCCACATGTTCCATAATTGTCTGCATACCCCAAGGGGTTAGCAGAAAGACACAGTGTAAGCTCCCAACTGTCTGCCGCATGATAGTGTAAGTTACAGTTCATCCTCAATGACCTACTCATCAGCTTGGATCTCCTGTGTCCCAGACAATGAGAAACAGGACATGCTTACAGCCATCCCAGATTCCCTGCCAATGTCTAAAGCCCATGTGAACACTTGCAGAACAAAACACAGACTCAGAGGAGTCGGCCAAGATATCTGCCAGCTCACTGAAACCCTTCTGAGAAAACAGAACCGTTCAGGTCTTGAGCCACACTCAAGATTGCAGAACTGAGCAATGACAGAAACACTGGTTGGAGACATTTCCCATCGACAACTCCTACACACCAAAACAGAGGATCCTCCAAAAGAAAGAAGAAATATGGAAAGAAGCTGGAATGGGATGATGTGGGTTTACCACCAGGGCATGCTGAAGCTGCATCATTCAATCAATGACCTTCAGCGAGGGATGAAGCAGATCCAAGCCAGGAGCTTGGGAACAGCCACAGCTGGGAAGGAGGTGGCAGCCAGATTGGCTTTTGTTTTATTGATTGTGTTTGCTAAAAAAAGTCAAGGTTATTTTTGACCTGACACTCAAAGCTCTGTTGGCAATATTCTAGAAGAGGCAGAAAACCTGAGCTTGTTCCCAGTGACATGCACAGACATGACTTTCTGGTGACTCAGCACTGGGACACAGGGGATCTTGGCCCCCCCTGTGGCCAAGCCCCTCTAGAAATTACATTAGATTGTAAATACAGCTCCACAACCTCTGTTCCAGCCTCCCAAGTGAAGTTCATGATCTTCCTGAGCCAGATATACTGTGATATGTTATTTAACATAGGCACACAACACCCATAAAGAGACACAAGAGAAACAATGGTGGAAATAAATACCCACACACTTATAGGATAAGTGTAGCATAATCCCCTAACCCAGCAGCTGCTTTACATGTAGTGCAATACAGGAAAACAACATCAACTTGAATTAGGTGCACAGGTCAGTAAGTGACTTTGAGTCCTTCAAGCTACACAGACACTTCCCGTCCCAAGTACACCCAGAAATGGCTCTTCCCCATATTTTCCTCTGATTTTTCAATTTAGCAAGAGTTGTACCCTTGCTCCTGGAAGTAGCAAATCAGTCTTGGCTCACAGGCACCTCCAAGATACACCAGGATAACTGTTTTCTTTGGTTCCCTATTGCTTTGGAAAGAATAGTGTAACTTTGCACTGGCTGGATCCTCCCCAACCCATTTTAAAAACAAAACAGAAATGCATCTTGTTACAAAAGCTCAAGGAGTCAAACTGTGATTGCAAAATTGGCAGTGGTTGCACAGGAAAGCAAAGCGACCAAGCAAAGAAACTCCACCCCTAAAACTTAAGTTCCTCCTCATGTCCTTCAGTATCTCATCTAGCTTACACTCTTTTCCATCCAGGGTTTTGCTTGCCCTAGAAATCTTATATCCTCCTAATTGCTGCTGAAGATTGAGACCTTCCCTTCTCCTCTGCCTCAGTTTGTTAACCTGGCAGGAACATGGGTGCTGGGTTCATGCCAAATACAGATGTGACAACTTCTAGCCCTGCCCTTGTCTCTGCAATCAGGTGCAGAGATAGGAATTACAATCACTGGGTTATTCCCTTCTCCTTGCAAATGTCTCCAAATACATATCCCTGTGGCATTCCTCAGTTATTACTATGATAAGATGCTTTTCTGCAATAGCTTCAGGACCAAGACCATACTTCACAAATCCTGAGTGATGACCATGTACACATCCACCTAGATTCATTTCCAACTGCTAATCAAGACCATATGAGATGCTTCACTAACAGATTAGATTGCTTTCTTTTTTGGGGGGTGGGGAGGGTAGGGAGTGGGTTTTTTCTATACTTGATTTCTTCTCATTTTGTCCATTTGAAGGGTCTTATTGGTCCAGGTCTCCTTGCACTGCAGAGTTGCCCTTATACCAAGCACTTACAGACCAAAGTCTTCCTCAGGAGCAGCTAGGGCTTTACCCTCCCCACTCATACTGAAATACTGCACCAGAACTCCCCTGCTCTTCTCATTTCTTACCCACAATCATTTTACATCCACGTTCTCTTGTGTCAAAACTGTCTTTGCTTAAGCAGCTCTTTTCCTTTTGTGGTATTTCCTCCTCCTTCCCTCACAAGCAAGAGCCAGACCCACCCAGCTATCATAAGTTATGTGAGGTCAGCTCTTCTAAAGGCAGTGCATCTATACTAAGCAGTAATTGCCAGGCAAATTGTCTCCAGTGCCTTGAAGAGGTGCTAACTCAAGTCCCAGGAGTGATGCAGATATATTGCTAGGGCAAAGTCCTGCTGGTGAGATTATTTTGGTTCTGGTTTCAGACCCAGCACAATTGACATCCACACTTGGTGATATATGCAAGAAGGACCACAGTGACAGATACCATAACAGAAAACAGCTCTCCATTTTCTTCATCAGCCTGTTTAAGTCCCTTTTTTTGAATAATGGGCTGAAAGTAGAGCAGTCTTCAGGAGGTCTCACTTGTGTGACAGCACAAGCAACTCCCCAGTTAGAGTGGAAACACCACTACTTGCAGTCTGAGATCTCCCTGGCCTTTCTCACAACCCCATCAGCCTGGAGGCTTGTTTTCACCCTGTAATTGAGCAAGCATTTCTATCCACTAGGTTGTTTCCAACTGACATGACTTCTTAGCTGGCAGCAAAAGCCCAGTTACACCCGTTTTTGCTTTCATTCCACTCTGAATTACAGACTCTCTTGGTTTTGCTACTGCAGCTCTTCCCCTTGGCCATCCTTACCCCACTTTGCTGCTGACAGGGCTGTGGAAACAAAGCCCATGAACATGCTCATGCCTTTTGTGCCCATGTTCCCCAAAACAAAAAACAACACCTCAAGCAGCAGCTAGCATCACCTCCAAGGAACCCCAGTGGTTATCTCCTCTTTCAACCCCTTCCACCACCACTTCTCCATTTCTTCATCTACAACAGCTTGGTCTATACTGTGTCTTCACCTGAAAAGCAAACCACTTATGGTATAATGAAGCATCACATTAATCTGTCACCATGAAGTCATCTCTTTGCTGAGGAAATCAGTTGCCTTTCCAAAGGAAGATACAGGGGTAGCCTGACAAGAGCTGATTTTAGGAGGCCAATCCTGCATGTGTCAGGCTCCATGTACCCACAGCCCTACCTTTACAACTTGTTGAAAGTCTTGTAAAGTACTTCAGTCAGACCACTGGCCAATCCATAGCTTGCAAGCTTGTGTCCCAATTAATAACAAACTTGTCAAGCGTGAAGCTTTGTTTGCCAGCTCCACAGCTCATGAGCATCACATCTCACCCACAGATCCCAGGGCACCATATGAAGCCAGTAAGGAGCAAGGTGTCTTTGCTGCTGCATCACACAGAGACATAGATATCAGAAAGCTTGTTGACCATATGGTCACCAAGTCACAGGGTTTAACCTTCAGCTGGTCTCTAAAATTGCCAGGGCCTTGCCCCACTTGCTGGTAGGGGATTGGTAGCCACTGAGGCAGTGGGAACAGTGGTTCCATTCATTCCTAGAAGGACATCATGCAAGCAGGTACTTGACAACAGAGGCTGATGTCACCTTCTTGAGACTGCACAGTAAGCCTGCACAGCTTCACATGCTCTTGGTCTAGCCAAACCAAAGCAGCAAGGGAGAGTAGAATATCCACTGGGATTTAAACAGTCAGGCTCATTTTGTCCCATATGCATAAGGCAGAGGTGAAAAACATCCTCTTACACCAATTTACCAAGTGATTAGCTTGAGGCTACTTAAAGTGTCTGGCCTTCCTTCACCCTCCTCATACAACAAGGATAATATTTATCTAATCTTTCAGCTTTTCAAGAGCTGCAGTCAATAGCTAAAAAAGCCACTCGATAAGCACCAAATTCTACAGCACAGATACCCACGTGCTACCCAAATCTATATCCAGCCCAGATGGGAGGGGAGTGACTCCTCAGGATACCATCAGCTCCATTCACTGCCAGAGCAGATGACATGGCTGTTAGAGCTATGCCCTGTGAGTGCCATCGCTTCTGTTTAGATGCACTTGAAAGTGAATAAATTGTGTATCAGCAAGCAGGCAGCCCCGACACACACATTTATAGATATATATATATACACACATATATATACACACACACAGGAAATGCAAGCAGAGTGTTTGACTCCTCTCTCTTGTAGGGCAACAGAAAAATTGATTCATCATCCAGGCATATTATACCTTGCAATCCAGACAGCAGCATTAGCTTTCAATTACCTGATATGTTTAGCATTATAAACAAACCTCCTGGCACGCCAGCTCCAGACCATGCAAATATGAATTTGATTGAAGGAGGGGAATAGAGGGAAGACATCTCTGAAAATATTTGGCCAGTAAGACCTGCCTCTTCCAAGTAGAAGTGATGCAGGTGTTGATGGGAAGCCCTGAAGACTGGGAAAATCAGTGGCACTGGTGCAGGTCCCAGCCACAATGGAGATTGCCAGCATCTCTTATCCATCTCTCACACCCCATGCAGTACTGAGGAAGTCATAAAGGAACTAGACATCTTTCAGAGCTTATCACATGCATCTAATAACCAGTGGCATGAAGGACTTGATTCTCCCAATATGGAAGTTATAAAAGTGAATTGGTTACTGAGCACTAAAGGCAAGTGCAGCTGAATAAAGACTTACGAGGGCAATATTTTCCCCATTTGAATGTGGGTTTCCCCTTCCCCAAAACACACGAGAAAGTCACCCAGCAGTGGATAACTTTGCACCATTAAGGATAATTTGAGGTCAGTGGGGAAAAAAAAAGACAGGGGGGAGGGGAGAAAGCAAATCCAGCTTTGTAGAAACAATTATGAGCATAACCCCACAGTGTAATTGAGATTCGTCAAGGTAACGATCATAAAACATCATTGCAACACAGCTCCCTCTGCACTGGCAGAGCTGCTCCTCTTGCTGGGTCCATGTAGGGGTATGTAGGTGCTGCATAGGATTTGAGGGGGATGCACCCAGTCCCCATTCCACTGGCCCAGCCACATCCAACCCAGCCATCCAAACCTGGCCCTTCCAGAAAGGTTAGGGAAAGTAAAAAGCCCTTAACCCCCCATCACCACCTGAAGAGGGTGTGGGAACAATGCAGCCATGTACAAGACACTGGAATGTGGTGTCCCAATAGTCTTCCTGGAGAAACCCAACTGCCATGCTTAAGCAACTCACAGGACACAAGGCATTCAGAGAGGATTCCACTGCAGGACATCTTACAGATGAGCCCAGGCAAGCTTCATGCTCACCCCAAGAGCATTTGCCTGCCCCAGGCCAGCTAGAAGCAACCACTAGCTGCAAGAGAGCTGCTACAGCTGTCCTAACAAGCTCACCATATAAAGCTACCTTACTGTGGAAGATGCCTTGAGAAACAGCTTTAACATCTGCTGAAACTTTTTTCCAGACACAGTTAAACAGTGCTGCCTGGCACCTGTAAGGACACAGGAGTTGTATCTAAAGGAGAGAGGAAAAGTGTCTACATTTAAAAAACAGACAGCACTGTCAACATGACCAGGACCTCACGCTCTGCTTTTGTCCCCGAGGTCATGAGACCTTCTCAGGCACAGAGTTCACTGTTCCTTATATTTACATGTTCATCCATTTCCCCACAACAATCTCCACAAGCCTCCAGCTCACCTCAGCACAGCTGCCACATGCCACAGAAGCTCTGGCTGGTGATTTATGGAGCAGAGAGCACCCCTTCCAGGGACAATGTGTCAGTATTACCAGAAGACAGTGGGCTGCCTGGACCCAGCATGGACAGATTGCTGCAGCACACAGGAAGCAGTATGTTCCTGTTATCACACGCTACATCCAAGGTTTTTCAGTGCAGGAAGAGTTATGCACAGTCACTTGCTTTCAGAAAGGAAGAAATAATGCAAGTGGGACAGCAGAGCTGAATAAGTGCTGTGGGCATCAGTACAATTACCATCACAACAAATACTCTCCTTAACATCCCATTACTACCTAGTGCTGGGAAGAATCATCCCTGGGGTTCCGAGCATAAACTGAGGTGTCCAAAATTATCCTAGTTCTGAAACCACCTCATTAATCACAGATGAGCAATAGTGCAAAAACTTCAGGAGTATAGTCCCAAGAGCTGCAGCATCTCCTGCCCAGGGAGCAGGGTTGGGAGGATAGTACCCCTGAAGCCCTCTGTGTACAGGCTGGGCTCCTGGCTCAGCCCCAGCTCCCTGAGGTGGTGGGCTACCTCAGCACCTCCCAGTTGCTGCAGGCTCTCTCCCCATCTCCTCCTTATTTATTGCCTATCACTATCTGACAGTCTTGGACACCACTTGAAGAGAAAGACCATGAGATGGGACAAGCAGTTTAGTCCTGCAGACATGGACATAAATACACAAATGCAACTGCCTTGGGGTGAAGCATCAGCAAGGACAAACCTCCTAGAGCATTAGCCATAGCTCACTCCCCTTTTCCTCTTGGTGGTAGACAAAAATTTTATTTCCCCCAAAGGTCATTTCTTTTATTACTCTCTGGCAGGAGAGCCTGCAAAGCCAGTCCGCTGTGCCTCCCACCATTAGATGCACATCCAGGGTACACAGAGCAGAGGCTCCTCCTCAGGATCACAAATATCAAACTGCACATCTCTAATCACATCCCTAAAGAGCCATGCAGCCAGCTGGGATGAGAGGGCAATCCAAGGGCAGAAAAGACAATTCCCCTGGGACTTCTACACCAAGCACCAACCTCAAGGTGAAGAAGGACCTTTTGCTTTACAGGGTACAGGAGACCAAAAAGAGCTTCCATTTTTAGGCAGCTCCCCAGAGCACCTGCCATGCCAAAGGAAAGGATGCTTTTAGCCATGGGATTTCACACCCAGTGACAGTCAGCAGCGTGCAGTGTTTTGTGGTCTTTAAAAATCAAATAGCATTTTATAGAGGAAGCAGTACCCTGGTCAAAATCACCTTCAGCAATTGTATTCTGCCTTATTAAACCCTTTCTGCAACTTCAAACTGGAGGTCAGATTCCTCCACACATCTCTGAACAGATCCAGAGCTTTTCAGAAATTAATATATATATATAAATTAATACAGGCAGAGCTGCCAAGCTCTGCTCCCAAGGCAGCTGGAGAGCCCAGTGCCTACACACATTAGCAAGACAAGGAGATATACCAAAGGTACAGGATCACTAGAGTTCAGCTTGGCAGGAATAACTCTTCATACAGAGTAGTAACAAAGGACATGGGGTGAAAAAGAGCCCCCCAAACAGGCACAGAGCCTTGGTGATTTTGAAGATGATGCCCTGACAGACCACATGAGCTCAGCTAGGACCTGAAGTGGAGTGCTGCCAGCTACTTGCATGCATTGCACTCCATGCTGTGCTTGAAGGCAGGAAAATGGATGGAGGAGGAAAATAAAATCTCCCACGAACTGGCTGTTACAGTGATATACAGCACTGGGGATGAGGAGGCAGGAGTGAGAGCCCAGTAAGAGCAGACATGAGAATCAGGGATGGAGCTGCACAAATGCTGTGGCAGGATGGGGCTGCAGTCCTTAACCTAGACATGCTGCCTTCCCTAACCCTGCCTGTTGCCACCCACCCACACAAACCCACAAACATGCCTTCTAAAACCACAGCCTCCACAGGAGGCTAAATTTGGGAGTTGTTTGTTGGTTTGTTTTGGTTTTTGTTTTTTTTACATTCACTTCAGCTTCATCTCAATTCCCATTTCAATGCAGTTGTACATTTTTGGGCAGGTCCTTCCCACTGCTCCTTTGCCTACATCCCAAAATTAGCAGGGAAACCAGAGCTTGCAACAGAAAACCATGGGTGCCAAAAGGTCCCTCTGCTTCTGCATGGTCAGATTTGGTAATTAGCAGCCAAACCAGTGCCTGCCTTCAGCTCCCCATCCCATTTCATCCTCTCTACTTCCCACAAATCCAGCACCCCCATAGTATGGCTTATCCTGTTCCCAGTTTTCCCACACATCCCAAACACCAGAAAAAGCCACTGCCCAAGCAAGGGGAGAGCCAATCTTTCTTGGACTCTGATCCTGCTCCCATGAAGTATTTGTTTTCCCAAATGGCTCCCAAGGAGCCTGAACTTTGATCCTCTAGCACTTTGGCTCCTTGGATGTTTGTGAAGCTCGAGCAAGCAGGCAGCAATGCCCAGCTGGGCTGGCCATAGGCCAGGCTCCCAGCCGCTTTGCTCAGGATAGCCATGGGCAGAGCAGCTCCAACCTGCAAGGAGACTTGCCAGGGTCCCTGCTCCCTCCATAGCATCTGCCTGCCCAACCCAGCAGCTGATCCCATAAAGCCAAACAACCAGGCAAACTCTCCATGGAGTTTATTTTGAGCCAACTGCCACAACCACCCTAGACTTGTATCTGCATTGCAAATGAATCACCACCAGCTCTGCCCACCCTCCCCAGCAGAGATGGAGGGGCTCCTCCAGCACTCACAAGACGACACCAGCCCCTTTCTCCCAAGAAAGGAAAAAACCTCTTCCTCCCTTCCCCCACAAGCATTTGTTTCCTTGATCTTTTGCTCTCAGTTATCACAGAGGTGTAAGAGCAGAAGCATCACTCAGCAGCAGCCAGATGCACACATCATGATGTGACTCGGAGCTTTAGGCTTCCTAGGATAGCAGATATCCTGTGGGAAGTCAGCTGGCTCTGGAAAGAAAAAGCTAACCAGAGTGCCTCTCAACATGACACAGGCAGGAGGAGGCAGGGAAGAAAGGAGAGCAGGAAAGGAATAGACACTTGAAGAGCTCCTCTCCCTGTGCTCTACTTTGTTCCTAAATGTGAAAAAAAGGTGCCTTGAAATAATGTTATGGGATAAGACACTCTGACAGCCAGAGACACTGTTAGCCAGGCTGTTGTGTTTGAGCTGATCCAGCTACACAAACAGCAAGTCTGGGAGCTGTTTTTATCTCGTATCACAGCTCAGTCTGCCATTCCTCCAGATAAAGGTACAACTGAATTATGAAGAAGCCTCTGCTTGCCCAGCACCACAGCAGAGCAGCACTCACAGCCAGGGCTTGTCAGCTCTCCAGAAACAAGCACCTCTACCAAGTCCCTGTCCTTCATTCCTCATGGGTACTCCTTTACCAGGGCCAAAGGTGGAGGGAAACCCTCAAGTTCATGCTATCTAAAAACACTGCTGTTGAGTCATGCTGGCTGTTAAGCAAAACATTTTGCTTTACATCAGGAGCAAGGTAGGAGCATACAACCCGAGTTACTGCAGCCTGGCCAACACATGGCAACTCATTAACCCAGTGCTGACATCCCCATTGTTGCTAGTAAGCTCTCCTCTCACCATCTGAAGATGTTCTTCAGCAGCAGGTCTTGGGGGTTTACAAAGAGGTTTAAGGCCACAGTGGTAAGAAGCAATGACATGCAAATCCTAGCCAGGCTTTGGCAGCCCACCCATGTCCCTCTTCATAGCCCAAGGCCACATCTCATACAAGACATGAGTATAGATATGACAAACCTGAGAACTTCATGCTCCTGAAAACAAGCCTCCTCTTTCTGAAACATTTCCAAGAGCCTGACATTACACTGACATGTATAAAAAAGTCTCACAGGAGCATGTGAAGGATCCAGAGGTTCTGCCCAGTTGTAACTGTGGACAGGCAGCAATCAAGGAAGCCAGGCTGCACCTCCTGACAGTATCTGCCCTTTCACAGCTTGGGATGAAGATGTATTTATCAGGACATATTTCTTTTTGGCACTGTTTAGTGTCACAGAGCAATTTCAAAGCCAAAAAGCAGATGACTGGACAAATTCCTTTCAGGGAAACTTTGTTGTTGTCAGATTGAAGAGTTTTGGAAAGAATCACTCAAACTTGGTTTCTGCTCCTGGGCAGCTGGAAAGCCACAAGGGTCCCAACACCAGTCCAACCTCAGAGCAAACTGCATGAGCCCAGAGGGTTATCAGTGAAAGGAAGCTCATTCTGCACAAAGAATACAGATATTGTCTGCTGTCAGCCCTGGGCCACCCTCTGGGGAGCAGGAGCAGGCTGGCTTGCTTGAGGCCTGCAGCAGCTGGGGCCCAAGAGCCCACACTGTGTGCCAGGCTGGGGCTTACCAGGGACAGCAGCTGGCAGGGGACAGCCCTCCTGCATGCCAGTTCCTTCTTCTCTAGATATAAGCAGCAGGACAGAGAAAGAAAGCTTGCTTTTGTGCTCCTTTCTCTTCTGCAGAAGGGATGGGAGCAGGTGTCACCAACCTACACAGTTGGCATCAACCCATCAATATGCCCTCACCCACAGCCTCCCAGTGCCAGCTATGCACCAAGCTTGCAGGATGTCCACCAGCCTCCCAGCTACCAGACAGACAGCAGACCTGCCCAAAGCCCCACTGGTGACCCTCAACTTCGAGCTACCATCAAGCCACAGACTCCCCAAAGCCACTGGGTCAAGCCACTCTCCAGGCTCTCCAAAGCTCATATCAGATTCTGCCTCTGGGACAGTGTAAACAGGGCACTGTGCCAGACTGGAGCCCATCACCACATTCCCAAAGCTTTCTGCCCCACAGGTATCATTTACAACCCTTCTAGCCATTTCCCTGTCTCCCAGAGAGGGCAGGAGGCAGAAAAGGAGGAAGCAAAATAAGGACAGAGGGGAGGGCAGAGCTCAGAGCCAAAGCAACATTAGGATGCTCAAGGGCAGAAGCTACAGCTTCCTACCCCAGCACTCTGGGCCCTGCAGGAAAGTAGAGGCAGGTGAAAGGCATCCCCAGCTCCCCCCTGAGCTGACAAACCACCAGAATGGTCACTGGCAATGAGCACAGCAATGCCAACAGCTTAGGAAATCACTGTGTGCAGCAGCTGCAGCATCCTCCTCCACAGCACACATTGCCTCCAGGCAACATGGTCCCACAGGTCCTGCTCTTCCCCAGCCTCACAGCCACACCACAGCTGCCCCACAAGGCCACCTCTGCCCTCATAAGCAGCACAATTGAAGCATCAGCTGTCATTCCTATGTTTTAGGCAGTGAGAGCATCAGGGCTCCCTGGCCACCATGTCCCACACGAAAATGCACCCAGCCAGGAGACTTCAGAGTGCAAGGCAATACCTGATCTCCTGAAGCCCCAACACACTGACCAACAGCTTCTGCCTATAACAGTTTTCAGCTGGGTTGGTTTTGGTTTTTCACATCTTTTTCCCTTTGAAAAATCCTGTAGTTGCTATGGAAATAGTCTCATCAGTATGAGTGGAGCATAGTAATACTAGCCAAAATTCCCTGTGGTTCCCAGTTGACATCAGTGCCTAGGAACTGGCAGCACTGGAGGTTATCCCAAGCTGCACAGGGGATACCCTGAGCTTAAAGCAGCACTTGGCACCAATGGCTGAGCAAGACCCATCTGGGAGGGAAAGAAGGGGACCTGCAATTCACCCAGGGATAAACCAGCAACAAAAAAAGTAATCAAGACATCCTCACACTGGCTAAGGGATAAAAGGGTCATCAACAGCAAAAAGCTTCCATCTGCCCCAGCAACACCCTCACTACAAGCAGAAGGTGGCCACAGACAAGGGTAAGAGGAGCAGAGCTGAGCTTTGTTACTGGCCTTGCCACTGGTTTGATGTTCCCCTCCAGGGTGGCTTCTGCTAGCCTCTGTGCTCCCACCTCTGATAATAAGCAAACAGTGCAAACAGCAACCATCAAGTGCTGTGAAAAGGGCTGGAGAGCAGAGCAAGAATCTTTCCCATTCCAAGAAAGTAGCATGTTGAGCAATCACTACCTGCCCCAACAGACCCAGTTCACCTGTCCAGTGACCCCCTCCCATCCAACAGCCCTGGCTGCAAACCATTCACACTTTGCATTGTGAACTAATTCCTTGCTGAAGACACTGTCAGGGTCTTTGCAGGCAATGAATCATCCTTTACTAGTAGAGCCTGGAGCAAGGTCCCCAGGCACTAGAGACTGAGTGGGAAATGCATCTTCTGCATGGCAGTGGACAGCAGGTCAGCTGTGCTTAGTGCACATGAAGGTGCTACTGCCATGCATCTGTCATTAGCCCTGGATCTAGAAGGACCTCTAACTCCACCACTCAGACATACCCAACCTGAGATTACCTCACAATTGGCAAACTGGTGCCACAGTAACAAATGAGATTGTGTGGTGGGAAGTCACATCACCAAACCCTTGCCAGCACTCATCCTGGACCAGCACATGTGAAACACCTTTCACAGCACCATTGCATGCTTGGCAATGAGCAGGCTTACAGGTGTTCCCTCGATCATTTATTTCCTGGAGTGGAGATTTTCCTACACAGTGCTGCTGCCATCACACAGACCTCACCAAGCTTTGCCATCCATCCCCACCAGATCTGTATGAAGTCACTGGACTTGTTATATAGCACATTCCCCCCTCTCAGTCCTGCCTGCAAACGGGGAAGCATATGGGCAGCACCATGAGGCACCAACACAGCCATTGGGCTGACACATGACTGGTGCCAGGCTGGATCTGAGCACAACAGAGCATTGCTGGACCCTACCAGTCCTTACAGGTGCACAATCCTAATTAAAGGTCTAAATAACAATTTGCATCATCAAACTGGAAGGAGTGCATCTACATTGTGAACCATCCATGTCTTCAGTCTTGCCAGATCCCAAATGCTTTCCCAAGAGGATGAACTTGAGAGAGAAGGATGAGCTTGATCTGTTACTGAGCCATCCAGGCTTGGTTAGAGATGCTGCAAACAGGAGCCTGTGCTCTGGCAGCTGTCCTTTCCCATCTAGATTTAACAAGTTCATGATCTAAAGTATAGCATAGCAGCTGAAATGCTTCCCAGCCCCACCATTTTGTCCCATGCCTGAGGAACACGCAGTCTCTCTTGCTCCCTGCTGGCAGAAATCTCACTGCATCAGCCAAAACCATTTTGCTCTCCCATTTTGAGGAGCTGTTATTGGAAGAAGTTGCATGCAAAGCTGCCTGCAAAGCAAAGGGACTCTCTACAAAAGCAATGGACAGGCTCAAATTGGCCCTGCTTGGATCAGGGACAGCAAGCCCAGACTCAAGCCAGGGAAGCAGCCAGCTGCTTGTGACACTGCTACCTCTATCTCATTAAGCCAGGACACAATCTTCCCTCATGCCACATCTTCAAAGGTGACAGGCCATGCTGTCCAAGCTCCCGCAGTCCCTTTATCACATGACTAAAGGTGACCTCAGCAATGGAGCAGGGACCATCCTGTACCATGGAAAACTACAGCACAGACCAAGAAAACAACTTATCCCTCATCACACAGCAAACCTTTCAGGATGCCTTAAGATAAAAATCTCCCAATATCCACCTTTTCAGCATCTTTACCTCAACTCAAGGGTCCCCATCAAAACCTCAGCAGCAGGGATGCTTTTGTGAGGATGGCTGAGCCCTGGGGGTGCTGCTACTGGGCAGAGCAGAACAGTGTTTTGGGCTTGGTGCTATGGAAAGCACTCAGGTGGCTGTCTGGGTACACCCCTGCTGCAGAGAGCTGCTGGCTGCACCCATCGCCTGCCTAGCAGCACAGCACCTCAAATAAAACCTCCCCACAGCCAACACAGCGAATGAGATTACAACAAATATAAACTAATGATACAGCTGTCAAGACAGATTAGACTGCACAGTGTAAAAAATTGCAGGGCTGTTTAGTCACAACAATATAAGATTAATTTATCAATACAGCTTATGTGGCACTGGAGAGATAGCAAATTGAATAAGTGAATATTTTCTACACCTTGCACAAGAAGGGAGTCTCAGACCCGATGGGCATGGGAGTCTGGATGCCAGTGAGGATCCACAGTCTGGGATAGACCTGACTGGTTTGATACAGCCAAGGTGGGAGTCTTCACCCTCATCTCAGACTTAGGGGACCAGCATCCATACCACACACATGTTCCAAGCGGTGCCCACCGTTCTGCAGTACCAGGCTAGAGAGGGATGCTGCTAAATCAAGACATCCAGAAGATGCTGCAGGCAGGAACATCCCAGACCTCTTCCCACAAGCTCTTCCAAGTCCAGCATTACAGAGCTCAAGCCATTTGTGTTGCCTCACCTTTAAGCTCCATCCCAGTTATAGCCTGTGCATGTCTTGGTGCACACAGCAATCAGAAGCAGTAATCCACCGTGCTAACACATGCAAAAATATGCAGAGCCACCTCCACCCTTTGGGGGCTAAGCCCTGGCAGAGACAAGTAAGATTGCAGACCTGAGAACATCTCTCAACGGGTACCCAAAATGCAAGAATCCAACTGGCAGGTCTTTAAGAGATGCTTCCTTATTCATCCTCCAGCTTCTGCCCAAAGCCTACCACACCGCCAGCGGGTCCATATCATTTCAGATCTCTCATGCATTGCCATCTGTGGGTTAAAAATGTGCAAGTAAATAAATAGCTGCAGTGATAATGAGCCAAGGTTTCGATCTGTGAAGGTGAGAGCAGAGTGGCAGCCGGCGATGCGAAGGAAGCGCCCGCTTCTATAAATATTGAAATCCGGTAATTATCATCATTAGAACTAGTTGTGATTTAGCTGTAGCTCAAGCCTAGCAAGTAAGAATGGCATTTATTTGCCACAATTAGAACAGCTAAAAATACCTCCCCAAATCTTGCCTGGTTCAGCCCCATCCTTCCACCCTCCTCCCCCAGCAGGCTCAGCATTGAGCAGGGAGCAATGCAAAAGGGGGAAATACCACTTGAAGGACCATGGAAGGAGGTAAAGAAACCCTGTGGTCCCCGCAAGGGAGACCAGGACACCAGCACAAGGCCACCCCCATCTTCTACAAGCAATACTCCACGGCTTCCTCCCTAACTGTTTCAGCCCAGCTAACTGCCACCCCACCACAGAATCATTAAGGTTGGAAAAGACCTCTAAGATCATCAAGTCCATGCCAGCTTGAGGTAGCTGCTCTCTAAGCAAAGCAACATCCCCACTACAAAGCTGCTTTTCTCATACTAAAAGGTTTTTTGCATTTGTATCAAAAGGCATAGAATTGCTTTGAAAAGCAAATGGAAAAGTCCAGCTCACTCAACCCATCCTGCTGGCAGTGGTGGGTAACAGCCCTGGTAGCACTCGACTGATCCAAAAGAGTCATTGCTGATGGACACAGGCATTTCCTCACCTTGTGGGAAAATTATTTACCCTCCAAGCAATCTCTTCCAGGCTTCAAACAAGTACTGAATGACTCCAAGAGCTCAGCGTGCTGGACAAGTTTTCATGAATGAATTTGCCACAAGACCTCATCCTTCCTGACTTCTACAGACAGTGCTCAACGTCTTGTATAAAATGACATGAAGGGTGTCAAGCTAACTTGACCTACCTCTGTAAGGTGACCGGGGTGCCACCAGCTCTCCACAAGCCTTTAAATATGAATGGACTCGGATATCCTCCCTTGGGGACACATCTACCCTCCAGTTGCCACCAGCAGCTTCTCAGCCTTTTGCCTGGTAAATGCATACCAGCAGGGTGCAGATAGATACTGCAGGAGGCAGCCCCTCAAGGCAGCTACAACCACCTCTCTGCTTCCCAGCCAAACCCACCACTCAGCAAGTCCCCATTTACTGATGACCCAAATTACCTAGGGCAATCTCCTTGTGTTTGCTCTAGACTCCATATTTTTCCCTGAGGAAACGTGCCTAGCTTCCCTGGTCAAGGATGTTCTTTCTGACAGTCACGGTGAATATTTTCCCCTGCTTATTGGATAATATGTGGAAAGGGCCATGAAATGGGCAGCTTAGCAATTCTCCGCTGTGCGGGGGTGAAGGCACTGAGGTGATCCTTGCCAGATCCCAACAAGAGGCCAAATATGCATCTTGGCCCCCATAGGCCACCACCTGCTCCTCCCTGAAATGTGTCCAGCCCTGGGACTTTCTCAGCCCACAGCCTCCCTCCAAGGGTAATTTGACCCCTCTGATGGGGTTTTTCCCCCACACACTTGCTTGCCTCTGAACTCTCTCCAGTTTGTCAATATTCCTGTAATAAGATGCCTCAAGCTAAGGCTACATTCCTGAGTCTCTTTTAATGATTATTTTGGGTGTTTCTGTTACGGGTTTGTTTGTTTGTTTGTATTAATAAGAAAAGCCAGTTCATAACTCTTCTCCCACAGCTCTCCCTCTCCCCAAACACAGCCCATCACTATTTGTTTAGGGCCCTAAGCCAGTTTTCAGTCCATTTGGCAGCATCATATCCAAAGCAAACTGAACTAATTTTTAGAGTAAGATATGGCGAGACACTATATCAAATGCTTTGCTAAATCCAAATATATTAGGATTTCCACGTTCTGCTCAGCCACTAATTTTGTGATTCCATCAAAAAAGAAAAAGCAATCAGGTTTGTCTGGCAAGATTTATTCTTTCTAAATCCCTGCTGTTATTGCTCATGCTTTCCTTATCCTCTAGTGCTTCACTTTCTTAATACTGCAGGACTGGAAGCGTTTGCTGGAAATTTATTTTTGCCATTTATAAGGATTTTGAAAATCTGCCTCTGCTCTCCTCCACTGCCCCCTGCCTTCCCCACTGCTCTTAGCATCCCTGGGCTGCCACCACACACATCTCCATCCTCCTCCCAAAGCCAAAGCACAGCAGTATCATAAGCCCAGTGTTAACAAACAACTGGCCTCAAAAAAAATTATGTTTGGCAGCAGGAGAAAGGTCTAAAGGAAATATCCAACTCACTCGAGCCCAGGTCCATTGCAGAGCACTGTCAGCCACTGCGAGCAGTTAATATGAATGTCTGAATGGCCACCTTGGAGCATCACCTCATTTTTCTTGCAAATCTTCTGGCAACCACCCTCCAGGTGATCAGGCAGAGTTGAGCCACAAAGGACATCACTTGGTGCCTTTCCAGAGGATACACATGGTCCCTGGTGGGTCACAGAATGGTTAAGGTTGGAAGGTCATCTAGTTCAACCTCCCTGCACTAACAGGGTCCCCTAGAGCACATTACTCAAGATTGTGTCCAGACAGTTTCAGTATCTCCAGAGGAAGAGAATCCACAACCTCTCTGGGCAGCTTATTCTAGTGCTCAGTCATCCTCACAGTAAAGAACTTCCCCTCATGTTTAGGAGGAATGTCCTGTGTTCCAGTTTGTGCCTGTTGCCTAGCATACTATTGCCTGGTGCCATGCTGTTGACATCCTCCCTGCAGGAGTCAGGTGCAGCATGTCTATAAAGCAAACCCTGAACCACTCTCAGGACACTCCATCCAGATCAAGGCTGAGCTGCCCACAGGGGCCAAAAGCATCAGCTCTAGCCACAGCCTTTCCCATGAAGACACAAACACCTCTTGCACACCATGGCGTGGTCCAGCAGGACCAAGCTGAGCAGTGAAGCTGGGTTTACAGACAGCACAACTCATGGCACTGAGCTGATGCCCCTCCATGCTTGGCTTCCTGCAGCTCCCTTAGGTCAGCACTCTGCCAGACCCCTTGCCTCGGCTCCTATATGCTGTCCCAGCGTCATCACAGGAGGAAAAACCACACAACAGGGTGATCTCAAACAGGGCACCAGCATCCAGCAGAAGCTCAGGTGACGGTCCTCCATTACCACACAAGGGAACTCTGCTGCATGCAGCTCCTTCATCACTCCCTGAAGAGAGCTCAGATAAGGGCACAGCAAAGCTAGGCTACAGCAGCACCCAAAGCACTTGAGGGATAAATAGAGATTTTCTTTCTACTCTGGCTATTTTTACATCTCCAAAATATGTCCTGGGGGAACAGCCCTTTTCAGGAGCCTCCTGATGCCTGTGGTCAGGCACAGGCTCCACCAACACCCTTCGGATTGCACCCAGCTGGCTGCAGCCCAGGGGCTGAAAGAGGACAGCCCAGCTCTGTCCTGCTTCCAGCACAAGGATGACCTTCCCAGCAGGCAGCCAGGCAAAACGTCCTCCAGCAGCTCCCTGCTGAGTGAATCCCAGGGGAGCTGTCGAGAGGGATTAACCCATCCCAGGACAGCTGCCCTCCATCAGCCCATCACTGTGCCCTCCCAGGGCTCAGGATTTACAGTGCAGGCAGAGCAGAAGGGCCGAGTAGAAAACTGATGGGGACACAGAGGATTTACAGGGAAGGGCCAGTTTGAGGGGAGGTAAAGCAGAGGGTGATTTAGAGAGTCAGAAGCAATTTACACAGCAGGTAACACCAAGGAGGCAAGGATTTACAGGGGCAGGGGAAAAGTACATTTTATGGGTGTTTATTAGGCCCTTCCCCTGACTACTGTGACCTAGCAAGAGGCACAGGAGCAGATGGATTTACAATAAGCCTCCCCCTTGCTCTGGAGGTCACAAACAGGCCAGCATCAGGGACCCTCCCTATCCCAGCATGGCTGCATACTGCAGATGGTTTCTGCTTGGCCACAGCACCCTTAGGGTTATTTCAGCATGTCTCTGCTCTGCCACCACCCCAAGGCAGCACTCCAAGGCCAGGCCTGGTGGTCAGTCCCTCCAGGGAGACTACAAATAGCAAACCCTAGGACATCTCCTCCTGGAGCTGGAGGCCCTTCCTCCCAGCAAGCCCCACAGCCCCTCCCTGCCCGGAGCCAGCAGATCCAGCCCATCCACTGGCAATAAGATGGTGTTTCTCCCACTGCCAAGGCTGCTCACCACCTGCCAGGCTGGCAATGGGTGGGCAAGGATCATGGTTTGCCATCCCTCTGCCCTGTGGCAGGGCAGGCAAGCCAGCCCTGGGACCACCCTCACAAACATAAGGCACATCAACCAGGCTCCAGTCCCATCTTCCAGCTGCTTCTGACACTCAGCAGGAGCTAGACTCTGGAGTCATCCCCACCCTTGGAACCCTGAATACATCAGTTTGGGCAAGTAGGATCTTCCACTCTCCCACCACCTCTTCCTCTCACTCCTGAGCCACAGCAGAGCTGGCAAAGGATGTGCCCCTTGAACACATGGTGCTAACACGAGGGGTGGCAGCATGCTTGGGTCTCCAGCTGTCAAAGGGCTCCCAGGCCATGCTCATATTAGCAGCATCCCTGGGCTGGCAAGTGCCAGGCTTTGGCACATAGACACATGGGTTCAGCCTGACCTGCTCATGTCGCCAGGGGTTAACTTCAAGAGTTTCACAGAGTAAGAAAAACAAAGAAATACACAGGAGAAGTTGTCTTAGCACTGAGACTCTGGTTGCCACTCCATCACACTGTGACATCTTCCCATCAGAGTACACCAATCTCTGCAGAGCACTCAGGGAAATGTGACATGCTACACTGGCCTTTTCCATCCCAGGAGGTGCCAGGACCAGCTCCAGTTAGTGTTCAGGACCAAGCCAGGAAATCCTTCCACCTCCAGCCCTTCCCTGCCACTGCTCCCCATCAGTAGTCAAACACACTTCTATGCAGAAGTGATGTTTATAACACATCATGACCTAGGGACCAAAAATCCAACCGTGCCAGTAGGAGAGTGACTCAGCAGGATGACATGCCAACCAATGTCTTACATGCTCCTACATTTATTCCCAAGATGGCATTAGGTGTGGTTTGCAACACAGAGAGTGGAGATGTTGGTCCTAGAAGAGCCCAAGAAAGAGGGAATTCATTCAGACATTTCATCTCAGTCTCATTCTCCAGATGCTCACCAGACACCAGGAGACCACATGCTTAACAAGTGCAATCCTTGCAGAGGACACTCAATCTCTCACAGCATTGAGTTGCTTAGCACAGGGGTTCAATAGGACCAGGTGTCTCTAGCAGAGGGAGGGAGAGGAAGGGCTCCAAACACTGACTGCAGACACCCAGGAAATCATTGAGCACTGCCCAGCCCTGGCATGGCATAAACAAGATCAAAATAAGGTTGGGAGCAGCCTACACAAAGCAAGAGAAGGAGTTTGTCAGCCAAAGAGATAGCAGCTCTGCAACACAGGCGGATTACAAATCACACTGGGCAATATCCCAATGTACGAGAGCCCAGGTAACATCCCATGGCTTGCAGATGACAGCTCAGTCCCAGCACAGCCAGGCTGAGCCCACAGCTCCTCAGGGGCATCTCCCCAGCAGAGAAATGTGGGCAGCAGCCGGGCAGCATCCCAAGCAACCCAATCCTCTTCTCCATGTAAAACTTCCAAAGGCACACAATAGCGGCATCCAAACCTCTCCACATCCCTGAGCAAAATCCTGCACATCCTTACCTGAACCACAGGCAATACCACCACTGCCCTCACCTTTCTACCCCAAAGTTTGACTAAAGCTCAGGAGTATCTTTGCTTTTATAAATCTCTGCCTTTTAATGATGGCTTCAAGGCTCAGGGAAAAAAAAAAGGCCCATTAAACTCACTGAATAAGTTAATGGGGCAGAGAGAATCCATTTCAAAGCCACCCCAGGCTATTTTCCTCTGGAGCTAAAGCCTGAATAAGCAAAAAGGAAAAATTAAAACTGTACAGTGCTTTGCCAATAAATAACCCCCAGTGTAATCTGCTGCCAGGCAGGCCTCCATTTGCAGAGATAATAGGATGCAGATCTGTTGCTAACCACCTCCCCTTGCAGGGACCACCACCTTCTGATTGTAATCAGCTGTGCCATGGCAGGAACCTCCATCTCCTGCCTGTCCCCTTCCACCTGCCTGGCCAAGATGGGGGTGGCACATACTGCCAGGATTTACCTAAATTCAGCACTTAGCCCTGCAATTCCCCAATATCCATGCTCTGAGCACACATTTCTGCTTCTCTGCCTCCTTTTTTCCCCAGCTCTCCTGTCTATACCTGTTCCTTCACCCCATCTTCTCCCCCTCCTTCACCAGCAGCACTATGGGCTGGTCCCATGCCCATTAACCAGAGGCCACACACAGCTGGTCCTCCCCAAACACTTTAAAAAGCTGCAGGTCCCAGAGAGGGGAGGAAAACCAAATGAAAACCCCTGTTTGTAAATGTTGATCCCACTAGACACAGTTTGTTTACTATTTAATATTTAAAGATGCTAATTAAGTCTCTGAATAAATAAATCCATGTTACTTGTGCCATTTGGAAGGCAGAGATCTTCCCCCTGAGGCCAGGGCAGCCCCAAGCACACTGGGTGCTGGGCAGCCTGCCCAGGGCTGGGGACAATCATGGGGCAAAAATCTGAGGATCCCACTACAATCCCTCCTGGAAGAGAGAGCTTATCTGCAGCACAAGTCAACACCAGGTACAGCTCGGGCTAAGGAAATTGCAGACTTTATAGCCTTTAAGAGCCAGAGGAGAATGCAGGTAGAGCAAGGCACAGAGAAGATGATTTCCAGACAAGGTTGCCCAAAGCCTCTTGGCCCCAAGACTAGATCTCAACTGCAACCAGGGAGCAAAATGCTTGTGCTCCTGAGGGCCAGAGGATCAACCCACAAACCACTAAGGGGATACAAAGACAGGCACCAACAAATATCACCACAACCCACCACTGAGTAGGCAGCCAGGGTTGCTCCAAGGACCAGCTACAAGCACCCACCACCCTCCCATGCTGCCCCCTGCCCACAGACAACCCAGACAATTTCATACCTGAGAGCATTCTTGCCTTGGCTCCTCTTCCTAAAACCACTGCTGCGACATCTCCGAGCACTGCGACCACCTCAGCCACCAACCTTAACACCCCTCAGCTCTCCAACCTGATCCCTTTTCAGCTTCACTAGGCTCTGCCTCTCCCAAATCCCCTCCAGCTGTGCCACACACCTTGCTGTTAACCCCCTAGATGCCAGACGCCACAGAGCTCCCTGTTGTGCAGGCTCCCTCCATGCCCAGCCAGCATCCCTGCACCACATCAGAGTCCTGCATGCACCCCGAGCTGAGGTTTTGCTCTGATGCTCCTAAGGACACCCTCCAGCCCCTGCACCAACATGAAGTGAGGGGCACAGCACTTGCCAAGGGAGCACCATGCTCTGTGCTCCTCTGCCCTCCCCACTGCAGAGTCTGGGACAGCCAGTGAGACCACTGACAGTATGGATATGGCCAGAGCCCATGTGAGGCTCAAACTAGGAAAGAGTCCCCCCCCCAGTAACACTGAATTTCTCCAAGTGACATAAGGAGAAAGCCCCAGGAGGACAAGGATGTTCTCCACAGGCTGGGGAGCTGGGAATACACAGCATCCTTAGCCTTCTGTTCTACTGAACTTTGCTTGCTCTGCAGGCAGCCACCAAGTGACTCAATGGCTTTCAGTTCACTTTTCCTGGAATATTTTGGCTGGGAGAGGACAGGCTTGCAGCAAGAGCCAGCCAAAAACCAGGACCCACATCACTGCCCCTGGAGCACCCAGCCACATCCTAGAGACAAGAGGTTTGGGAGCTCCTTTCAGAGCTGTCACAGAGCTCCTAGAGGCAATTCATCTGTACCAGGATGGACACGAGAAATGTCCAAGAATGGTCCAAGTTCTTGCCTGTCTGGGTTAGAAGCAGGCAAGAGAAGGGCTGTAGTCTAGGACAAGTGCAGGCAACTCAAGGGAGCATTTACACAGTTGGATCATAGACCAGAGAGCCAGAACTCCTGGTTCCCAGCCCAGTCACTGCACAGCATTTCCACAGACAGCATGGGACAGAAAACAAAACCAGAGCAGAAAGAAGGTCAGCAGCTGGAAGCACCTGGACTCTCCCTCCTGTTTCTTCATGTCCCAGCAGGGTCAGGAATTAGAGCCTGGCATCACTGCAGCTCAGCTGAGCACTTATGCTCCTAATTTATCCTGGCAAAACCCTGAGCATGCAGAGCCCACAGCAGCACTTGGATTCCCAGCATCTGTTTAAGCATTTCCACATTAACATTTCCTAGAGGGAGCCACCTGGGCAGAGCTCAGGGAGAGCTAGTTAAGGGACAGCCTTACACAACCCAAGAGGATGAGGACTTCGAAGTCACATCTACTCCTACTCACTTTTTTTGTCAGAGATAGCAAAAGGCACCAATGCCCTGTACCCTCCCTAGAGCCCTGAGATCTCAAGGCCATGCAGTTGTCACTGCAACAAGCACCCCAAGCCACCCATCTGTGCTATCACATCATCACACTCTCTTGGGAATCCTTCCTGATCTTTCTGCTCCGTGACTGAGACTTTTGATTTTAATTTAAAAAAAAAAGTCATTTTTCTTTCTGTTTAGGCAGGCCAAAGCTGGGAGAACAGCAAGGTGTGGGTGATGGCACATGCTGGAGAGAGACACAGGATGGGGATGGTCACTAACAGGCTCCATTACCTCCTACACTGTCCATTATCTCCTACATTGGAGAGCTGGGTGACAGCTGGAGGAAAGCTGGCTGCACACATGGTTCTAGCTTCTCCTTCAGCTCCCCAGCTGCTGTGTCACAAGAAAACAAGCTAAAAACACAGCATGTATTTTCCTAGTGCTACTCTTCCAGGCAAGCAGGGACTAGGTCTCACACAGAGTGACAGGGCAGGACCCCCAGCCCCATGGAGTCTGGAGACACAGTGGTACATAGAAGATGGAGATGCACATGGTGCACATACAGCAAGATTGGTGGAGAAGCCCTGCTAGCTGGGCATTGACTCCAGTGCACCTTTCCAAGGGTAGTCCAGAGAGATTTTAATCTCCTTTTCTTCAAATAAAGTGAAGCCCAAGCCCCAACCAATAATCACTGCTCTAATCCATGTCCATCACGCATCCCTCAACACATCCACCCCAGAGCCATGATGCTGGGGACCCATTTGCTGTTGTGTTATGGGACCACTGGGTGTCACAGCCCTTCTACCATGTTGGTAACCCATGCCAACCTCCAACAGAGAGATAACCAGTCCATCTTGGGCCCATTTGCCAGAGAGGAGATAACCCTCAGAATCTGAACACAAAGGATGCTGCATGGTCAAAACCAGCTTTCTACCACCAGCCCTTTCCCCATCTCACACCAGACTCTTCTCAGGCTTTCCTCCTTGGAGAAGGGCATGTGACCTCTCCAGCCCTCCAACCTCCATACAAATCCTGCAGGAAAGGGTTAGTCAGAGAAGCAAAGAGCATCAAAGCCCTGGAGGCATCCAGCAACAGATCCAAACCTGTGACCTCTTGCTTCTACATCCAAGATTTCTCTGGGGACACTTCTCTTGGGTGTTCAAGACAACTGGACCAATATAACAACCTTGTCTATGCCTCCTCCTTGCTTGGCCTCTCCTTAAACTGTGGCCAGTGCTGGGCTGAAGGATTTCCATCCCTTGCTCTGCTGCTTATAGGCTAGTTGCAACACTGCTCCATGCCTCAGTTTCCCCATCAGTAAAATGGGCAGAGTTGTTAGGGGTTTCTCCTTGCAGATCACATGCAGCCAGAAGCTGGTTGCAGATGGCAGCACAGCACCCCGATCAGGCACTTTTGCCTAGCACTTCAAACAGCCCAGAAAGCTCTCCCCACAGCAACTGCTCTTCCAAAGAGCTGCAAATTCCCTCAAGCCACAGGTGGGCTAGCGGCTGTGTCACACACAGCACTGATGGAAGAGCCATGGGTAAGTGGGGGTGCACTGACTGCATCTCCCCCGGCAGCAGCATAGAGGAGAAAGCCATGAGCCAGCACCCAGCCAGATCCCAGAGCACCCTCTGACAGGACTGGGCATCCACCCAAGTGCTGGGACATTGAGCTGGGGTGGGAGCCCAAGAGGAGGACGGCAACAAGGACACCTGAGAGCAAAGGCTTCTCTCCTACACAGCGTCCATCGGTGCGACAGCAAGCAAACGGCAAAGTGACGACCCCCCCCCCCCCCCGGCCCCTCCCGCAGCCCGCGCTGCCGCCGGCGGGATAACGGCTCCATCCTCGCCCATGCCAGCGCATCCCGGAGCGGCTCCTGCCGGAGCTGTCTGCCGCTTGCCCTCTAGCGGCACAGGCTCTTCCAGCCGGGAGAGAGGAGGGGATGGGCCGGAGCTGAGCCGGGCACAGGGCAGGGGCTTGGCTGGAGCTGGGGTTTGTGGCACAGCTACGGTGCTGCTCATTTACAAGTGCTCCCGCACAAGTAGCCTCTCTGTCCGGAGCAGTCTCACAACACACAGATAAGCATAAGGACTAGCACACTGCGCTGTCCTCCAGCAGCTGGAGCAACCCAGGCTGCTGCTCCCATGTCTTCATGTGGGACAAAGTGCCCACAATACCCTGGGCTGCATCCAAAGCAGCGTGGCCAGCAGGTCAAGAGAAGGGATTCTCCCCCTCTGCTCTGGTGAGACCCCACCTGGTGTACTGTCTCCAGCTCTGGAGTCTTCGGATAAGAACATCATGGATCTGCTGGAGCAGGTCCAGAGACCACAAAAATGATCAGAGGGATGGGCCACCTCTGCTGTGAAGAAAGGATGAGAGAGTTAGTTGTTCAGCCCAGAGAAGAGAAGGCTCTGCGGAGACCTTAGAGCAGCCTTCCAGTATTTAAAGGGTTCAGTAAGAAAGATGGGGATAGTCTTTTTAGGAAGGCTTGTAGTGATAGGACAAGGGTGACAGTTTTGAACAAAAAGATGGGAAATTTAGACTACATAAAGAACAAATTTTTTACAGTGAGGGTAGTGAAACATTGGCACACACTGCCTAAAGAGGTGGTAGATGGCCCACCCTGAGAAACATTCAAGTTCAGGTTAGACAGGGCTCTGAGCAACATGATCTAGAAGATATCCCTACTCTACTGCAGGGAGGTTGGACTAGATGACCTTTAAAGGTCCTGTCCAACCCAAACCATTCTCTGATTCTATAATAGCCAACCACTATACACAAACTCTCCCCACAGCACTGCCTTAGCAGGGATTTTGCTGTGCACCCCTTGGTGCAGAGGGGAGTACAAAAGAATCTGAGGGAGACCACAGGTTGCTGTCAAACACCTGCTTAGAAAGCACCTGCACAACCTGCCAAAACCCCTGCTTCAGGAAACCCAAAGCTCAAAACTACTGCTATTCCACAGTAAATACACTGAGTTACAAGCACTATCAATTCTCACTTTTGGAACCCTAGCAGGCTCAGGGGTTGGTTGGCTCTCTGCTTGCCTGCAGCCTCCCTTGAATGAGATGCATCAAATCCAACCACAAACTTGTGGGCAACCCCTATCATGGGCACTGTACTGAGCAGGACAAGTCAGTGTAGCATTGGGCAGCATTGCTTAGGGTAATCTACTTGCAAGGCTCCCCAAGGGTGATCACATGGGATATCCCATGGCCTCTTTGGGGTGTCCACCCAAAGAACCCAGCATTGCTGAGTGTATGGGTGGTCACAGACCTTTATGAGACCAAAAATAGCCTCATGTCAAAGTACATGATGGTGTTACCTACACAGAGGTGAGCTGATGGGGTAGAGCAGACCCAGAGAGATTTCCCTGAGCTCTACCAAAGGCCCTAGCCAGAGGTAATATGTCTGAGCCTCCTAGGGCAACAGAGCAGATCCTTCCTCAGTCTCCTTCCCTCCATCTCTGCTTCTGTCCCCCTCTGTGAAATACCTGTTCTAGACCAAAGCATCCCCACTTCACCTCTCCAAGCCCAGGGAGACAAGCTGAGAGGGCTTAGACCTCCCCAAACCCTGCAAGAGATGAGATCTGGGAAGATGTCACATGCATGCAGAAATCATTCAGGCCACCAGCTTCTCCTGTCCAGACAGCAGCCCAGGTCCCATGTTTTGCTTAAAAAAGCCTGGAAAGACCTGGCAAGCTCCAAAATTGTCATCTCCTCAGAGAAATACCTGATGTGGGCCATCAGCAAAGCCAGACAAAGCAGACATGTCTGGGGAGCACTTGGGGACCCCAGTGGGATCAGGCAATAAGGAAAGTAGAGACACCAGCAGACTCTGGCATGAAAAGGCAGGTGACTCAAAGCAGCAGGAATCCTTGCCCCAGACAAAGTGAGGCTGTAACCCTTGAGTACCCAATGTCCTCTGCTCAGTGTTAATTCAGTCACTGCTGGGCTGGGAAAGCCAAGCTGAGACCTCATGGCCAGCTCCTCCAAAACCCACCTTTTCTAGCCCATCTGCCCCAGATCCTTCTGCTCTGCCCCCATACAGCCTGGGGTCTGCTAGAGTTCTCAGACATCACCTGTGCCAGGAAAGTGCCTCCCCTCTGGGAGTGATCAGCAGGGAGAAAGGCTATAGCAGCATGGCAAGGAACCAGCAACCAGCCAGGGTTACACCCAACCCTGAGTGCCCCTAGTGTAAATTTAGCTACTTTGGTGCACATAACAGTAACCCCCATGGAGCTGATGCCCTGATGCAAGGGCGAATATGGGGACAGGCAGGACCACTGGTCCTGGCTTAAAGCATCTCTAGAGCATCAAGACCATATCTCAACCCACCTCCTTGTCCCAAACATCTCTGCATCTTCTTCTGTCTTTACAGCCTTGTACTACACCCACCTCCCCATCTTAACATCCTTTGGGACAGACACTCTGCATCAACAAAAGTCCTGCAAAACAGAGCTGGACTGAATTAGGGACCTTTCAAATAATCTCTGCAGCAGCCAAAGCCTCTGGGACTAAGAGATGGGAGGAACAATGGGATGAGAGGCTTTGGGAACATAGAACCCTTAATCTCTGGAGAGTAGCAGCACATGAGACACACTATAATTGATTCACAGAGAGGAGAAAAGTTTGTGCCCTGTTTTCTGAAGCAGACCAATTACTAACTTGAGCATCTCAGGATTTCCTGACTGTTTGGCTCACCAATGCAAGTTCTGCTCCTCCCTGTCCTTCCAGGAAGTTGTTCACCCTTTCTTTTCTTCCCTCTTTCCCAGATGTGGACACACGTGGGCATCCCTGGTGCCTCAGCTGTCCCCAAGCTGGCAGTGAAGGGGTGCTGCCTCTCTGAGCACCCCCACACCACGTGCTCCCTGTTCCCACGCAGCAAGTGGGGGCTGCACTGCCATTCACCCTCCACAGCACACAGCTCTAACACTGCTCTCCCACTCCCAGCCAGGCCCTCAGGCTGGAGCGCATGCTGTCGTGGGCTGGCAGGGCAGCCCAGCAGGAAAGAACAAGCCTGCTCCTCTTGTCCATTGGGGAAGAGGGAGGGAAAGCAAGATGCTTCCCCTTGGCTCTGTAAGTGAGATCCCAAAATCCTGCATTCCACAGTGCTCTCCAATGACCCACCTTCCCTTGGGTTGCTCTGAACTCATCTCACCTTGTTGAAGGCAGCTACAAGCTGCACAGATAAACCCTGCAAATCCACCCATCGAGGTATTTTATCCTAAGAAACCCCATTCTCCCCTGGTGAGGCTGAGTCAGAGAGCAAGGCTTTATATACCAGGGACATCTCCCTACCTCGAGGGAGCCCAAGGGTGACAAACAGAGGCCACCATTGCCTTGCTGGCAGCATCTCTGCAGTGCCATAGCAACAGCTGAGGTGTAGGGAGGCCCAGATGGCAAACTCCTCCGTCCGTCCTTCCCCACACGCTGTGCCGGTGCATACAGGCACTGCCCACGCTGCCAGAAGGGAAACTCCCCAGCTCAACCCCTGGCACATAGCACCTGCTCTCACCCCAACACACAGGCAAACCCAGACACCACGGACATCACCTAGACCCCTGTGGTGGCATGGATGGGGATCCAGAGTGGTAAAATGCCCTATCTGCTCAGTATATGGGGCAGAAGGGGGTTTGTCCCACAGGACCACGAAGAACAAAGTTCTTCCTGTGGATCTGGTCTTTTTAGGTAGGTTTTGCAAAGAATGGAGACCCACACAGCAGCAGTGAGGCTGGGCCAGGGAAAGCTTGAACATCTGCACAAGTCACAAAGGCCACCCAGCTGCACAAGGAAAAGCAATGGCACAAACATACCCCAGCCTCACAGCCATCCTCTCCCCAAATTGGAAGGGTGAAGTTCAGGAGCAGGACTCCTAACTGCAGCCATCTCAGCCAGGGTCCAAGCTGCCCCCACAGCTAGAGAGGACACTTGGCAGCTCTCACAGGAATCTGTGTGCAGAGACACATCCCCAGGGATGCAATCCGAAATTGGATACATTTCTGGGCAAGCTGGGAAAGGGCAGAGAGACATCAGCCAACTCAACCTCCTCTTCCATCTCAGGGCAGAAGCCTCCTGCCCTCCTCCTGCTTCACCATTAACCTGGCACCACCTGAATTTGCATGAAGCTTATCCCCACCCCATCCAGCCAGGGAAGAAGCCTCCTAGCCCCAGTTGCAGCTGCTCAGCTCTCACCAAAAGGAGGATGGATGGGAAAGCAGAAGCAACAGCAATAGGAGAGAAGGCTATTTTTTGGGGGGGTGTCACAGGAGACTTGATGATGGGGTACCACACTGCAAGCACCCACAGGGCCTGCCTACCCTGTCAGTGCTACAGACTGGGTGTCTCCTGTCCTCATCCTGTCATTCTTGCCTTGGGGAATCTCATCATCTGCTGAAATGAGAAATAATCCAAAGCCCCTGACGGCTTGGCCCTCACTGCTGTGGGAGATCCTGCCTGGGTGCAGTAGGATGGCATGGATGGGCCTCTGCTCAAAGGTAGTAAGATGGACAAGTCCTCCAAGCTCACAATGCTTTTTCTCCAGCCCTCTGAACAGGCCCTGGAAGCCTTTCATCAGCACCACCCAAGCTCTGATTGCAAAGCTGAGCTCATCTATCAGACATGAATAAGGTCCTGCTTGACCCCAGGGTGGTGACTTCTCACCAGCAGCAGGATGAAGCAGAGACCTCCACCTTCCCCAGGGCCTGCAGAGAGGACCTGGCTGGAATATCACATCCCCTGCCACAGGGGCAGGGCTAAGCCTCCCTTTTTCACCCCCCAGGTGAGTGGAAGAAAGTGCTTTTACCCACTCACTGCCCACAAATGAGACAAGCTGCCTAACGAAGCCAAGCCCCCAGTAAGTGTGGCAGGCAGGGGGAAGTGCTGTTTGGTGCCCAGCTGAATCAGATCCATATGCCAGGAGTGATTCAGCCATGACCAGGCTAGGCTTCAATGCACCCCTCACCCCAGCACCCATGATGTAGGACCTGGCAAGGGGAGGCCTGACATCAGCCTGGAAGGGCCAAGGACCTGATGCCTCCTACACAAGAGAACAAGCATAGGTTCAATCCTGGCTCCCAGCAGTAACTCCTTTGCTAGGAAGCAGCCACACCACCCAAACCATCCCTCTGCTCTCATAAGCATCCCCTACAAACCAGTGCTGCCTTCTCAACAAGCACAGAGCCCTGGGGAAAGTTGACACACATGCTCGGTCTCAGCCCCTAGTTGCATTTTGGGGTTCATCCCAGTCCTGCACCCCCACCTTCCCAAGCCTGAGGAGGAAGGCATGGAGCCAGCAGCAATGCAGGAGGTGAAGGAACATGCTTCGCTCAGTGTGAAGCAGAGATGCATACAAATTCCAGCAAAAACTGGCACCTTCTCCTCCTTCCCCAACTTAAGAAAAGCTGCTTTCCAAAAAAAACAACCCAACATCTGTTTCTGGAGTGGTCAGGGTTTGGGGGTTTTGCCCTCTCTCCTTTTTACAGACTGCTTATCAGCATTTTTCAATTTCAAAGCAGTAAAGACATTTTCTGGGCACAAAGGACTCACATAATACTACCTCTCTCACAGCAGTTGAGATGTGTGCATCTGACAACACTCTCTCTCACACTGGCAGCTCCCAAACCCTTTACAGCCTTTCCCGCTGCTCCCTGCCCACCAAAGGGTTAAAACCAAACCACAACAAACAGCAAGCACAGGAGAAAAACACGAGTTTCTCTGACTTCCCCAGCATCACCCACGTCCCTCTGGCATCGCATAGAAAACACTCCAGCATCGCGACGCAGGATAATTATGGGGCAATTGGAAGGGGAACGCTGCATTAGTTTCCCCATGTACTTTTCCCCCATTCCTGCTGGGTTTGCAGAGATTTTTTGACAAGGTGAGGGCAGGGCTGAGGGTTAATGACCAGTGGTTCCTTCTGAAAACCTGCTTGGGCATCGCATGAACCTGTAAGCAAACAGGGAAAAGCCGCTCCTGTCGTCTTTACCCAGCAAAGGTGACAAGCAGAGCTGCAAAAGAGGCACTGCAATTACTCCATGGCTCTGCTGCAATCACACTGTGACCAAAACCAGCCTCAGGAACGGACCCAGCAAAACCCACTCCCCCATGCAAATGGGCAATCGAGGTGAGAAAAATAACCCACCATTACTCATATCAAACCTTGCTGCATTTAACTGCCAGAATAAAGGATTCCACCTCTTCTCTGCTCAACTCCCACTGCCAACTTGCTCTGGGGGCTACATTTCCCTAAATGCTCACATTTCAATTAGCATTAGAATAATGAAATGGCTCAGAGTTCATCTCACCCAAAAATGTACTGGAGAATAAAGAGCAGAGATTGGAAGAGATGAGGAATTTTTTCCCCCCGCGCACACACACACTCAGCACGATGGATTCAGGAGAAGGGAATATTCTTTTCTGGACTCCACGCTGATGAGATTAACATGGGCTTTCCTAACTGCCTCTCCAAACAAGGATAATGCAACTTCAAGTTGATTTTCCAGATAAACAAGCATGCAAACAAACGCAAAGTGCTCAACTAAAAATATCTCTCTGCTCCGATGCTTCTCCCACTGCCACCACCCTGAGACGAAAACACACAAATCTTATCGCAGCACCACGACGAGTTGCAAAATTACAACAATGCGAGTTAAATAGGCTACTTAAGTGACATCTCACTGTCCTATTTTTTTTTTTCCTCTCCCCTTAAAAACGCAAACCGCAGATCCCCAGATACACTCAGCCAGAGCAGGGAAAGGAGCATTTTCTGTTGTGGGGATGAACAAAAAATGACATTCTAACCGGATCAGAAGTGTCGAATAAAAACAAGCAGCCCAGAACTTGCTTTTTCTTGCCCACTTTGGGTAAATATGTGGCTGTGGCGTCCCGTCTCCCCTTGCAGAAACAAATAGTTAAAGGAAGCAGCAGCTTTAGCATCTTCGCCTGCTACTCTCTTGCTAAGGAACCACATCTCATTTACTTTATTCCTCTTAAGCCTTGGCCAAACTGTTGCTGGGCTTGTTTTTTGTTGTTTCGGGGATGGGGTAAGGGGGGAAAAAACCGGATCCACGTCTCCCGCCCGGGAAGACAGGCTGAGCTGTGCCGAGAGCACCTGAGCCCCGGCACCGCCGGGAGAGCCCAGGGGCACCCCCACTTACATGGAAGTGATGTTCCTTGAGATGTCCGTGATGTTGATGCTCGTGTTGCCATTGCTGCTGCCTGAATCCTGCCCTTCCAAGAGAGGGAAGAGGTTCCCATCATCCGGCTTCTTGCAATTGATGTCTGTCTTGCTGCAAAGACAATTAGCAGGGCAAGCCAGCACCGAAAGCAGATAGTCTCCCCAAATGCTCCAGAGCAAAAATACCCTCCAGAAAGTGCACTTGGTAGGGCAAAGAGAGACATCCATCTCCGATTGCTGCTTCTAAAAAAGAGGAGGAGGAAAGGGGGGATGGAGGGAGGGGAAGGGGGGGAAAGGGGGGAAGGAAACAAAGACAGAGGGAGGAAAAAAACACCAAAAAAACCCAAAACAAACAACACAACAAAACCTCAAGCGATCAGATGCAAAAATCCTCCAGCAGATGAAATCATGCTGGCAGCTGGCTGGGAGAGGCTGTAGATCCCGCTCCGGCAGCGGTAGCGGGCGGGGATGGATGCATGCCGGCCCGGCCCCCGCCGCCCCCCGCCAGCCGCTCCGGAGGATTGCAACGGGAGGCTGGGGAGGGAGGGAGGGAGAGAGGGAGGGAGGAAAGGAGGGAGGGAAGGAGAGAGGCAGCCGCCGAAATAAATAAATAACAAAAAAACGGTGCGAAAGTCACCAAGTCCCACCTACTGGGCAGAATTAAAATTGACACACCTGCAGAAAAAACAACACACACAGAAGGAAGAGGAGGGGGCGACCTCCCCTTCCCATCGCTTCCCTCCCCCGGGCTGGGCAGCCCTGCTGCGGCGGGCACAAAAAGCAGGGGAGGAGGAGGAGGAAGGCTTGCAAAGCGAGCCGGGCTCCGCAATAAAAAGGATTCCCCACCTCCCTTCTGCTCCCTTTCCGCTAAAATCAATCTAGGGGAGGAGAGGGAGAGAGGGGAAAAACCCACCCCAGCGCTGCCGGAGCCCCTGCTCCAGCCCTGCCAGCAAAGAGAAAGTTGCAGCTGGGGTTAAATTTGTGCTGGGGGAAAAGCAGAGGAGCTCTGGCTAGGCTCCGGCTTTCTCAGGCTCTCTTCGTCTTTTGGAGGAGGACGATGCTGCCTTTCGTTTGGTTGTTGGATGGATTTCATCACCACCACCACCACCCACCCCCCCCGCAACCCGGACACAAGGATGGAGAGAAAAGAAAGATTAAACTGAACTGGAAAAAATAAAAGCAAGTGTGGATTACAGCAATTTAATTTTTTTTTTCCTTTAGAGGATCCTAGCAAGAGGCAGCTCAGACAGATGGGTGGGGAAAAAGCGACTGGAGAGCACCCAGGAAGGACTTTCTAGAAAAGACACACAAGCACACACACAGATCCCCTCCTCCAAAATGCAACGGGGACTCTGCCGGCTGCCGGGATGTGCAGGCAGCAGCATCTAGGGTCAGGGCTCCCGTCCTTCCTCTCCCCCCCCCTCCCCCCGAACTCCTGCAGCAGATTCTGCAATCAGACATGCACACACACATACAAAAAAAAAAAGAAAGAAAGAAAAAAAAACCCTGAAAGAGGAAGAGTGAATTGTTGAAAAGGCTGAGCTCAGAGCACCGAAAAGGCATTGGGAGAGCAGTGAGTGTGAGCTGAACAGCAGAGCGAATTAAGATGCATGGTGCATTTTTGGCAAGCACAAACCCAAGCAGATCAGAGCTCTGCTTAATTTGCTCTGCTCTTCTACAGAGCCTTTCTGCATGCCTTTTTCTTTTTTTTTTTCCTCCCCCTAATAGTTTCATGTCTCTGCTCCTCTGCACAGACACACGGCGAGAAAGGGACAGTGCTGCAGGCAGGAGCACAGGTGAAAGGAGGAATTACAGGTGCACGACTCCAAATATTTCAAGGGTCTGCTTCTGCCAGGCACAGGGAGAAGAGACAGAGAAAACTCCTCTGCACAGGCTGAGGCAACACCTCCAGACTCTGCTACGTACCTTAAATCATCCTAGCCCAAGAGAGGCAACAGGATTTAGGGATTAAAAGAAAGACAGAAAAAAATAAAAGAGAGAGGTTTTGCAACTGCAATTCATCCACCCATACCCTTCATTGAGGAGGGACTGCCCACCATGTTCACAGGGGCACAAACAGTGCTCACACTTGGATAACTCCTCACCCATTGCTGCACAATCACATCACAGGCCCAGGGAATGGTAGTGATGGGCAAGGGGCTGCACATACCAGAGCATCAGTCCTGCTCCCACAGAGGCTTCTGGAGGGCCAGGCACCTTCATCAAGATTCCTCCTGCCAGGACACACCAGGAAAAATAAAAGCATTGGTCTAGCAAATAAATACCGAGGTGGGAGGGCTGGTTTCTCCCTGAGCTCCACCTACTACCAAATTACTGAAGTGAAACACCTGGATCCAAAGAGGTTGCTGAAGTGCCTGGCAGGGCAAGGAGAGGAGCACAAGAGGGTTGATGAGTCCTCACCACCACGAGAAGCAACTTCCATCCTCATGCATGTGTACAGAGACTGACTGTTGCTGGAAAAACACCAGAGAGGAAAACACCTGGACATATTTTTTTACACTGTGCCTCAGTTTCCCCACTCATGTCAGAGAGATGCTGTTCTTGTGGCTTAGCCCTGTGAGTGGAGAAGACACTGATGAAGGGCACCATGTCATATGTCCCTGCCTGTGGGGAACACTGGGCATCCCACAATGCCCAGCCAGCATGTGAGTTCATCCCTCAGCAGTACAGAGAATAGAAATGTCACACTACCTTCAAAACCAGTGCTCGAGGTGAGACCAAGGCTTCTTTTATATTGAAGCTGGTGCAAGGTTACAGCACTCCTCGTGGCACCACTACATGCAAAGCCAGCATGAGCCTATCAGCCTACCATGGCACATCACCACAAGGGCTAGTCACAGGGTGCAGACACATATGGGGAGCACACATCTGCTTTGGAGACCCACTGAAGTCCCACAGCACAGCAAGGCTCTCCTGGACAGATCAGCACCATGATGTGGCAGAAGCCACTGCCACCTGTGGAGGTGCCAAGGTGGCACTGCTTGGTGTGAGGCCGCAAGAATGAGAACCCTGCACTCTCTCACGCACCTGGGTGACAGCCTGGTCTGTGTCCCTCTGTCCCCCAGGCTGTGGGGTCAACCTCCGACCTCGAGCAGAGCACAATTGCTAATGAAGCACAAACGCATTCAGAGAGGCTTTTGGGTCCTCCTCTGCAACCTGAGGCAGTTATGTACTTTGCACTCTCCTTGCAAAAGATAAGGTTTAACCCACAGAAAGCTGGGGAGGTCCCAGGTTGGCTGTTCTAAGTGGGAGAGGACACAGGAGCCCACTCACCCCCATGGCACGCACACCTCACTCTGCCACCTGGTGCCAGGCAGGCTCAGCTTCAGCAGCTGATGAGGAGGTTTTGTGCCAAGCCACGGCTTCCTCTGCCACTAATAAATAAAGCCACTGCCTGCAGAGGAAACGTCGCCAGGCAAAGTGCAGGAATGGGAGGAGCAGGAGCACCCAGCTGGATGCCCAGAGAGCAGGCAGAAGGTAGGCAGGAAAAGAAAGCAAGCAGGGAGATGTTCACCCTCCTCATTGCAGGCAAGTTTGTTGGCAGAAGAGACTGTGGTGACAGCAAAGTCCCTGCCACAGAGAGCAGATGGGCCACCAGCTCTCCCCTAGCACCAGAGCTGGGTGGCTCCTGGTCCTGCTTCCTCCGCTTGAACCCACCAACCCTCACCTGTTCAAGGACAGATGGAAGATGATGCTCAGTGAGTGAGCAGTGCTACCTCTTGCACACCAAGACCCAAACGGGGACAAGAGTACTTGGGAGCTGCCAGTCAGTTGTGGGAATGCACCATCCCTGGCTCAATCCCTCACTCTTATCCCTGTGGAAGAGGGAGGCAGGAGCAGGGCATGAGTGATGGGACTGTCAGAGTGCAGAGATGGTATCTCAAGCAGAGGCCTTGCCATTATTGTTCTGAGGGATGCTGGCAAATTGCTCTTTCAAGAAACATCTCCATGAAGGATGAAATCAGTGCCTCCTGTGAGAACTCTGCCACACAAGACCTCAAGGGCTGGGCTCCCTCTGGCCTTTGACAGTCTCCAGAAGTTCTGTGGAATGCATTTGGATGAGACTAAACCCCAGTTCCTCTGCAGAGAGGTCCCTATCTCCCCATCCCAGCTACCCTCTGCTTCGGAACACAAGTTGCTAACAAACATCCAGCCCAGAAGAAGGAGCAGGGCTGGGAGGTGCCCAAGGGACTCTTGGCCATGGATGAGGTGAAGGCAGCTCTTTTGTTTGCATTTCTGCTCTTCCCACCCACATGACAGCCTTTAGCATCACGCTCTTGGGCTGGCCATCCCTCAGGGACAATCTTCCCTCCTGCCACATCACTTGCCAGGTGAAGGCTCCCCAATGCACCACTTGCCTCCTGGGGCCAGCAAACACCACAGTTCTTTGTGGAAAGACCAGAAAGAGATCCATAGTTCCATATCTGCTCAGTCATCATAAGCTGCGACATCCACTCCTGCCTCTGCTCTCCGTATTGATCCGGCAGGCCTGGGCTGAGCCATGCACCACCCTGCTCCCTATTACCAGAACAGCACTCACCACTCACTGGAAATGATGAGCTGACATTTTTCTAGCCCCCTTCTCTTCCAGAAGGATCTGCAGATCTGCCTCCAGCAGGACCACTTTGTACACCTCTGAACTGCAGCCAACCCTGGGGCCAGCAGAGCTGCTGTTTGGCAGCATTGCAGCAATGCCAGGCAGCAGCACGAGGTGGGAGCTCTGGCAAGAGAGGCAGGGAGAAGGGTTTTGTCCCCTGCATTGGGAATTTGACTGCAGGTTCATGCACCCCTTTGTAGAGAGACCCCAAGAAGTGCAATGTGGGAGAGGGTCCAGCTTGCATGATAAATGGCTGGGAGCTGCTGCTAGCTTTTGGAAAGGGGGTCAGGACTGGTTTGGGGGTACAGCATGTCCCATGACATCAATGGCATAGGTTGCAGAAGGAAAATATCAGCCCCTGCAGAGCCAAGAGGCTTTTGCCTCTTACCTGAACTGTGGAGACACATGAACCTCAGAAGTGTTGCTCCCTGAAGCAGAGCTCCTTGTTCCCACCACCCTGGGAAGGGATGGAAGCAGCTTTGGATCTGATGTCTGTATTGCTTCTCAAATGCTTGGCAGGAGAAGCTCCCATGCAGCACAGAAGGTCATATACTGAACATGGGACAGCCTGGCCTGGGAACCTGCAGGGAGAGGAGAATCACATTTGGAAATGACAGCCATGAGATGAAAGGTGAAGGCCTCTGCTGGAGGAGGTGGCTGGAGAGCAGCCAGTGGTAGGAAACTCCAGCCTTGGGTTGTCCTTGCCCATGCTGTGAGCATGGGGGGACAAGGGCAGGATGAAGCCATTCCAGCAGACGTTCCATTCACAAATTCTCAGAGGCTGTTAAGAAAGTGTAAGGAAAAGCATTTAACCAGGAACTGTTTACTGAAATAAACAGGGAAAAAAAATCAGGATAAAACATATTCAAGTGAGGTCTAAAGAAACAGCCCTGTCACAAAGATAATAAATATTGCCGTGCTTGCATTCATCACTAGGACCTGAACCCATCTCCCACCTAGGCAGCTCCTGAATAAATAAGTCTAGCCAGGCAAAAGTTCTGGTCATAGCTGTAATATCCAAGTGATGGTCCAGGGAGGGTGTCTGAAACGGTCAAAACAAAAGCAAACTCTGAAACAATGGTCTTGGAAAGCCCAAGGAATAGGAAAGAGAATAATGTGGAGTAGATTATAGCTGCCATCAAGAAATCAAGGTAGCTCTTTAATCTGGCAGCAATGCTCTGCACAAAGCTGGTCCATCTCTCACCCAGAGGAAGGAGATGCAATTCTGAGCCCCGGGTGGGGAAGCTCTGACAAAGGCAAGGCTGCAAAGCCTGAGGGCAGCTGCTGGGAGAGGAGCTGGGGAGGGGGCTGCTAAGGGGTCCCAGGAGGCACTTGAGATGGCTATGCTGCAGGCAGATAACAGGAATTATAGTCCCAGTATTGTTCTTCTGATGTCCTGCCATCTGCACATCTCTTGGGGCATTTTACATTCTCAGAGCTGCTTGGTTGAAGGCACAAGTCAGGAAATTCCCAATGTGAGTGGTCAGGACACACGCTTAAGGACACAGCCCTTGCCAAGACAAAGGAGCATAAGTCTTCATCATGTTGCTCCATGATTTTCCCCAAACTAAGCCTTGTGCTTTCAAAAATCCCACATTCCTAATTCAGTCTCTGAATGTGCAAGTGGAGCATGTGGGACTTGGGGTGGGGGTCAGAGAGAGCCTGGAACATCCCCCAAGGCAGGACCCTGGTGTAAGGAGAATTGCTTTAGATTTTAAAAATAAGAATAATATAAACAAACAAAAAAAACAATCAAATCTTCATCTTATTTTGAAGGATGCTTTTAAGAGCAAAAAGAAGAACTAGGTCTGTGCTAGGCCCTGGTTTCTTGCACTGCAGTGCATCATCCTAGTGTCCCTGTCCTCTACTCGGGAACCTGCACTCAGCTTTCCTCTTGCCCCACGTGGTCCACAGAAACTCAGGCTGCTGCTGAGATGCTGGGGAGGAAATTGTGTGGAAGGAATAGTGGCTGTGACACACGCCTCATCAGAGAGGTAACAATGCTCATCTCAGGCCCCTACCAAGCTTCCAAGTTGAATCACAACTCACTTGAGAAGCAATTCCTCCCCTCCCTGAGCTCTTTCCTGCACACATGCACAGAAACATTGTCCGCAGAACCCTGGCTGCGCTTGTGAGGAAATTAAATTGGGTTGGAAAGAGCTCCCCAGCCTGTTCATGCCTCCAAATCTTTGACTGGACTTCCTTCCTGGGGCCTCTGTTGACTTTAGGGAGAGGTGCCAGAGCAGGGTTAAGCAGGAAAGAAACTAGTATCACCAACTCAGGGAGAAATGACCATGCCGAATCCAAAGGGACCACGACCCACAAAACCTGGCTTAGCCAAGAGCCCTGGGATTAGCAAGCAGGACCCCAAATCCTCTGTCCCAACTGGCTCATCCACTCCAGAGAAAACAAGTGTATGCAGGATGCTCCCCTTTGGCAGCTGCTGGCATCTGTGTTTTCCTACTTTGATGCCTCTCCAGTATCCCCTGAAAGCTGGAGCTCCCAGAGCATAGGGTGACAGGCTAACAGCAGCCCCAGCAGCAGGACCATGCCTCTCTGCCCTCCTCTCCTGGTGCTGCCATGCTTGTTTCTCAACATGGGCTTTACAAAGTCGCTAGCAATCCTGCTAATGTGCAGCATCTGATCCTTCCCTGCCTAGTGATGACAGTAGCTGGAGCTCAATGGCATAACTATGTTTTGATCTCTTGTGCCAGACTTCCTAGACACGTGCTGGGTATTGACACCACCTTACAGGAGGGGATCTTGCTCTGGGAAACAGCTACCACAAGATCTGCTCACCTGGGAAGAAAGGAGGGAGAGCTTAGTGGGAAGCTCTAGTTTTAGCTCTTCAGGAAAGTCTTTCACCATTCCCACAGGGCTGGGCTAATAGGGATTAACCTGGGAGGACCTGGAGCACAGGGTGCACTGCTGGGGCTAGAGAGATGTTGCCCTCAAGTCAGGGCATGTGGTCCTCAGGTCACTCACTCCTTTAAGACTGCCCTCAGTGTCCATGAGCTGCAAGGGGAACCAAAGGCAGGAGCCTGGTGTGTGCACTGTGGCAAATGTCCTGCCAAAGTGTCTGCAATAAACAAATCAATAATTAAGGGAGGATGTACATTAGTCTTTGAACACACTCCAGGTAGAACTTATTTTGGCCCTTCCAAGGAAAAAGTGTGGGGTGAACAAAGGTGGAGGGGCTGCAGGAGGATGAGATGCAGATTAAGGATGAAGATGAAGGAACAGCAGGAGGAGGAGGAGATTTATCAGGCAGGCAAGTTGCAGGAGTAGGGACATGTGTGGGAAGCAGCCAGCTGGAGAAACCATTGGGGGTCCAAGGAGAAGGGGGATGTATGTATTTGCAGGGGCTGAAGTTGATATGCACAAGCACACCTGCAGGTGTGATAGGCAGAAAGTCCACATGCCTGAGCTGAAAAGTACACATTGTGCCACAAGAGACCATCATGGAGGAGCTGTGTAGAAAAAGCACAACACAAATGCCCCAGTCCCCCAACTGCAGACCTACAGTCCAAGAGAGCATCCTACAGTGGGAAATGATCTCTCAGGTCATTTTGGTTGGTCACAGACACTAGCAGGTAAAGCTCCAAGGACCCCACGCTCATCTGGGATACACTGGCAGGGTAGAAAGGTAGAGGAGGACACTAGCAAGCCCTGAAGATGTCTGGGCAGCAGTGCCACACTGGCACCCATACCACCCCTGCCACTTTTAATACCAACAAGGAAAAAGCCAAAACCTCACAGTGCAGATAAATCTTTGTTCTACTAAAAGAGGTTAAGTCCCCCACATCTTTTAGACCAAAGCTGAACAATTCTCAGCACTGAGCCATTCCCCCATCACCCCACCACTCTGAAAAGAGACTCCCCACCCTTACAGAGAAAGATCTCTCTGACATGATTTATGTTTGCTGCATATCCGAGCTGGCTTGCCACAAGCCTCTGCATTTGGGCTGGTGCTGGAAACCACACAAGAGCATCAGCTAATGTGAAACATAACCCACCTTCTCAGCGGGATGGGGTCCCCAGAGCCCATCTTCCCATTCCACTCCCCCCCAGCTCAGCACCCGCTCCCCCTGCCAGGCAAAGCTGTGGTTTGTGATAGCCTAAGGCATCAAGAGAGGTGGTACAGCAGCATTAACCACAGTCCTGGCAGCCCTGCTCCTCCCAAGGAGCTGATAAGGCTCTGAGAGAGCCCTGGAGAGAGATGGAGACAGGCCTCTACCAGCCAGAGATTCTCAGCCACCAACTGAAGAGCATCCAGGGGAGTCTGAGTTGATCCAAAATCTCAAACACTGAACAACTTTCATCCAGCAGAGGTTCCACTGTGAAGAGCTGTCACTGAAACCCTTGTGATGGAGTTCAGCTGAGTAAAATAAATAAAAGTGACTAATGACTGATTAAATATTAAAGGATCACTTTATTTTTGCAAATACACAGAACATTGCATACAGCTGGAATCTAGACATGGCCCCTACAGCTCAAATGACCAAAGATAGCTAAAATGTCACCAGGTTCTTCCTTGTGTTGGAATGAGGAGCATTTAGATCTCTGTTTCCCACTAAGACAGAGGTGAGTCTAGCAACCATCTCCATGTGCTGCTCATGTGCAGACTAGCCAAATGGAGCTTCTACAATGAAGACAGATAAGCTGAGCCTCCAGACCATGCTGTGCCAGTCTGACCTGCCAGTGTGTACAGACACTGCTGTGCTGAGCAGGCAGATTCAGTAGCAGTTGCTTCATCATGCTACAGGGGTCCCCTCACCTCCCTCAGTGATATGTCAGAGCTATCTAACATAGTGAAGATAAATATTTCCTCCTACTGCCTATTAACACTGGCTAGAGGGGAGCTGCTTCTCTCACTGGTCCTGCCACAAGCCCACACCATTTCACTGGCCCCATCAGCCCATCCTCATTCATTCCTCTTAGGGAAATCCTCCTTATATCCTCCTGGAGGTTTCCAAGGTGCTCCTGGTGCTATTTGTCCCCACGCCTGCTGCATAAATTGTTGCTGTGGTTTTGGTAGGCAAGGTCTGGCAGAGATGATGGAGCAGGCTGGGGGTCTGGTAGCTCTAGATGCTCTGGACCCAGATCCACCACCCCAAACCCACAGGAAGAGCAAATGGAACACCCTACCACATAGCAACCAGAGCAGCCTTGCTGCAGGACCCAGGTGCTGACCCAGAAGAAAACAAGGGATTGCATGATGCAGTATCCAAGTCCCATGGCTCAGACACAGGAACCCTGGGCTGAGCAGGCAGCACACATCCATACAACAGATGCATGTGAAGAGCATGTGGTCACTCCCCAGGCAGTTTGCACTGGGAAGAAGGACAGGTCTTCTTATGAAATAATTCCCTCAGCACCATCTCATTGTTTGCTCCATCCCCAAAAGCCCACTGGAGAGAGCCATCCTGATCCCAAACACAACTTCCATCAGTTATTGCAACTGAGCAAGTACATTTGTCTTGGTGCTAATTTTATTTTTTTGGCTAGGAGTAGTCCAAGAGGTACTACAGCATCACATGTGCACCAGTCCCATCTCTGGAGGATCCCAAGAAAACTACTGTCCTGCATCCATCCCTTTCCCTGCCTTCTCCTGTTGGCCACAGCCATTACCCAAGCACAGAGAGGGAAGCTGCTCACAAAATCCTGGTTATTAGGAACTCAAAGGGAAAGGAAACAATGAGTGCCAAATGGCAAAGGATAAAATCAATATGGGGAGAGCTGTTATTTAAGCTTCTGAGCTCCAGGGTATTACAAACATTGGAGAGCAATGAAATAAAAATGATACATAAAGTGACAACCTCATCATGTCTGTATAGCTGACGCCCTTAGCAGCTGTTTGGTCTGAACAACAGAAGTAAATCCAAATCTGTGCCTGCTGCCCAAGGCTGTCTGGCAATCCTAAGGGGGCATTTTGTGATCAGAGAAAGAGGAAATTACAGTGTATTTTTGCCAACTGGATCATTTTGAACCTCCTTTGGTCACCGTGCCCTGGAAGCCCGGAGGATCATATAGTCAGTGACCCACTCCATGGAGTAGCACACCAGCTGTTCTAGAAGAGATTGGGTCTTTGCTGCAGATGGAGGGGACCTCATGGGACATCCTAGCAACTTCAGGGGTACAGGGTTGCAGTAGGGTTCCCTGGGCACAGAATGCAGCCTGCTGCCATGGCCAGGAGCTGCTCTCACAGGACACCAGGCTCCTGGCTGACCATGAGCCAAACAGCACCACACTGGCAATGCTGGAGAGAGATCCTGCAATCCAGGAGTGAAAACACTAGACTAGCATGCAAAGTGTCCTTTCCTTCCTTCCTGACACCCTCTTATCACCCTTTAAAGCTTCCCCACACCAACACAAGCAGTAACCTTTTTATTTCTCTCTATTGTTGGAAAATTGAGATTTTGGTTTTTTTTCCCCAGCTTTCTCTGCCTCTCCATCATCTCTCCTCCCAGCTCTGCCTGCAAGCTGATCCTCACTGCCAGGCCCCCCCAGTGCATCCTTCTGCATATTGCTGCATGGGTACCACTGGTGGATGCCTTGGATCCCCCAGTAGCTGCTCAGGGCTAGGCTGGGCTGACAGATGGTAGGGATGGGGACCAAGCTGGTTGTTAGGTGCTTTGGGAGGCAAGGGGACACCTTGGAGGATGCAGAGCTTAAATACTGGTTTGAGGGAGGATGCTGCAGCAAGGGGGTTAGTACTGCCACCTTAGGGAAAGCAAAAGAAATGCTTAACCTGAGAGCTGGAAGAGATGTCACTCTCACCTTGGGTTGAAGATCAGCTCCTGTAAGGCCAAGGTAGGAGTTTGACCTCGCTGGAGGCATGGAGAGCTGGAGGAGAGAGAGTGAGTTAACCTCCTTACAGCTGTGCTCTACAGCTACTGCTGCATTAACCTGAGAGCATTGCCTGCTCTCTGCTGTCCCTGATGTTTGAAGTCTTTCCTGCTTTGAGAGAGAGGTGGAGGGTCCTAGCTGCAGCCACAGACACTGCCTAACCCACAGGGTTCTCCCACCCTTTCCAGTGTTCCTGGATTTATATTCTTTCCACCTTGTCCCAAGCCCTCAGCTGCATCTGTCCCAGTGGTTCTCCACTCCTGCATGTGACCCCAGTAGAACATGTAGCACAGAGCACCTCCATGGTAGGTGGTTACGTTGTGCTTTGCCTATTGGAATTGTTCAGAGTAGGGAAGAAGAAGAAGAAAGAAATAAGAAAGAGAAGCAGAAAAACAGCCTCTGATCTCTGCCTCCTTTCTGTGAAACTGCAACGAAGTGGCACAGAGTTGGGGCATTCAGGGCTTTTCCCATTCTGCTCTACACAGACTCAATTCCTGAAGCTGGGGGAGTGTGAGAAGCTGGGAGTGCAAGAACAAGGCAGGTGTACCTCCCCTTACAGACCTCCCAAAATCTTAGCCTACAGCACAGAGGAAAGCCTAGAGAAACTTGCCAAATGGAAGCATCCCTGTAAGCAGCAGGTTAAGGCAGGTTTCCTTGGATACAGGGAGCACTCCAGCTGTTTAGCAAATGGCCAAGAGAAAACTCCAGTCTTGCTTTACAAAAGAGGCAGGGACTGATGCCACCCTCTTCTGGCTGCAGGGCAGCCGGGAAGAGGATGTGCTGGGTGCCATCTGGGTGCTGGCTGAGAGTCCACCAGCTGTGAGGAGGGTACTGATGCCTGCTGGGCTGGGATGTAGGCCACAGAGGGTAGAGCTTTTGTCCCATGTTGATTTTCAGGCTGGTCCTTTGCAAAGTGCTCATGTTGAATGAGTGGATGAAAAAGGTCCAGCTTTAGTCCATCTGCACTGGTGAGCAAGGTTCTTTATGCATAATTTAGTGCCAAGGAGGGTGCACCTCAAAGTCCTGAGGGATACTTTTTTGTCTGCATTCACATCCCAAGCTGTGTCCCATAAGCAGGCATGCAGCATCTCAGAGCCTGTCAAGCTGACCAGCCAGGAGCTGTGATGGGCAGCTGCATGCAAAGGAGACTTGCTAGAAGAGTCCCTCCCCAGGGAGGTGGAAGGGCTTTTCCATGTAATTAAGCAAGCAACACAGGCTGGAAGAAGCCTTGTGATGAGACACGATATGCAGCTCTGTTCATAGCTGAAACCTTGGGTTGCAAATGATCCCACGGGAAACACAAGAAGGAAAAAAGGAACTTATGCATAAGAAGAGGGAGCAGGTCTTCTGTCCTTCAAACTCACCCCACAAATTCAGAAGATGTCAAGGCACAAGCCTGATGGGGAGGTGTTGAGACTGGTGGCAACCCTGGGAAAGGTCCCTCATGTTCCTGTATGTCTGTGGCAGCCCAGCAGTCCAAAGGGGGCTGGATGGAAAAAACAAGACCAAGTACAGGCTGTACCCTGTTTATTTGGTGTGACACTTTCTTCTGTTTTAAGTGGGTTACTTTTTTGGAGGGGACTAAGCTAAAGCAATGACATCTGCACAGAAAATGAGAATATCACTAGGACAAATCTGGGGTGAAGTTTGGCTGGCCTTCAAAGCAAAGCCAATGAGGCTTCTTTAACTGGAGAGGGAAGATGCACTACTGTGCGTGTCCCTGCTGGATGTTCAGTTTAACACAGCCCAGCAATTCCCAGGATGGTGACAGAGAGCCCTGGCTGGGCTACTCCAGCCATTTTTCAACTCTGCTGCATCTTTCCCTTCGTTTACTCAAGTCATTGTTAGGCAAATGCTCAGAGATGACACCAGCAGCAACACAAGGGAAGGCAAAGCTTCCACATCAATGCACATGACTTGACAATGCAAATAGCTTGGGAGACACAGTGCATAGGTATATATTATTAAGCAGCAATAAATGAATGAATTTCCCGTACTTGCTTGGTGGGTAGGGGAGGGAGGATTCAGGAATGATCCAGAGAACCAACAGCCTGATGCACTCCCTTCTCAGCTTGTCTCTTATCAAGTGGCTAGTTTGCCCTGGGTGTTTGAAATTCATCCAATTAATATTCTTTGTGCATTTAGGTGTAATAAAATGAGGATAATTAAACCTAATGAACTCATGTTTTCATGTGTTCTACCCTCCTTATGCCTTCTTGTTCCTCTTATAGCATCCAGTGAGACACCAGGGCATGCCTGAGGGATTCAAATGGGGCATGGTAAGGGGTTTGTCAACACAGCCCTGCTCTGGATAGTCCCAGATGTCCAAAGCCCCACAGAGGAGAAGGGATAGATAACAAGCTCTCATCCCTGAACTGTATCACAGTATGTCAGGGGTTGGAAGGGATCTAGAAAGATCATCTAGTCCAACCCCCCTGCCAGAGCAGGATCACCTAGACAAGCTCACACAGGAATGTGTCCAGACAGCTCTTGAATGTCTCCAGAGGAGAAGACTCCACAGCCTCCTGGGCAGCCTGTTCCAGTGCTCTGGCACCCTCACTGGAAAGAAGCTCTTCCTCATGTTAATACTAAACCTCCTGTGGTCCAACTTCCCTCTTGTCCTACCATTGAATGCCATTGAGCAGAGCCTGGCTCCCTCCTCCTGACACTCACCCTTAACATATTTCTAAGCATTCCTGAGGTCTCCTCTCAGTTTCCTCTTCTCCAGGCTGAAGAGACCCAGCTCTCTCAGCCTGTCCTCCTAGGGCACATGCTTCACTCCTTTAATGATCTTGCTGGCCCTGTGCTGGACTCTCTCCAGGAGCTCCCTATCCTTCTGGAGCTGANACAACTCTCTGGGCTTTGTCCTTCAGCCAGTTAATCTATCTCACAGCACAGTCTCCCAATCCATACTTCTTAAGTTTGGCAATGAGGATACCATGGGAGACAGTATCAAAAGCTTTGCTAAAGTCAAGGAAAACCACATCCACTGCCTTCCCCTCATCTCTCCACCTAGTTATGCCATCATAAAAGGCTATCAGATTAGTTAAGCATGAGCTCCCCTTGTGGAATCCATGTTGACTATTCGTGATAAGCCTCCTTTCCTCCAAATGATTGGAGATGGTGGCAAGTAGAAGCTGTTCCATCACCTTTCCAGGGATGGAGGTGAGGCTGACTTACCTGGGTCATCTTTCTTGCCCTTTTTGAAGATTGGGATAACATTGGCCTTCCTCCAGTCCTCAGGCACCTCTCCCGTTCTCCAGGACCTAGGTAGAACTGGCCTAGGTATCAGCCCAGATGCAGAAGTGGCCTGGGATGGATGGCTTGGACAGCTAGAAGACTGATAACAGGAAGCATGGTGAAAGGATCAAATAATGGTGTCCCCAGTTACAGATGGACCTAAAGTAAGTTGGCTCCATTGAAGAAACCTAGGAGCTTACCATGCCTCTGAGGACAAAGAAATTCCACAGTGCCCTCTTAAAGACTTGCCCTGGTATGAATTGGCAATGGTATGCTCCCAGAACTGTCACTAAAGAAGTGGGAGAGGCAAATGTACCCAGCAGGCACTGACACAGGGAGATGCCATAAAGGTCTGTGTCCAGTGCCACAGTTACACAGCCAGCAGCTGCAGTGGTAAGAGAAAGGAACATACCCTTGGATGATCTTTTCTCAGGGTTCAGCCACCACTTTGGAGCATCTCTCACCAACAGAGTCTCTTGTGCACTGAGGAACCAAGGCCATATCATGTTGAAGGCAGGACTTAGGACCTGAAAATTTACATGGAGAGCACTGCATTTCTTCCCCAGAACTGGATGAAGAGTGTGTGGTTATGAGCACGGCCATCAAAGAACCACAGAGCCTTTTAGCATCCATTATTTGCAACAGCTGCTGAGCAAACAAATGTGACCACATCAGTCACTGGGCCCTTCCCTAGATGAAAGCTGTTTGCATCAGCCCATGCCTCCCCCCCAGGAAAGAGTAGCTGACCCTGAGGGACTGTGGTACAAACCCATCCCCCTTTCTCTTCTGTAGGCTTGCCAGGAGGAGACAAAATGGGATATCTCACCTCTCCCTCCCTCTATCATGCCTTGTTCAAAGGTGTCACCATGGTTCTTGCATCATCACCTGTGGGTCACATCTTCTTCCCCAGGTCAGCTGAGTAAGCCCCACTCATGGGCAGGTTTGGGAGGTGTGTGCATGTCCCCAGTAGGATAAAACAGCTAAGGTTCCAAATGTGGGCACCAACACTTAGAGGTCATATCCATGTGAGGACCTTCCTTCAACCTTGCATCACCTGCCCTGATATAGAGGAGGTCCAAGGCTGGGTATCAGCCCAGTGGGGAGCCAGGAGGATTTGGCTGGTATCCTAAGGGTGGGTTTCCTTGGAAGAGCAGACAGTGAAGAGTCTTACTGATGCCTTTTCCAACCCCAGACCTGCCCTGACTTCAGAGCAAAGGCTTCTGGTTTACCAGCACACTGGGGCCCCTGCCCCCTCTCCACCTGCTTGCCTGTTTATCTTCAGGCTGCCAGCTTAACAGGATGGTTTATTTATTTATTTTATTGGTCTTTCTCTCTTTACTCTCCCTTCTATTCCTCTCTCTTTTCCCTCTTGTCTTTTTCTTTTTTATGAGTTGTGCCTCACTTCTTGGTAAAGCACTTTAATCCATTTTAATGCCCCAGTTCTGCTCCTCAGTGACAGCCTGGTGGTTAGGCTAATGCGTCCTGCTCACCTCGGGGTTACTAATGAGGTCACAGTGAAGGCAATCTCCAAACTGAATAATTCACTAATCAGATGCTGCAGACTCCAGTGGTAAAATTTATTTCTGACACCTAAACAGCAAATGGGTTTGTGGGCACACACACACGTGCCTGCAGGCAGGCTTCTGCTCTTCTTCTTCTTTCTTCAGAGCTCTATTTGGTGAATTGGTGCTGGGCCATACCTTTAACAACAGGTCTCACCACGACAAAGACTGGCTCATCCCAAGCTCAGGGCAAGGAGGAACTAGTGTGATGGACAGGTGAATTGGGCAGCTCTATGGGCTGCTTGATTGAGTGGGATGAGAAAAAGATTTGGGAACAAAGACTCTCTAATGCCATGTACAAAGACTATCTGCTACCAGTTTTTGTCCTGGTCTTAGCCCTGGATGAGCTGCCTGGCCAAGTATCTGGAGGGACTCACCCTTGATTCTGATACAGGGAGCTAAGGGATCTTGAGACTAAGGGCTAGTTTTAATCTTTTATATCTTTATAGTTGGAAAATAGCAAAAACATGCATTGACTCAAAGCATCCAGCCTGTGGAGGGTTTGGTGCTGGCAGTGCTAATCTCATACTCTCTCCCTCCAGGACAAGTCCCCCAGATATCTGCTCACCTCTGCCACTTTGTATTATCCAAATAACATCATGTAAGTTCCCTCTTGTCCCTTTTCTGTATTGAAAGCAATGGCTTTTACTTCTAAAAGCCACCTCCAAGAAATTATATAGTAATAATCCAATTAATTTGTATTTCTAATAATAAAAGTCTCAGGAAGTCACTAGTAATAATTAACACTCCATATTCCTGGAGGAGACAGCAGTCTGAGAAATTTTGCTTCTCTGTTGTTAAGGCAGAAAAGAGGTGGCTGTGCACCCTCAGCATGGGGTGCATGTTGGACAAACTTCCTCCTTGCCTTGGACCTGAACCAATGTTACCTCAACAGACAGCCAGAGCTAGAAAGCCCTGGGAGGCTCCACCAGTGCTTCCCATGTATGTCCTCTTCCACAGAAAGGCTGGTTTTCTCCTGAAATTGCCAACCCTCCTCCTGATGCTTCTTCTGCAAGAGAGAGAAGGAAGTTTGGGAGCTGCCTGGGTGGAAAATGGCTCTCTAGATGAGAAGTGCAAGAGCTGGATGTGGCTAAGATCTGTTTGAGGAGGATATCATCAGCCATGGAGGGCTGTGACATCTCTTCCAGCTGGATTTGGGCTGTGCTGAGGGGAAAAGAGAGCAGAGCTCTTTTAGAGAAGAGCAGCTGCCCACTAAAAGTATAAGCTGAAGCTGCTCTTGAAAAGGGGTGGTGAGGATGTGGTGAGGGAGCTGGACATATGGAGAAGGAATAGCTCCTTGAGCCCGACTACAACATTGCTGTAAGCTTTGCCCCAGCCAGAATGTTCCTTGGAAACAAGCAAGTTGCCACAGCCAGGAAAGGTGAGAGGACATGAGGGAGCAGGTCTGTAGATGAAGCATTAGGGATATGGGACACAAAACGTCTAGAAGGGAAAATAATCCAAGCAGAGAGAGGATTTGAATCTGTGCTCCTCAGCCCTGAGCCAGTGCCCTGCACACCAGCCCAGCCCTCCTCTCTCAGTACCTGAGGGTTTGGTTTTCCTCAGAAAATAAACAAACAATAAAATCTGAGCATGATGATGAAGCTGGCTTTCTTTTCCTGTGGCCAGCTCCAGTAATTACTCAGCTAAGTGCTCATCCATGGTGGGGTTTGTTCAGATTAGTTATACAGTTTGGCCCATCCTTGCTTTCCTGGAGATCCAGAAGATGATCTTAATCACAGAGCCCATGCACATCAGCTGCAGAGACAAGGTGCAGGAGAGGTGGCTTGGTGGGCAGCCAGATCCCACAGCCTGCCACTGAAACTCCCCCTGCAAACTTTTTTGTGAACCATCCCTGATGTGAGATGCTGCCATGCTGGACTGAATGGTGCTGTCATACTAGCTCCACAGGGGATTTGTGGGTCCAAAGAGAAGCAAAGGTGTGAAGAAGAGGAAGAGCAGATCCTGAGGGAGCCAGTGCAGTTGCAGCTGATGGTTTCCCTGTCCCAGACACTCACAACCCTGGCCAGGGAAGAACTACCAAGTGGTCATGGAACTCCCACACCGTTGCCTCACAGGAAGGGTCAAGCAGAGCTCATCTTCATCAGAAGTCACCCTTTGATGTCCAGCCATTCCCCTGGGGAGTGGATCACATATGGCCCAAACACAGAGCAAACCCTAGGATGCAACATGAGCAGGGAGTGAAATTCCCTTGCTGCTTCCTTTTGGCAAAGCTTTCACGCTGACCCCTTTTTGCAGTGGCCTTTCAGCAATGCCTCTGTTTATGGCTGAGGATGAGGAAGCTGGAAATCCAGGCTCCAGGCGAGTGGCTAACACAGCATGGAGCCAAAATGGTCCAGTGATGAAATGTCTCAGCACAAGCAACAACCTGACAAGATGCCACCTTTTCTGAAAAAGGGTCCATGGCCAAGCAGTGTAAGCCCCAGTCTGGCTCTGGGGATGAAGGAACACACAGGGGACAACCACGAGAGCAAAAGGAGGCAGGTACCACAAGCACAATAAGGTGGTGAAGAGGAAACCTCAAACCCTGAATAATCCAGGAGAAACAACTCTCACCACCTGGAGCAGGGGACCAGGGGCCAAGAGAGCCTCCTTTGAGTGCCAAGCACTGCCAGGCTTCCCATCTAACTGCTGAGCAAGATTATGTGATAAATGATTGCATTAGCCCGGACAGCTTCTCATTTTCCTCCAATCTGGCCTGTCTGCCCTCTTAGTACGGGGCTCCTGATAACATTTCTCCCTTCACTGACTTCATTTTTCCTGTTAGGTTGTCAAGCTGTCAGGGGGAAGAAAGGAGAAGCATGGACAAGGCTGTTACTGTCTGTGCTCTGAGAACATCCTGTGCCTCTGCTGTCCCTACCTTCCCCAGCCCATCCCAGGCAGGTGCCTTTCCACCCTCTGCTCCACTTCCTCGAAGACCTCTGTGGGCATCACTTGTATCCCCACTTCTGCTCAGGAGACAGTGGCCTGCCTCTTCCCCTAACCATGTGAAGGATGCAGTGAGATTTTAGGGAAATTAAGGTTAGAAGTAGTTTTACAGACACTCGCTGGCTGAAGAGTTATACATTCATAACAGTATTCTGGGGGAAAGGCTCATGAGCCCTTCTGAGTGAAGCAGATGCTCCTGTCCTAGTTGATTGTTGTAGGAGGGGACTAAACCGACTGTGGGAACCAAGCCAAGCTTGGTCTGGTGCAGCTTGCTTCTTTTCTCCACAGCCTGCTTGACGTTTCTGCTGTGAAGACAAGATGGGGAGGTTAGAGGGAAATTAGCTTTCATCAGAGTCTACTGTGCAGTGTTCAACTTGGTGTCCAGGCAGCAGCCATCCCTCCTGTCACCCAGTGATACCATGGAGTGGAGGTGGTGGCTCAAAGAAGACTGTAGCTCCAGGGTTCTCTAGTCCAGACCAGAGACACAGTTAGGGTGAAACCAGTCCCATCACCCAGCATATCTCCAGTTCCTCCTAAAGTTTAGGAGGATGCTGGAGGAGGAGGTAGGTGAGCTTGAGGCTTCAGCTGAATTAGGAGAGATACATATAGCCAGAGATAAACATCTGGACCTCTCCTGGGTCCTTGAGGCTAAAAAGATAACGGTCCAGACAATATTTCAGCTACCCTGCTCCCACACATGGACATTTTTGATAAACCCATGTCTTGAACTTGATTTCCAGAGAGAACATTGTGCTTCTTTGACAGCATTGTCAGTCAATGCTTACTTCCTAAACACCAATATTTTCAAGTCCAAATGTCCTATGGTCGAGATCACAACAGCGTTCAGAATAGGATTCTTTCCTCCTAACCCCAGATTGAGAGAAATGTTCAACAGCTTTCCTATGCTCTGAATCCTTGTTCCTCCATCTGCTAAAATGGCATGATAATAATATTTGCACCTTCTACGCATGCCTAATGCAGGTGACATGCTGTGAAATCCTTGGGTGGAAGATGTCCCATAGCTGCAATCCTCTCACCTGAGTGAAAGCAACACTGGGAGCAATGGTGCTGGTACCTGAAGACTTTCTAGGATGTGTTGCACATATAAAGCATAAAATACCTCTCCAATCCCCCTGTGAGGGTGCTGGGGAAGTCTAATTATTCCTAGCAAGAGAGTAACCCTCCTTTCCACTTAGCACAGGGCAAGGAGGGACTTCCATGTCTCATTCCTCATCAGCCCCCATAGGTAGCATTCCTTCATGTTGATACAAGGGTTAACAGCCATTTTTAATTGCATTAGAGAGGCAGTTAAATTCCAAGGAGGCCCATTCCCTGGACTCACTCCCTTCCAGTGCATCGCAATGAGCAGATCAAACAGCAGCAGTTCCGACATGGAGATCGATCCGGGACGAGGGGAGAGCATCCGGGAGCTGGGAGCATGGTGGAGGCCGTGGGCAGCATCCTGCTCCACCAGTGGAAATCTTTGCAAACCTTGTTAAGGAAGGGCTAAATTAGGATATCAGGTACCAGGGAGCAGGGGATGGCTGCAGGCAAGGCCGTGCAGCCAAGAGAGGGGAGAGTAGGGTGAGCTGGGATGTTATCACTTTGCTGCTGCTCCATGAAAAAAGTGCTGAGTGAAGTCAACGTGAGGAGTTTTGGCTTTTCAACACCAAGGAGAAAACCACCTTCCCTAGGTGGGATGGGCTCAGCTGCTGGGAGGGCTGAGGCAGGGTAACAATTCTGCCTGGCCCTATTTCAGTGTTATTTAGGGGCTAGGCAAGAGGCCAGCGTGTAGAAATTGGCAAAAAATGCTCATTTTCTCTTCCAGTGCCTTCCCTACACCCCTTCATTAGAGAGCCTCTTTAGCTATTTACCTGCTAGATGGGGCTTTTGACTGAACTTGTCAATATTTGCATTAGTGCCCTTTGAAGTGGGTGAAGCTTGGATACAGCAGCAGAAATCAGGTTGCTCTGCAAAATTTCCACACACTTCTTCTCTCCAGATTTGACAGATGAAATATCATTCAGGAGGAGAAAAATCTTATGTGGAGAGAGAGGTCAGCTCAGAAAGAAGATACAGGGACATGGAAGATGTCTGGGAGATGAATTGCTAGCCGTGGGCTTCCCAAAGAGCCAGTGCTTCGACAAGGCTCTGGCAGTAGATGGAGAGGCAGTTATGGGGTACCTTGCTCCTGCCACAGAAGGGTGAGACCCCCAAAATGGAGCTTATAAACCCTGAAGCAACCATGAAAAAGTGCAGACCAAGAGTCTGCAAAGCCTGCCAGCTCCTCTAAACCAAATTTCTGCCCCTTAGCTCTCCTAGCTGTCACCACTGCCTTGGCCTGGCCACACTGTTCCCTGTGCTGCCTATCTGGAAGCTGCTCTTATGGTTTGCCTGGGTTTGACGCCCACAGAAGCACCATGCTGGTGGCTGAGGAGGTTGGAGCACTGCAAAGGGGTCCCCCAGTTGCCAGCTCAAGCATACAGCTAGGAGGGGAGAGGACCTCTCTGCAGAGACAAGATCTCATAGTTCCTGGTGTGCAGTTATTTTCAGATAATTAGTCTCTCAGAAGAAGGAGATATCAGTCACTGCAGGCCCTGATGAGGTGTCAGCCTGCTGTTCACTAAAAGTAATTGCTTTTTCTCTCCTCCTCACTGAAGGGAAACTGAGGGTCTCCCAGCTAGTTCTCTGCAGCAATAATTTCTTTTCCTAAGCTCCTAACCAGCTCAAGTGTTGCTGATTCCCCTTGTCTATCCACGTTGTTTCCATCCTCCATCCAATGCTTTCTCCACCCTGGAGACTCATAGGACTCAGCACAACTGAGATTTGTATCCCCCTGGGTGCCTCTGAGCTCCTTGGTAGCTTGGGAGTCTACCCCAAAGGCTTTCAAACAGAGGTGCATCACAGCCAGACACTCATGGAACCCACTTTGTTTCCTACCACAGGTCCCCAGAGTCTCTCTGGGACCCCATGGAATCTGAGTTTAAGGAGAGAGAAGCTATCATTAATGAAAAAAAAAAAGTTCCCATCCATTTTCTTTTACTGCTCTGTCTAGAAGGAGGATACAGCTGTCCCACAGGGAATGGCTGATCTGCATTTTGACAGGGACACAGAGCCAAGTGGACCATGTAAGTATCAATTTTCCAGAGTGGGCAGATCAAGTGTAATTATAGACCATGCCAGAGTTTATGGCCATGGAGAATCTCTCTGACTGACACTAAAATGCTTATGAAGTTGTTTTGAACTTTTTCCAGAAGAAAGGGATCCAACATGGGGCATCCCAGCCCCTCTTTCTGCCCTCCAAATATCAGATCACCTTGGAAGAAGAGTAACCAAGCAGTAAATGGCTATAAATACTAGAAAAGTAACACACGACTTCACCTTCCTCTTCAAAACAGCAGGTAAAATGTGAGAGATTGGGCTGAAACTCTCAACAGCTCAAAGGGAAGACTGCAGCAGAGAGGTTGCTTTGGGCTGGGCCATACCTGCTGAGCCCCACATATAAACAGATTATGAAACATCTCCAGGATCCTGGATTGGATAGAGATGGATCCTGATACGTCCTCTATTATTTCTCTTATTTCCTCAGCACCAATATTTCTCCAGGATCTAATCTAAACAACCACCAGGCAAGTGCAAGTACAGGTTTGCTCCATGAGACCTTGCATTGGCTGCTACTGGGAGACTTCACCTTGTGTTTCCTGCTATAAGCTGAGTTAACCTCCACTGAATCTGGTGCAAGCAGCATGGAGAAGGTCAGATTTGTCTCCAGGAACTCAAAGCCACTCCAATGCTTTGGCACTGATCTGGAGAAATGATTCTCCCATTTGGGCACAACTCCCTCCTCACAGAAGTCTTCATCTTTCATAAAAAGAACTTCTCTGTGAATTACGAGGAATGAGCCACACGAGACACCAGGCAGTCTCCTGAGAAACATTTAGACTAAATCTAGGCTCTCCAGTGAGTCAGTAGCAAAGTACGTGAGAAAAAAAAAATGCTTTTAGAAAAAAAGAGAGATGTTCTGAGAGAAGGAAAAAAGCCCTTAGAGCAGACATCTAATAGCATGGTCATGAAACAGTGGAATAAAAGAAAGGACATGAAATAACTGGATTGGTGCAATCTTTCCTAATTTCTGAATCACCACCTTTTTGGGGACCTGTAAGCATGGATTGGGAGAGTCCACCCAAGCACACCTCACCTGGGTAACCAGGCAGATACATCCATGCTGCTATCTCCTTCTCCATCCCTTCTCCCAACACCCCCTGAGACCATCCCACCCACAGATGATAGGACTTCTCCAAGCCCAAGATATCTCACAAGGGGATGCTGGTCTGTGAAGAAGCAATGGTTTCAGATGTCCTGCCTGTGGCATTCCCAAATAGCTACCTCCATGTAGATACTCTTTGTGGGAGAAGAGAAATTTCCCTTCCAGAATAATTACTCCGCTTGGAAGCACACTAATTAGCCGGGAACAAAGTGGCTCGAGTGTCCGCATGGGGAGCTATTGTGGAATAGCTTATTCTGTCAGAGCTATTCTGGGCAATTTCCTCTCACAAACAGGCCATGAGATTTAATTTTCCTTCTTTCTACAAACAGATGATAGGTCTGTGCTTACCAACCCCAAATTATCCCAGCCTTCCCTGACTGAATCCTGAATTCTGGCTGAATTGTCCTGAATCCTCCTCTTTTTTGGACTCTCTACATCTTTTTTTATTATTATTATTATTATTATTTTTTGAGTGGAGAGGCCTAGATCAGGAAGATTTACACCACCAGGACTCTGGACATTTTCCAAAGGGTGAGGTCTAACCCAGCATAAATTAGCCTGAACAATGGCAAGTGAGGACAATGTTCTGAGCATCCCATGAACACGCCGAAGACTTACGCAATACATGTTTACCAGACAAAAGAAAAGACAGAGTGGAAAAAAAACCCCACCCCAATGCCAAATGGCTCTGTAAACACAAATACCCTCTCTTAACTCAAATTGCAGCTTTTCAAGAAATGCATTATGAGTTTCATTAGCCTGTAATTAAATTCACCTTTCCCCAGCATGCGAGATGGCAATGAAAAAGGGAAGGAAGACACTGGGACAGAAGAGAAGCCCCTGGTGCTCATGGGGTTGAAAGGTGGGAGGAGACTAGGAGCTGTTTTGTGGAGCTTTTAACATCCAGGTGCTCCAGTGGTGGGCAAACTGGTGAACATCAAGGCAGACCCATCTCTTGCATAAACATAGCCTTCTCAGCTGGCTCTTTTGACATCCCCTTGGCCTGATTGATTTTCTTCATCTCCCTCTACACACAGCAGGTCTCGCAAATATGGAGAGGGAGAGCAGACTAGAAACACAAGAGCAACTTCACAGCAAAGCAAGAGAGACATGGGAAGGACCAAGACCAGCTCCAGCAGACAACACAGAGGGTGACTTCAGCTGTGGGTCCAAAAAGGCTCAGAGATAGCACTAGCCAGCCTGGGATGGATGAGGACACCAGGGACATAGTGCATCAAGGCACTGGTGGGACAGGAGGGCACTGCCAGGGAGCTAAAGAGCTTTGGAGAGCAGAGGACAAATTATCAGCTTGGTAAAAGCATCACCACTTTGTTTTCACTTGTACCTGATCTTCTCAACATCTGTCCCACTTTATGACAGCTCCCTTATTTAAAAATATACCCTTGGGAAAAAAAAGAAAAAAAGAGAGAGAAGACAGAAAAAACAACTCTGCAATTTGTTCCTCCAAGCTGGGCTGCCTTTCTGGCCCTGATTTTATCAGAGTGGAGACAGGCTGTCCTTGCAGAATGATTTTACCATCTTGAAAATGATTACAGAGCTGCACAATGCCTTCAGCTCCCCGTGTAACGATATTTTTATACGCTGTCTCGTTAGATCACCGCCTGGGTTGAGGATGTTTTCAAACATTGTCTCTTCATGGTCGGCACACCGCGGTACTAGGAATAGAGTGATGAATTGGAGGGAGTTCAGAGGGCAGTGGCAATAATCAGAAATCTGATTTACAAGGAAATGTTAAGAAAGCTGAATCCATTTTGCTTGGCTAGAGCGGAGAACTGAGCATCTACCCACAAAGATCTGGAAGGGCAAGAAGCAGGTGCTGGGGAAGGTGGTACCTCGTGTAGAAGTAGAGGAAAAAAATCATAAACAGAGAAGCACAGATGCTTTCTCCAAAATGTATTGGTTTTCAGCAGTTCTGCTATGGATTTGTGGAAGGATCACCGCTGAAGGGACAGGAAAACTCAACTGGAAACATTAGGAAAAAATGACCCCCTGGGGAATAGTTCTGCTTCAGCTGAGAGGTAGGTTGCAAGACTTACTAGGTCGGCTTCTTGCCCAGCCTCCCTGCTTCTAAGCCATGGCACACCAGCCACTAGTGACCTGAGCGATTGGCCAAGCTACACTCAGAAGGTGACAGGTTTCAGAGCTCACTGTCAACTCTCAGAGTCACCTGAGTCCCCTGTCCCCCATCCCTGCAAATACCATTCATAATGTGCTTCACACTTCGGGTTTTTCCTCTTTATAAATGTCTGTACTCTCGCATTGTTGCACTCCATGGACCAAGGGTGTGAGCAGCCTGTGATTAGAGGAGAACAAAATGCTGGTTATGGGTTAATTAGCTAGACTAATAAACTCCCTGTAGCTTTGTTTAGGAGAGAAATTGCATTTCATCACACAGACAGACAACAGTGAAGAACATGGAGGGGAAGAATGTTTGTCTTAGAAAGGTTGAAACTCAGCCCCTGGGAAAGCAGGAGGGAGGGAAAGGGATGTCCTGCATGGATGTAGTTGGACAGCAGCAGATGATAGACGTGTTCATGCCTGTTCCAGACCTATGGACAGGCTGGAGGATCAAACTGGGGCTGCTGGAAAGGTCAGGGGAGCCACAGTGGGAGGAAAGCCTAAATCACACTCATGAGAAACATTTTCTCCAAATGCAGTCCCCAGCCACAGCCAAAGGTGCATTGGGACCTGGCAGGGAAAGCATCCAAGTGAGACAGGGCTGGAAGGTATCCCAGCAGGAGCCAGGGCAAGGGGCAGGTGCTGTGGGGACACTTCTGGTACTAGAGAAAAGAAAGAGATTTGGCCAAACTTCACCAGGGCAGCAGCACGTGTGTGAGACCACAGGAAGGAGACAATCCTGCCCAGGGGAAGTCTTAAATGATCTACAGTGCTTCCATAAAATAGTTGTTTCATTGCTCATTTCTCTCTGAATCAAATGTTTATCTGAAGTGGCTTTTCTTTCTTTCCTTTGGTTCGTTGTTGGTTTTTTTGGTGGAGGACTTGGAATCCCCAGCACCAGCACTCATCTTCCTGGTGGCATTTCTGCTCCCAGATCTCCCCACAACAACCAGGCATCCTGGAAAAAGCCGAGATGGCCTTACCAGACTCTTTCCACAGACCAGGTGCCTCATCAGCCATGGGATGGTTATCTTGAGCTCAGCATCTTGGTCCAAAGCTCAGCCGTGGGCAATGGCCCTTTCTACTTTCACCTACCCATGATGGGAGAGCATGTGCAAAGCTCTGACATAAGAGTAAATCCCATCACATTCCATGAGGAATTTGAGAGGACTTCTCTTAGTGTGCATTGCATCCTCATCCCTCAGCCACTGGAGGTACCATGAACAGGCTGGGCTTACCTGAGGATGCTCAGCTCTTGAGGGCTGTGCCTTAGCTGTGTCCAAGCCATGCCTGTGGATTGCTCCATGTACACACAACAAATTTAATTGGAGAATTGGAGAATACATCCCTGAAGGGACAGTCTAAACATACCCTACTATGAGTGTAATGAACCCATTAACAAGCTGGATGGCCACCAAATAATGTCCTGTGTTTAGGATCACAGAGAGGGGAGGGGAGAGTAGGGACAGCCCCAGAGGGGCTCTCTATAGGAATGGAAGACCTCCATGTCTCCCAATGGGACTGACTGTGGGCTACTGGAAGGGGATATCTCTGCCAGGTGCCCAAGCTGGATGAGGAAGGGGTCTCCTGTGAGGATCTCAGGTGGAGATGGTGCACGGGGAAGCTGCTGGGAAGGTTCCCCCATATCAGAGGAGTTGGTTTCAACCTTTCTGAGCTCTCCCTCATTTGCAGCCTTGCCCCTCTTGGATGAGTTTCCAGCAGAGGTTATATTTCTGGCTGTACTCACTGAGTAATTAAAAACATTCATTTAAAAAATAGCAAACCCAAACAAACTAGAAATCAGTCAAATTTCATCAACAAAGACTGCTCTAAAGCAACTGGAACCTACAACCACAGAAAGGTTTTTATTCGCAGTCCATCACCCTAGGTTTGAGGTAAAATCATCTTCTCCATATAGAAAAAGCTGCTATTATCATTTTCTCCAGTCAACAATCCCTCCTGGACAGAGCTATATAAATCCCAGAGCCTTGTGAGAAAGAAGACACAACCCAAGATGACTCCCAGGGTCTCAAAGAAGGCCACCTCTCCAAACCACACTGCCATTGTCCAGCCAACAATAATGGTCCCCAGGAGAATTTTATCACCTAAACTCCACACATGGGGTTTCAACCACTTAAATCTCCTTCCTGTACCATAAGTAGGCAAGGCTAGAAATAATGGTGATGGAAATGGTGGTGGAGGGGTGAGAGGTTCTGATGTGATGATTCAAAGGTTTTCCTTCAAAATATTTCTAATTGAGCATTTACCTAAGCTGCATTCCCTGCCACACAAAGCCATTGCTTAGAGCAGTGTGTACAGCAAGGCAATTGCCTTTTTATTTTGCTGGGTTTTATTCCTCACTGGAAAAGGGGAAGGAGGGGGGAGAAGCCATCATTCCGGATTTTTTTATCAGGTTTTAGCCACTCTGCCTGATATTCAATAAAAGAAAGCCTATCTCTGTTATAGATGAGTAGCCCTTTACAGAGCAGTCATTGCCTGCAAAGTAACCTTTAAGCACCTGGCTGTCCCTTAAGTTAATGCAGGTAGAGGATGAAGAGGAAGCTACAGTCACTTCTGTATGTTTGAAAAATGTAGCTATTTCTCTTAAAATTCAGCAGCCAGCCACACATGCTTTGATTGGTTTCATTGATGTTGCTGTTTTCAGTGTTCCCAAAATCACTATCCATCACCTTCCCCCTGCCTGGCTCAGCCACTCAAGTCCCCATGCAGGCAGGAGGAGGGTAGCAGAACCAGACTGTGCTTTGGGAACCACCATCATGTCCCATTCCCACCACTGAGGTTTGGAGCAGAACACCCCTACACCTTCCCTTTTAGCAGTTCCTTCAAGGGAGCACACAAGGAGACAGCAGGTCCCCAAGTGAGAGACTGGGCAGCAAAGGGGGGGCTGATGTGCTCTCTCTACACATCTCTGGGTGTGACTTTTGCAACAAGGAGTGGCCTCAAGGTGACAAACAATCTCCTGGTGCAACATGTGCAACTGAGCAGTCAATGCCATCCCACCAGGAGATTGGGATCTATGTGTGCCTGATCCTGCAGATGCATCACACACTTCTCCTAGGGCTCGCCATAAGCATAAACTCTCCCAACTACAACGTGGGGAGAAAAAGTGAGTTCACAGCCAGGCTGTTAATATGGGCAAGGTTTGCTTAGATCTTCATGGCAGAGCCATGTTAGAGACTTTAGAGGCCTTTGGTGTGACAGCCTAAGATACCACCAACCTAACACGACAAAACCTAACCATTTTGCAGGAGAGATGATCCTTGCAGTTCCATCCTCCTTCAGGGACCACCACTAGGCTCAGGAAGGGCAGCACTGCAGGATGGGGCTGCAGGATGGCTAAGCAAGAAAGACACATGCAGGTCACTCACTGCCTTCCTCCACATGCATCCATCCCCGTATGTTCTGAGCCACATCAGCAGAGAAGAAACTCCCCTGGCTTTGCTGGTCTGTCTCTACAGGGAGGGATGGCAGAGGCCAGCCAGTGAATACACACGTGCCAGAGGAAACCTGAGCCCTCCTCATACGACTTGAGCCATGGCTGCATCCCATGTTAGGAGGTTCAGGATTTAGGGTATCCCTGGCACCTACTGCATAAGTGACAAGCAGCTGTCAGCAGCTTACGGGGTCTCCGACTGCCTGCAAATTTCCGCATTAAAGCTGTAAGCTCTCATGTCTCACTTGAGACCAATAAACCAGGATAGGGGAGAGGCTGTCGTGATAAATGGGGCATAAATCACACCTCCCCCCTCCTCCTTCCCTTTTCTTGGGGGGAGGTGGTGCTGCCAGAGCCTTTCATGAGCCCTGCTTCAACATGCTTAGACAGGTCCTCTTCTGCCTGTGCAGTCAATTAGAACTTCATCAGAAATCAATTTGCAAGGCCCAGCTGAGATGTACCTATAGATCAGGCAATGCCAAGTGATTATTACACTAATGGAATATTCCATTGATTAATTGAATATTTAAGTCCTGAAATGTAAGCCCCACTGTCTTATCCATGGCTTGTTACAGAGCTGAGCAGCAGAGACGTTGCATCAGTGTAAGAAGCTAACCACAAGCCTCGCTCTTTCAGGGTGAAAGACAGAGGGTCTAGTCCTGGTCACACAAGAAGCATTTTAACCTCTTTGGTAGACACTTCAGCTGTCCTGAGACATACCTCTTCCCTGTAACTGCAAAAATAATGTCCTACCTTTTCTAACAGGGTAGGCTTGGACACTTGTCCTGACTTGGATGTTATGCAGAATCTGTGCATTCTGGGTGATGGGTGAGAAGGTATAGGCAAAATAACACTCACATCTACAAAAAGCACCTACAATAGCCAATGAAGCAGAGAAGATGCTGTTGGGTCTACTGCCTGGACTCTTTTCCAGAGCTCTGCTGTTACCCTCTGTGCCCTGGCAGAACCCATCACACTCACCTCTTCTGCCCATGCAGAGCTCCCAAAAGCTCAGCCTTTCTCTGCTTATTGTACAGCAGTAGCTTGGATGGGCCAGCCCCATCCCAGGGACAGCACTGATCCTGTTCCCCAAGCCCAGGGAGGAAATCCTCAGTGAATTATTTTCAATTTTACACACCAGCAAATGTCAGGACTGTAGATCATAGCCAGCAGGTCAGGTGGGCCATCTGAGGGTTTTCCAAGCTCCTCTACCCACAGCCTGAGAGCTTCTCCACACCACAAAAGCCCCAGGTGTCCAGAGGGCAAAGGTGGCCAGATGCCTTCTGCATCTGACTTCCGGATTCACTGCATGGAGAGGGCCAGGTTACGTGTTTGGAGAAACACCTGGTTAAGTGCTTTCTTGGATGAAGGCCATAATGACCAAGAGAGAGAAACAAGACAGAGATGGAAGAGAAAGGAGCGAAGGGAACAGCAAGTGGAAGAGAGGTAGGCTGCAGCTGGAGTAATCATCACCGAAGGGCCCAGCAGTGGGTTAAGGAATATTATCCCCAAATGGTATTAGATGATTAACTCAGTGGAGAGCCATTAACTAGGTGAGTAAGGACTCCAGTTCTCTGCACAGAGCTCCTGCTCCCATGCCAGATGGTGAGGTCTCCTTCCCTGAATTGAAGAACACTGGCTGCCCATGCTTAAACCCTTTGGGTTGGCTGCTGGAAGGAGATACCTGACCCAGAAAGGTGATCCCTGTGGCAGATGGTCAAAGGACTGAGGAGCCATTTACTTTCCTCCTAGTGGGGCTACAAACATCCCTTTGAAGGCTTCTTCCAAGGAGGTAGTAGAGGCTACAACAGTGCTCGCTATTTTCAGATCCATCATTTTAAGAGTGAAACTGGATCCTTGTTCCCACCTGCTTCCTATCTGCAAGGCCTAAAGCAATGGCTGTCATTCAACCGTTGATGGCAAGATGCTCATAGGCTCCCCAGTGTTCCCACTTTCCCTTCTCCCTGTGCATAGAATCTGTCCTTCTTACTACCCTGGGTGTTGGAAAGAACCCTAGAGCCAGGCAGGCTGAAGGAAACACATGGAGAAAAAGCAATATGGCTCACTCTGGCTGGAAAAGATCAGGCACCCCACTGCACCTCAACTTCACACCTGTCTTTGCATGGCCCTAGTCATGACTGGGAACTGCTGGCCTCCACTGTTGCCCCCAGGGCACATAGTGGTCTTTGGCCTGGGCTCTGGCAGTAGAAGCTTCTTAGCTGCCATCATGGGAAGCAGCATTTTTTTCCCCTTTTTGTGTATATTTTTCTGAATAGGAAGGTAGAAGTAAATGGAGAGGAAAAACAAGCATTGATGGAACAGCTAGAAGGGAGAAGAGAGCTTTTCGTCTCACTGAGAGACCTGACCTTTCAGTGGTAGCTGCAAGAAACCTCAAGCAAATGTGCCTTGCTGGCATTTGCTGCAGGTGAATTGGGAATTTTCATCCCTTCTCTCCGGAGATAACATCTAGAAGCTTATTTAACTTGCAGACTCTGTGTGTCTTAGAGACCTGAGGAGTCTAGAAACCCCTAACTGGTAAGCTCAGGCTCTGAAAAGACTCCTGAAGTTGTGGTCCTCAGTTTTTCTCAAACAGTGTATCCCTGTGAAACCCAGCATTTCTCTTGCTCAGCAGACCCTCTTGCCCTCACTCATGGACCTGCTAACAAGGCTGCGGTGGGACATGGTTCTGCAGTGGCCTCAGGCATGACTTGTGGTCTTCGAGCCACACGTTAGTCCCCAAACACAACAGACTCATAAAAGCAGAACAGAAAGATGAGCTAGAAATGAAACACATTCCACTGAGTTTGGTTTTGAGTTTGCAAAAGAGAAGAGGAGCAAAGTGTCCAGGCTGCCCTCCTCATAGGAGAGGGCTGGTAGTCCCAGGCATGCTGCTAGTGCCAGGAACTGAGGGAAGAACTGGAAATCAGTCAGTGAACTGGGTTGTGCTGCTGATCAGGGAGAAATGACAAGCAGAGTGATGGAGAACCCATCCTACTCATCTACCCTTGAGTTCCCTTAGCTTCCCCTCAGCCAGTGGGAAGTGGGAGGCCCACAGCCAAGGTATTAGAGCAGCAGCATCCGGCCACACGCTGGGGAAGGCATGCAGCCCGTCCAGACACAGGCCTCCATCTCCCACTGTGCATGGAGAAGGAATCTCTTTGGCAAGCCCTGAAACATAGCCCCTGGGGTGGAGGGCAGCAGAAGCAGTCTGCAGCGGGCTGGCTAGTGCAGGGTACCACAGCCAGTTCAAACAGAGGTCACTGCTGCCACAGGGAGAAGAGATAACATCGCCTGAGTGGGGTTTGCAGTGCACAGAGGTCAAATGTGGTCCCCAGCCTCCCCCTGCAGCCTCCTGCCATGGGGCTGCTGCAGCTGCTGAGTGCCCATAAACACATCCACCATCTTTCTTCCCCTCTGCAAAGAGCACAAACATCATTGATTTTAGAAGAACAATCTGCAGGCCTCCCCACAGAGGCGTTTTGCACAAAGGCAGAAAGCCTGGGGTGGTTTATCCATTCTGGTAGCCCTGGAACTGGAGCAGCAGGCAGATCTCCTTTCTCTGCCCTCCCCAGGCTGCACAACTTCCCTAAGGGCTGATCCTCAAGCTGTAGGGAGCCAAATCCCTGCCAGGATCACAACGACCTCCTCCATCCCAGACTTGCTAGATAAGACAAGGCAGGAGGAGAGGAGGCAGAGATGCAATCCTGCCTGCTGAAGCCCCACAGCAAAGACCCAGAGACCCTCCCTCTTCCTGGCAACCTCAGCTTCAAACCTAGAAGATGGGAAGAAAAAAGTGGAGGTCTCAAACCCGTGGCATGAATCGCAGGAAGATTTCAGACTGATAAATATTTCAGACTGACAACTATTCCTGTCCTTGAAAGTTCATTCATCAAACTCTCAGCAAGGCCTCCACATCCCAGCACCATAAATACTAAGACCTATTTTAACAACTGCTTTCAGTGTGGCCAATATCAAAAGTATGGAAACCTGTTACAGATCAGCCTGTATCCCTGTGTACTGTGGTGTAATTTATTACACCTAGAAAGGCTATATTCAAATATACTTCTGTGGTAATTACAGTCCCTGGCTGTGCAGGATCCATTTGTGAGCTGATTGTACCTTGTGTAGATATGACTTCACACAATGATGACGATCCAGAAACAATGGCAGGCATTAGTATCACAGCAATATGAGCAGCCTCAGGCTGACACACAGAAGGAGTTTTTCTGTCTGTGAAGGGAAAATTGGATACAAAATCAGGAAAACTTGCTTGCTGCCAGGAGAATAGAAATGTTGGAAGCTTGAAGCTGTGACACTCTCTCCTTCTCAGTGCTGATGTAGTTTCTGAGTGACGCTACACCAGCTCGTGCCCTATTCCTTCAGTGGGTATCACAAACTGCAGCAGGCAGGTATGGGTCCTGTTCCTGTTTCTCTGCAATTCTCAGATCCCTGAAGGACTTGAGGAGTTGGGTTTTGTGGGATATTTGATACTTTTCTCCTGAAATTAGCCCTAAATTTTTGGGTTTCCCAGATGCTTGGCAAGTGATGGAGCAGATCCAGGTGTCTCTTGCTAAATGCTACTGTGGGACGGAAGCACAGAGCCTTTCTTTGCATCACATCCCTGTTAGCAATGGCCTGTAATGATAAAGGGGAAAATTGCTCCACTCCTTCCTGCCCCACGAATAAATTTCACCCCTAAATCCTTACACTAACCCCAGATTGCAACAACCCAGTGTTGAGCAGCCACCAGTTCTCAGTTCCCATCTCCAAGCACCATCTTGGCTATGAGCTCTTTAAGCAGAGCTGTTGCCTACCGGGCACTCTTAAGTACATTTCATTCATGAATTAAGTCCCTGACAGCCCATATCTCTATGATCAATATGTTTGTTTATTAGCAGCAGCTGCTGTGTTTTAGCAAAACTGGAGGGCTCCAAGCAAGAGCAGCATGCTCTAACCACAGAGCAGGGCTTGGGATGGGAAGAAGAAGGACCTCCCACTGGCAAATGGGAGCTAGGCTGGGTAAGATTTCAGGCTAATGACCCTTTAATTGAAATCACTGCTCAGGACAGATTGCTCAGCTTGGGGATATCTGCACTGATGGCTCCCGGTTTGGCCACTCCTGAGATAAGTCCATTAGCTCAGCAGTGGTGAACAAAAGCGAGCAGAGTGGCACAGCATGAGGTTGTCCATCCCCAGCAGAGCTGATCTGAACACCCAAGGAAGCCTAGGTCAGCAGCTAGTGTAAAAGGAGATCCGTGCAAAGGGAGGAGAGAGAGTGCAGCCTAGATGTGGCCCCTACTGTCTCACTCTGTCAGCAGGGTTGTCCTCCTGTGCTGGTCATATATGCCTAGGAAGGTGAATCAGGACACCTAAGCCTCGTTCCCAGCTCATGGTGTGACCTTGGCCTTAGCTTTGCATTCACTCCACCTTCCTCTCAGTCTCCCTGCGTGGATGTTGCAAGTTAGTAGCACCTGTCTACCCTAACACGTGCTAGGCAGGAAGATGGACACGGCCGAGAAGAACAGGAGCTGGAGAGAAGGGATAATTCTAGTATCCTGCCTTCTTATGCAAGTGGCAAAGCAAACTCCCTCCCCGAGGTCTCTTTTCACTCTGCCTTCCTCTGCCAGAGCAGCAAGGGCAGCATTGCACAGAGCACAGATGTAGGCAGGGCAGGTCCTGGCAGCACAAGTCAGCAGCTCAGGATGAGGGCAAGCTGTACCCATGTTCACCCCACTTGTCAGAGCAAGGCATGGCTGTGGCTCTATGCCCTGTAGAACTAGAGACCCTTCCTCACCAGGCAGCCTCCTGGTCAAGGAGAGAACATGGCTTTCCTCCTCATAGAGGCTGGGAAGCTGTGATGTGGAACTCAGGATTATCACAAAGCCCTCAACAGCCACAGAGATGCTGCAAGGTATGGTTCCTGCTCAGTGCATCCACCTCATTCCCAGCCAAGAGAGAAGCTCCCTGTCCTTGAGGACTCATTGTATCACAAAGTTTATTACGTGATGGGGAGTGCTAAGGAAACCCAGGCCTGTTAGACGTAGGCAGCTTTTGGGGGCCTGTTTTGTAAGTGAAAATGTTGATGTATGTCCCTTGCAATGTAAAGAGATGTCTGAGTGCACAGAAAGGAGGGTTATGAACCTGCTTTGAATGCATTTATTATTCCCATCAATTACTATGCCTGCTAAAGAGGACCAGCTGTTCTAGGAGGCTGTGGTACCAATTTATCAGAAGAAGATTCCAACAGAAGTCGCAGAGTTTTCCTCTGAACTTAGGAGGATGGAAGATGGAGGTTTTTTAATTAGAACTTGTTATTAATGGGAACGTAGCAAATTAAAAATAGTCTCCCTCTCCCCCTCCCTATTATATGAAGCTCTGATCTCAATTAGAAAGATCAGGGACTAACCATTGAATGGGAATTACTGAGATGAAAACTGATTGAAAGACAAAAAACCAAAGACAGAGGCATCACAGCAAGAGAATGGAGATGAGGAGCAGCAGGACCAGGAAACAATGAGCAGAGGCTGGAGGAGGCTGCCTGCAGCTGCTGGGCATCTGAGGCACAGCTGAGAGCTGGTGGCTTTCTGCTTTCTTCTGTGGTGAGGACACCCTCCCAGGGCTGCTGTTAGCAGGGACTGTCCCATCTAGAGCCGTGGCAGCTCTCCTCTGCTGGGGCTTGAGACATGCTGTTGGACATCATCCGTAGCCCAGCCTTGCAGGCTCAGCAGAGTGGGGCCATAGGGTCTGGACTATATGGGCATTTTGATAGGAAGGGCATGTCCCTGTTTGCAGGCTCAGGACCCTCTAGGGTGTTTCTGTGCAAGCCTGCTGGTGAGTGCAGGCTCCTGTCTGCTTGTCATTGTGCCTGCAAAAGTGCCCCATCTCATCTCACCTTCTTGCCATCTCATCTCATCTTCCTCAACCCTCCTCCCATCTCACCCCACCATCACTGCATGGTTCCTTGCCCCAGGCTCTGCCCTCATGCAGTCTGTAAACAAGTCTACATATCATGCCCCCAGCTCTCTGGTTTTTCCCCGCAGGTCCCCAAATCCAGCAGCATTGAGGATGTCCTGAACCTGCTGAGTTGTCAGCAAAAAAAAAAATCATCAGATTGGTGTCCAGGCTCTTCATCCCAGGAGCTGTAGCCCCACCACCCAGGTGTGGAGCAGAACCTGGCTGCAAGATCAGTCCCTGCCACATCTGGGTAGGCATGGAGCGGGTAAGACAGCCCAGTGAGATTTGGCATAAGGCTTTGTGTTACATTTGAGTTTTGCCAATCTCAGTCACGCCAGGTCAGGGAATCAAAGCTGCGGTGATGCAAAGGGATGGCTGAGTCTGACCAAACCCACCTCTTGCATCCTGCTGTTTGAAAAATTCGGTTAATGACCTCTTAATGAGAATCTCATCTGCTCCTTTCTCTGGTCACCTGTGGATCATAGCCTCTGTCTTCTTTCCAGTAGATAATCCATGCCATATTCTAGGGCAGGCAGGGACCTTAGGCTGAAATTACAGCCTTGCTTACTAATTGCTGCATGTTCTCTCTCCGTAGGTATATCATTGCCAGCAATTAGCACAAAATCCTTTCCCACTCTTGTTAAGTTCCTGTGCTGCAGTTAAATACTCCCAGATCCCATTTAAATGATTTCAAATGCAATTCATTCTGTCTCGTTAAATAATTCCACAGCAGTGTTTGTCGTCTTCTCTCTGTGTTTTCCAACAGCCACTTTCTCCCAGAAAGAATACAATGATTGGAGAATGGCAAAGAAAGGGGAAGAGGAAGTGATATAAAAACTGACAAATTTGGTGTCCATCCTCTGCACCCATATTTTCATTTATTTTTTTTCCCTTCTCAGGCTGAGACTTCTTCTGGTAGCTGGATTTTGAGCTCTTATGGCTCAGGGAGAACAGGTCATGCCAGTGCTCTGCCATCGCATGCTGAACCAACCATAGAGAGATGCCTTATGCTTTCCTTCCCACTGCATTTTCCTGAGGCCAGGGCTGTGAATGGGCAGAGCTGAGGGTCAGTGAGACAGTAAGCAGCTGCTCAGGTCCAGCTCAAGTTGCCCTGGGGACAACCTGCCTGTTCCACATGCATTTCTCCCATTTCCTAGCCTTATCACTCATTCCCTCCTCTTCTACTTATTTCCTTGCTGCACCAGCCAGCTTCTGTCCCCACATCCCCATGCTGCTGGTCCAGTGCCCCATGGCATTGCCCACCTTTCTTAGAGGATATGCTCTTTACTGTGACTCCCACATTAGGTGCAGAGGTAGTGCAGGGGGAAGGCCAGGATGGGCTGAGCTTGATGCCTGCCTGTTATCACCTTCTACATGGCATGCCACAGCATTCTTCTCTCACAGGTCACAGTCATGGAGCTCTATCTTTTGATCATGGTTATAGACACCCCTCAAACACAATCCTCCTGTTGTCCTTTCTGACATGGCCATATTACATCATCTTTTGGGTTAATCTCCTGGTGGTACTGCCAAGTCTCTCAACTATGCTGTACACTTCCCAATACTGGGTATTTTCCTTAAAGCCTCAGCTCCTGGAGACAAGTGATTCAGCAAGACTCTCAGCTTTCCATTTATACTGAGAAAAAAATGGGGGAAAATAAAAAAAGTTCTAGTTCTTGTGGCTAGGGGAAAAAACAAATAAAAGCTGTGAGTGTTATTTGAGTGCAACCTACTGGTTCCAGAGCCAGAAGGCAAGTGGAAAGAAAACAGCATTTAATATCTTTGTTTGCATTTGAAGACCAGAGTGGTGAGGTCTGTATGTCTGGGGTCAGCAGTACATTATTTGTTGTGCCTCTGTGCTGAAGAGGATGTGAAGGAGCCAGGCTTGTCTCCTTAGGCAAATCTTTGTGGCTCCACAGCCAGGGCTCTGGTCACCACAAGGAGGGACACTGCAGCAGGGAAGAGCTTCCCAACTCCATCAGGAATATCCAAACTCCTACTGCAGTTTCAGCAGCTTCTTATTCCCTCCTGTATCTGCATGAAACACTGCTGCTTGCTAAATTTGATGTCTAACCCAATTCCTGCCCAGAGACCTGAAGTGATCTTCATAGGCAGCTTGATAAGTCAATGGCTTTCAATCTGTAGTCCTTGAGGCCTGGGGGTCCAGCAACTACTTACAGGTAGTCATGAAAAGGTTGCAAAGAAAAGCAATTTCCTTCCTGCCATTCAACAGTGTGTGGCTGTGTTACTGTCAGAAAATTTGTAGTGGTCCTTGAGTTGACAAAGCTGAAAGGCACAGTACCAAATGCATTAAAGATCCTCTGGGATGGAAGGTGGAGGAGCAAGAGGGAATGCTGTCAACAGGAGGGCAGCTGCTGGGCTGCCTGTCAGGGAAGGAAGAGAAGGATACATGGATGGAGGGATTCACAGGGTTCAAAACACAACTTTTTCTTTCTTTCTGGGTGTGTTTGGTTTGTTATGCCAGAACAAGATTCAACAGAGGTGGTGGATGAACTCCTCAAGCCACTTTGTTTTCAGGGTAGGAGTGGGTGACATTGAGTGCTCACAGCTAACAGACCTCTCAAAAGGCTTGGGTGAGAAATGTGAGTTTAGTCAAAAGGGAATTAATGTTGAAAGGGGTGAAAGCAAACCAGAAATGTCACAACAGTGTTCACACAGTAAAATTTGCTGCTGAAAATTAAGTTGGCTAGCCACAAACCTCAGGCTGGGATGTCATCTTCTTCCCTCGCAGCCATGGGATTGCAAGGATGATCCTGAAAACACTCTTTAAAATAAATGGGACAATGTAAAGGAAATCTCTGGTTGAAATATGTGTGTCCCCATCTGTTAAACAATATTCAGGTGCTCCTGCATTTACGCTTCCTCCAGATTTATGCAGCCATGGCTTTCAAAGGCAGATTGTCTATGAGAAGAACAGATGGAAGCAACAATCCTCCCATCCAAGCTTTGCACCAGAACTGAAGAAGTTTGTAATCTGGTTCTTGTTTACAGAGCCAAGGCTTCAAATTAAGCTCCCTCTGGTCTGACTGGACTGGTAGCTCAGGAATCCACCACAGACCTGAGATACTCCTGGGTTTACTCACTCTTTTCTTTGTTTTCCCATTGAGGGCTATTTTGTGAATGCAACAATGCTGGCAGGGATGTGTTCTGCATGGGCATCCCCTGAGGTCAAGAACATGGGCCAAAGATAACAAGGCAGCTGAGACAGAATTTCTTTCTTTCCCATCAATACCGGGGAGAATTTTTTTAGGTTCTGAGCCAGCTTCCCAAGCTTCATGCCCAATTGGTGAGCAAAGTCTCTCCACTACCCTGAACCTTTCATCAGCACCAAATTTGCTGTAAAATAGAAAAAAAATTATTTGGTAGAAGCAAAATACTACTCAATCATATCAGCAGCTCAGGTCCCAATTTCTCTGTTTGCTGTATCTCCCTCGATGTTCAGAGGAAAACAATATGATTGTTAATTACAAACTGTTTTGAATGCATGAAAGAAACTGTTTTCAGAGCCAGCGGAGCCGGAGGCAGGAAAGCTGAGACTGTGATGTGTGCTGAACTGCTTTAAAGGGCAGCAAGTCCTGTTGTAATTAAGGCTGATGCAATCGTTGTAAGAGACACAAGGTGGAAACGTTACCTTGCTTCGCTTCCCACTTTTCTCTGACTGTTGAGTTTTGGTTTGGACTAGGTAGAAAATGCTGAAATATCAAGGGAGTGCTTTGCATTTCAAAGTAGTTAGTGCAGAAGTGATAGTGTGATTCATTAGTTATCTGTCCAGGTACTGGTGTTCCAGGGTCCAGGGATAAATTGGCAGCCTTTTTTGAAAGCCAGTGCTCCCCTGTGTTCATCTTCTGCTGGCAAGTTGGAGGTACACAGGAGGGAAGAGGCCAGCTGGAGTCTGGCAACTCAGCCTCGGTGGGAAATAAAACAGAGCTGGAGCTTGGTGCAACAGTTAATGCTCAAATCACTGTTGCTTTCCCCTGCTCTAGATGATCTTTTTAATCCCTTCATGATCCAGCCCACTGTGGGGAAAGCAATCACAACAACCTGATGATGTATGGGATGAAAGAGAAGCACACAGCTGTAAACAGAGATGGAGTCTGGATGCAATAGGTGTACAAGGTAAAATATCTATAGGCATGGAGTGAGGAGTGCACAGTACCCTGTGGATCCTGAGCAAGGCAAGAACAGACTCAGATGCGGAAACACAGATGTGCACCACACACATATGGAAACAACAAGTTTCCAGAGGAGATCCAGGCATGGACATGGGCAGCTGTGAAGCAGCAGCTCACAGAGGAGAGGTACTTGGAAGGTCCTGGGACAAGTCCCAGGCAAAGTATGTTCCTGTGTTGAACACTGCCAGCAGAAGGTCCCACTTGAGGAGAATACCCGTCTCAAAGCCCACCTGGGGTGGAGAAGATATGGAGGATGGCAGTTCCCTATAGAACATCTGTGGGGCAGGAGAGGAGTGGAACAGCGGCTGGAGTATGGATAGGAGCAGGAAGAAGAGAAAAAAATAATGGAAAAGACAGTCTGCATTGAAACACATTGGCTCCATGGCAGGGCAACACTCTTGATGTAATACCAGCCACATATCCCCACAATAGTGGTTCCAAACATGGAACCATCCCCTTCTGTCCTGAGGGTCTGCAATGCTACTAGGGTGGTCTTCCTCTGGAGGAGTCGTCGTGCTGTCACTGATGTCCCCAACAGCCTGTTCACAGCCACCAGCCAGGAGACTGCCTGACCCCAACCCAGCCTTGCAGTAATCTCATCCCCCCCAGATCCCAACACAAGGAGCAAGATAGTCAGTGGCGACACTGCACCTGAGCTGTCCCCAGGGCTGTTGCCTCACTCCACATTGTGGCTCTGCAACTCCTTCTCTGCTCACAACCTTCCTCCTACAGAAGGGGTGACTAATGCTGATGGCACACCTTCCTCTCCAGCATGCATCATCCCAGCATGCGTGGGTGTGCGAGGGTGAGAACGTGAGCACACAGAAAGGGGGGAGCAGCCTTCTGAGAGGGGGAGACATACTGTGTGTGATGGTGGAAGGGGGTACAGCAAGAGCTGGGGATGTCCAGGTTGCACTTCCTAGCAGGATGTTGTTCCTGGGGTCTTACTCATCCAGAGCAGGAAGGGGCACCGACTTGAAGGAGCTGGAAGCAGTGGGTCCAGTGAGAAGATCAGGACTTCTGGGCTTCTCTTACATAAGAAGCAGAGCAGGAGGCAAAATGACTAAGACCTTTAGGACAAGTCACACCCCAGCCCTTTGTCTCAGTCCTCCCTGGAATGTCTTTCTTCCAAAGTGTTTTTGGTGGGAAATAGGTGATCCAAGCCCCGAAATATATAGCAGGCATAGTGGTGATAGGTTGACAGTTGGACTTGATGATCTTGGAGGTCTCTTCCAGCCTTAATGAATCTGTATTAAGTCCCAGCATCCTATCCACCAGATAGAGTAAAAACCCTCCTCCAGGTCTGCTGTCCCCTCAGGCTGTTATGTTAGATCATTTCTGGCAGCCATGAATCGGTATGGGGGGGTTCATGCCACATCTGCTCACCTTCAATTCACCTCACCACACACCTGCCACACACACATGGCCAGGACAGCCAGCAGCCAGGCCCTTAGGTCCTCATGCCCACTTGTCACCCCACTGGGGGGGAGGCTGTCCCGTGGAAGGCCAGGCAGTGCTCTTAAACAAGAGGGTTAACCATCCCTCTGGTTTCCAGGCACACAGGAGCACGATGATTGGTTTTTACAAGCCCACTTAAGAGCGGTGGAAGGGGCGAGGTGCTGGCTGCTGTGCTGGGGTCCCAGCGGGCCCCGGCGCCCACGCTGCCAACCGCAGCTCAGTGAGCCTGGGGTAATGGCCTAAAGAGCAGCAGAGAAAGCCAGAGCAGCCTGCTAATGCGAGCAGAGCAGACAGCACTGCTCCTCACCCCCCTCCTCCTCCCTTTGCCAGAGCCCTGCACAGACAGGGAGCCCAGGGAGTCTGGTTTTCTCTCTCCCTCAAAGAGATCCCTCACTCTGAGACCCCGATGGGGTTGGATGGAGAGACAGGATCAGGCTGAGGCCAGGGGAAGCCTCTCCTCCCACTCTGTATCCCCCCCAGGGGTTGCTCTGCCATGGCTGCTCGCTCCCCCCACCTTGACCTGCCAGCTCCATCCAAGCCATGCTGAGGGAGACAATGTGCCGGAGCAGTGAAGAGGGCAGCAGGATCAGACCTCTATAGCCAACTTGAAGGCTGGGAGCCATCTAATTAGGGTCTTAATTACCTGTGCAATGGATAGGGAAAGGAGTAATGGACAAGGAGATGGACCAGCAGGTACAAACCAGGGAAGGTCATTGCTAAAGGCTTGTGTAGCAATGTTATGGACTGAGTGCCACTGAAACTGCATCTAACAGGTGATATTCTGCACACTGCATGTCCACAGGCAAGTAGAAGCCATCAGATGGGACCCTCTTGCACCTTTCCTTCTGCAGAGGTCCCTAGACAGACCCTGCACAGAGCTGGAAATGCTAACTTGTCCCAGCAGATAGTCTGAGTCTTTGAAGGCTGGATGGGGATGCTGGAAGGAGCAGCTCACTGATAGGTAATCCAGGCTGGAGAGGAGAAAGCATTTCTGCTTTTTTGGAAGGAAATGAAGTGGCAGCAGTTGGAAGCTGAAAGCAGGTTGGACTAAGTCCATGTTACCAGGCAGGAGACAGATTCAATATTTGCAGCCTTGGCCCTCCCATTTATCAGAAGAGTGTTGTCTTCAAAGGGGACAGGGATGGATCCAGAAGGCAGAGATGAAGATTCCTCAACCAGGGCCTGCCCAGATCTTACAAAAAATGTATTATGGGACAGCAAGGACATATTTAGGGATGCTGAAGGTGTTCAAGCCTCTGTTTGAAAGCTTCAAGCTGCAACAGTCAGCAAATGTCAAGACAGCAAGTCAGCATCAGTGTTGACTTAGAGGATATCTCAAGACCTAAAGAATCTCCTCAAAACCCCGTCATTGACCCTGTGAGCATCAGCAGCAAGTTTCACTATCTAGCAGTGATGGTGATCAGTCATATAAACTTTGTCCATTAGCAGCAGGATGCAGACCCAGCTAGGAGGTTCCATGGCAGATCCTGAGCAGTTTTTGGTACTTACTGTTTGGACCAGAACCGCAGTGCTCGCAGGTACTTCCATCCATAAAAATGGACAGGAGAAGCAACAAGTACTCCTTAGTCTTTGGCATAAAAGCATTCAGAAAGAAGAAGAAAAGCACCTCAGCCCAGGTGGCAAGGATAGCGCATCTTCCAGCCCCATGTTCCCAGAGTCCTGCAATACAACTCCTCATGTCCCCAGACTCACCACAACCTGTCCCCCTGTCATGTCCCATCCTTAGCTGCCCCACAGCATCCATCCATTCACTGGGGTACATGTCCCAGTCAGCCCTCTTCTGAAAGGACCTCAAGGCTTTTGGCAGCAGCTGCACCACAAAGCATTTTCCCGGCTTCAACATGAACATCTCAGTTCCAGGAGAGCCCATAAAGACTCAGCAGTGGTTCCAGCATCAGGATAGGTGTGGGCTGGAAGGTGCTGCCTGCCAATTCAGCAGTGCTGCATATGGATGCCTCAGAGTGGACTGTTGCAAGCAGAAAGCTGGCCAAATCCTGCTTATCAGATGGGATCTACCAATATCCCTGCTCACAGCAGTGTGACTGCAGGGTTTTTTTGTCAGCTGATGATAGGAGCCTGAAATGAAGATAAATGAGAGCAGAATCAAAAAGAGAAATCTCTCCTCAAAACACATTTGAACTCAGGATAAAAAGCAACTCAACAACATGGATTTCTTTTTTCCTTCTCCCCAAACTTTGGGAACTGAGATGTGGGTGTGAATATCACTTTAAGGGTTTCTAAAATGACACATGGCCTCACCTGTCAGCATGCCAAAATCTGAATGTCGGTTTTAATTACACCGAATATTTCACTTTCTTATGCAGAGGCATAATCAATTATCTTATTTAAAGGCATTACGATAATGTGTGTGTAAAATGGAGCCATTCCCTGTATTGCATTAGATTCTCTAATTATAGGAGAATGTTTGGAGCTAAAATGTCAGCCTGTCATCTGGCGGGTGTGTAATTCATGATCTGCATTCGCCAGCACGGATGGAGCTGACAAAAAACTGCATCCATTCCCTTCCACTGCTTTGGCCTCAAATCTTCTTGGTCTGGAGGTGACAAATCCCACCCCATCTCCCTTCCCAGAGCACAGCAAGTCCTGTCTTGGGTGGATGATGCTGTGGGGAGCCAAGTTTGATGAAGTGCTTTCTACTGGTGGCTGTTTCTTAGTTAAACCTCAGCATGCCCAGAAATCGAGCATAAGGTTCTAGATCAAGCTCTTGGGCAGTGTGGAGCTGTTGGGATGTGATCATGGGCTCAGCAAACAGCTTCCTCATGGTCCCACCTGGAAGGAGGAGACCAAGGCACCAGCAGAGCTGGAGGCAGAAGACAAAAGTCCCCACCAGGGACTTTTAAAAACACCCTCACTAGAATTACGAATAATGAAAGCCCTCCAACTCTCAGTTATTAAAGCAGAGGGATTAGATAAAAATAGTGTGCTTGTTTCTTGGGAGCTTAGTCTTTTCTCTAAGCATTACCCAAATTAAAGCAGCCTGGATGGCTTCACTGCCTGTATTTTGCAGGACAGTTCATGATGTCAGCCACACTGTCATTTCTAGGTGGGCAACCACACAGAGTAGTGGGAGGAAAGAAACCTCTCTGACTTGGAGCAGGGGAAAAGAGCTTGAGTTCTTTGGAAGTTATGAAACTTTCTCAGCAATTGAGCAATGCCATGGAGGGATTGCTGTGACAGCACCAATATGGTGATTGTGACCAACACAGGACAAGGGGCAGCAAGAAACATCACCCTGGTGGTGACACCTCACCAACACCATCACAAAGGGATGAGGGAAACACAGCTGGGGACTTTGTCATTGATCAAAGGGACAAATCTCATGGCGGGGAGCATTGCTGTTTTCTCCAGCTCTAGGCAATGCCACTCCCTGGACAGTAACTACCCAGTCACCCTGAAAACAGGTGCTGTAGGACCAAACACTCCACACCATGTGATACCACTGACTGAGAACACTGCAATCTCCTGGCCTGGCTCTGTGCCTGTGTCACAGCTTTTAGACCAAGCCACCTTGATGATTTTCTGCAATGACCTGCTTCTGTGCAGCAGGTGCCCCCTATGCTGACTCTCCAACCCTCTACTTCCCAGCACCACCTTCCCTGCTCATGGGTATCCTAATGCAAGCATCATCCCAAAGCTGCCAAGCATCCACACAATGCCTTTAAGAGGCTTATTAAAAAGTGATGCTCCAATTTAACACCTATTAGCCAGCATGGTGCCCTTTAGTGGTACAAGAGAACCTGCAAATGGAAGCCCCAGCTCCCAGCAGAACCCTAACTGGCTGAGCTTAACATGATGGCTCCAATTAGAGTAACACTAAAGCAGCACTGGTGCTGCAGATTGATTAACACTCATCCCATCCCCAGACCACTGCTGGCCAATGCTAGCAGCAGACACAAGCAGGGGCTTTGCTGGCCATGCCAGTGCCACAGCAATGCTCCATCCAGCCCAAGGGGAGGTTTGGGGGAGCTTCTAGGGAAGGGATGGCATTAAACAAAGGGATATCAGGGGGAGGTTTTGGGCACCTTCTAGGGAAGGAGTGGCATCAAGCACAGGGACTTCAAAGCAAACAGAGGTTGAGCCCATCCCTGGTGTTTGCTGCGATTTCAGTTTCCTATTTTGGGAAAATCTTACCAGCTGGCAGGATGTTGAAGCAAAGCAGGGAAAAGTCTCTCCAGGCCCTGGTTCTTCCTTCGGTCTGGATGAGCAGGACGAGGTGCACGATGAGAGCAGGAGGGAGAGCAGATGCCTTCACATGCAGTCTGGAGTTGTTTAAAAAGCCTGTTTGTTCCAGGAGGTTTATAGGCTGCCTTTGCCTAATAAAGTGATTTTTTAGCATCTCACATCACCCTAATTACTTGTCACAGTAACAAAAGACAGCGCTTGCATGTTGTGCTCCCTGGCCCAGCTAGGGACAGGCACGGCCAGCAGGACAGACAGTGGGATGCACAAGCCCACGGGGAGGATGGAGACTTGGTGTCATGCATTCCCACCCCTCAGCCCCAGCACTGGAGGTCATTTCCCTATGCACGTGCTGTTTCCCATTTCCTCATCACAGCTCCCCGGAGCAACAGCCCAAACACCTCACAAGCAGCCCCTCTCACCCAGGTCGTGTTGCTGGCAAGACCCTTTGCCAGCTACAGGGATGGAAGCAGCATTCCAGCACCGTGTTGCTGCTCTGGGACCATAAATGTTTCCCTGCCTGGGACAGAGGGACGTCCCCAGCCATGAGGCACTGATGCCTGCTAAGGGGCAAGGCGGGACAGTAGGACTGTCCAGCAGCACATCAGCCCCCATGCAAACCAACCACGGGGCTGCAGTTAACCCTCCACAGGCTCCTACACGCCCCAAGGAGCAGCTGCTGCCCACACTGACAAGGCAGGCAGGGCAGCTCCCACCTCACCATCTCTCCCAGCCTCCTCAGGCTGCTGTAAAAGCCCAGTAAGGATTTTGTCACTGCAGTTTTCTCCCCATCCCTACTGCTGGCTCCTTACCCGGCATGCCCCTGCCAGCACAGGCTGTCATTTCCTCACCGTGAACAATGTCCAACAGCTCTTCTTCCCCTCTTCATTCATTCATTCAAACAAACAAACCAACCAACCAAGTGAGCATTCCAGGCATTTCTAACCAGAGGAAAATTAGTAGCAGGTGAAAGCAGATTTTAATGAGACCAAACTGTTCCTAATGTAGCTCAGGAACAGTGTTTCCCTCCCCTCCCTTTTGCTGTTCTGCAATTTGAGTGGATAAAAAGCAAATTAGCATAGCGAACACTTAGGCTTTTCCTAAGCAAAGTACAGGTCTAACAGAGAGCTTGTCCCAGGCATCTGTGTCCCCACTTGCTCCCTGTGTGAACCCCAAATCACCCATCCTCTGCCTGTCCTCTCTGGGCCAAATCCAGTCCTTATCCATGTGCAATGCTCTGCAAAGTGGGAACTTTTCAGGCTGAAAATAAAAAAAAAAAAACACCTCATTCCAATTCAACATGAAATGTTTCTTTCTGTTCTCACATTACTTCACTTGTTTTTGTTAAGCTTTAAAAAAATAAAGGAAGACCAACCACAAACCCCAAATTCCCAAAATTTGGGAACAAAAAGTCCTAAGTTTGGGTTTCAGATGAACAGCCTGGATATGGTCATGTGTTCCCCAATAAAAGCTGCACCTCTGAGCCAAACCAGGACATTTGACTTGAACCCATTAGTACCTTTTGTTCCTCCAACCACTATTTTCTCTGTTTGTTTACATGAAGAAAATTTTCCCCTTCCCATTCCCCAGCTCTCCTCACATATTAGAGGAACATTATGGGGTATTTATAGCTCAGCTGAGCTTGCTAAATGCCTTCTTCTAGGAAAATAGTTCATCAAACTGTCTATTTTGACTCTTCGTTTAATCTCTCTTGCCCATCTGTTCCCACTGCCTCTGCTGAATGTGAAGGAGCACTGACAGGCATGGGTGCACAGCTCAGTTTGGGAATGTCACCTGGGTTTAGCTGGGAGAGCCAAGTGTGACTCTCAACTCTACTGGTGGCTTTGTGGACATCTCTTTAGTGTCATTGCACAACAAAATATCCTCAATGCCATTGCACACCTGCAGCCAGGACCTAAAGCAGCTCCCAGCTAAGCCAAACACCACATCACCAGGGAAGCTCAGATGGGAATAAAGGGACTTGCAGAGAGGTTTGCCCTCTCCCAAGAGAAATTCCAGTTACTTGGAGCAGTTCTGACTGGAGGAGAGATGATGCTCTTATCTCTACAGAAGGGAGAATAACTTTTTAGCTTGCTACACCCACTTATCATACACTGGGCAATGCAGAAGTAAACTCCCCAGAGCAGGTAAGAACATCTCCAGCACAGGGTGCTTCCCTACAGGACTCCACTTTCATTGGAACTCTGGCAAACTTAAATGTTGAAGAAAAATGTTTGTGCTTGCAGGCTGCTGGAGCCAGCTGTACCATTTGCAAAGCAGGGAAAGGGACACCTCTGAGAATCCCAGGGACACAGGGGGAACAGCTCAATGCAGTAAGCCTCTACCTTTTTCCACCAGAAATCCGACTGGTGTCCCTAAGAGCCAAAGCTTTGCTCACCACTCGAGGACACAACTCCAAGGCATCCCATTAATCCCCCTGTATCCCCACCCACAACTGCATGGCCCAAAGCTCCTCCACTCCCCTTTCTCTTAATATATAGGAGGGAAACATCTGAGATCACTGTGGTTTTATTGTCAGATTTGGCAGCCTTTTCATATTTGCTTGGATTGAGATATAAATTGAATTTGGTTTTCTCCCACTGACTCAGTTATTTGTTATAGGAATAAGGCATGTGGTAATGGATTAGACAGGGGAAAGAGATTTCTTTTTCAGGCATTGGGATTTGCCATGCCCTGTCCCACACTTTCCTGGTGTAGCTTCACATCAGTGATGAATTTGGAAGCTCCTCTCCCCTGCTGTCCAGCCACAGTTGGACATAGGATTTTTTTCATGGCAGACTTATGCTTCTTTCCCCAAATTCCACAACATTTTAGTGTGGAGGAGATTTAACTAACAGTGAAATCATTTTCTAAATCTGCTCCCCACCCATATCCTCCCTCAGTCCCCATCAGTCACTTTGCTGGAAATCATACAAAGTATTTCAGGGGCTCCTCAGCTGTGCCTGCAGCCATCTCGCTGCCCAAGGAGCTGTCAGGCTCTCTTCACCCTTCCATTTGTGCAGACCAGGAGCAACACACAATGCTCTCTGCATCCCAGCTGCACCCTTCCCACCTCCCTGCTCACGGCAGGGCCATGCCACACAACTACCAGCCCTGCAAGGACTGTGGCCAGGCAGAAGAGCAGCACACACAGCATTACCCCCTAGATCTGCCCACCAGCTCTGGCATTTCTACCCTCCTGATCCCAGTATTGCTGCTTCATCAGTCTGGCATCCCTGGGCTTCCTCCAGTGCCCCCAGCTCACATGGTGGCAAACAGAGCCCCCTTACTAACCCCCAAATCCCCCAGTGTGTTGCAGGCAGCAAAGCCCAAATCTGGTTGCCCATCATCCTTCTTCTATGGCACCTGGAAATGGAAAACCCATAAAATCCTACTGCCCCCAGGACTTCGCAGGGGCTGTGTGTCCTTGCATCATCCCTGAAGCCACAGCACACTCTGCAGGCATTCACACAACAGCACTGACCCCAAACCCTCTGCCATGTCCATCCCAAGTGGCACAGCCACAACATGTGCCCTTAGGTGGGCTGCAGAGGGGTCCAGGCCTACAGCTCTGCCCAGGGGGCATTAGGAGTTGGGGTCACACAGAGGCCACGTCTGCTTGCCTAGTGGTATCTGTGAAGGCATCAGGTGAAGGCATAAGTTGGACGCATCATCCATTGTATCATTCTCCACACAGCTCTACCTCTCCACTGTACCCTCCATTTGCAACCCACAGGGTGCTCACAGCATGCAGCTCCCCATAACAGTGTTTAGCAGCTGAGGGCAGCTGCCAGCCCCTTCCACTGCTCACCCCAGCTGCAAGGCTCCAGCACTACACAACAATGACTCCACTAATTGTATCAGCATAAAGATGGTTTATGGCACTGCCATTGCTCTGTGTCAGCTTTTGTAAATCACCCTGTGCAGTGGTCTCCATCCCTCACCAGAGCACCAGCACCTCTCCCAAGCCTTTGCTGAGGTTAGAGGCACTAAAGGATCCCCCTCAGCAACACCAAATGCAAGTTTGCAAAGGGCTGTCTGTCAGGGATAAGGCAAGCTGAACACACTAAGAGCAGCCTCCAGCAAGGACACCTCCACACCAGCCACAGAGCAGGTCATGCCCCTCCACAACTCCAGAGCACAGCCTGCAGAGGAGTGTTTCAGAGGAAAGAAAAAAAAACCCACAAAAACAGAAAGGAAAGGCTACACAACTACACCAACAGAAGCAAAGAAGAGCAGAATAGCCCAAACTCCCAGCCAACCTACCTCTCCCCAAGGCTTTTTATATCTCTCCCAAGACATACCAAACACCACTCCCAATCCCTCAGGGCAAACACCCTATTTAAGGATCCCACATCAAGCTAGATATGGAGCAGCTGTGGCTCCTGACCCTCTAGCCACACACAAAAATTCCTCACTTTACTGGTTTCACCTGCAGAAACCACTTCCCAGCTCCTGGTCATCTCCCTGTTCTGGTGCCACACACCTGCGTGCAGGGAAGGAGGCCAGAGCTTGCCAGAAATCAGCAGCACTTCTGAGCAGAGCTCTTGCAAGATCCTCATCCTTTCCCGCACGATGCACTGCAGAAGCAGCTGCAGCCTTGCCACCTCAGAGGAAAGGAGCCATGAGGCAGACAGAGTCTCTCTGGGATGAAGCACTATGGTGCAGGCTGCCAGGAGCTGGCTGGGATACTCCTAAAGAGCATGCAGCAAGCCTCAACAACATGAATCCATTGCTGAAGCCCCATGTGCCAGCATAGCCCTTGGCTGCTATTCCTGTCAGGGAGGCTAATGGCCAGGAGAGCCACTCTGTGGGGTCCCAGGGCTGGACCAGTCCAATTGAGGTCTGCTGTGGGGTGACTTCTGGCCCCTGAGGAGGCCTCCCCCAGAAGAAGTGTGTGGATGGACCTTAGAGACAAGAAGGATGATGGGGACTCTGGGGAGCTGAGCACTGGGGAAATCTAGCTCCAGTAAGTCCACACATAGCCAAGGAGGATGCGTGGGATGCCAGCTCACTGCCTGCAGAGCCTGAGCCCTCAGAGATCCATGTGTGGGGGCTAAAACTCACTGCTCAGTTTGCTCACTGTTGGAGGCAGTGGGGTCCCCTGGGCTGCTCTGTCATCCCAGCTGGAGTTGCACATGGGGAGGAGAGCTCAGCATCCCTCCCTGGGGGTACCCTCACACTGTCCCCCATCACAGCCCACATCACCCAGAGGCTAGAATCTTCAGCTCAAAATTGGTCCCAGATGTGGCAAACTAAACAGCTAAAGCAGCACGATTCAAGGCCCTCAGGGATGTTGTTGCTAAAGATGCTGGGCTGCAGCAGGACCTCACAGCCAGCCCTGTCTACCACTCATGTCTCAGCTGTGCTGAGCCACCATTCAAGCACATGTGCCTCTCACAGGTATTTAAAAATAGAAATAAAAAACAACCTCTTCTCTCTATTCTGTCTCATTGGAGAAATAGCTTAATTAGTTTGTAAGGGGTTTAAGTTGTTGTGGAGCTGTTGAAGAACTCGCAAGAGGGCAAGCTAAGTCAATAAGTCAAAGCAATGAGCCTTAGAGGTAGGCTGTCCCCGTCATGACTGGCCACATCCTGCAGATGAGGCTGTCTCCAGTCTCAGCAAGGGTTTCCAGGCCAGACCTGAGGAGGTGGTGAAACAATTGTGTCCCATAAAAAGTTGGGGAAATCGTTTTCTGTTTTCCCAAACAAATTCTGCCCACATTTGCAGGGCAGCTGGATCTCAAGCAAGGTGCTGCTGGCCCCAGACACAGGGGTCTCCCCTTCTCTGCACTGAGATGTGGGGTTCCTAGTATCCCCCACCTCTGCAATGAGGAAAGGCAGGGAGGTGACCAGAAGATGGCTCTTTATTCCCATACATTCAATGCCAAATCCTGGTTTCTGCTGGACTTTTTTAAGGATGAGCTCTTAGATGGAGATGAGCAACGTGGAGGAGAAAGAGCGATTTGATCTAGCCTTTGGCACAGGCTTGCAGCCTATAAAAGCACAAAGGGCCACTGGAAAGCAGCTGAGCACACGCACAGGTGAGCAGACTGCACCGGCACTTTGTCACCCCCATCTCCACTCCTCTTGCCCATCAGGCACCATGGTGCAGCCCCGTTGATGGCTCTGGACCATATCATACAGCACTGCTCAATTTAATACATCTTTATCAAGTCCACAGTGTCCAGGCTGGGCTCCCAGATATGCCTCCTTGACCCCAACTGAGCGCTGGCTGATTTCCCAGCAAGGGAAAGGATTGGTGCCGGGCTGCTGGTGGAACCAGAGCTGAGGAAGGCTGCTAGGATCCGCCAGGAGTCACACTGGGAAATGTCAGAGGAGCCAAGGGCTTCTCCCCAGCAAGCCATGGCAAACTTGTATTTCTTCCCACCTAGCAGCCCTCCGTGTCCCCTTTGGGTGTCATTATAAGTAATTCCTTACTTGATGTCTCGTCAGAGGAAGGGGAGGGAGGCACCATTTCAAGAAAAGACAAAAGGGTTCTTTCTTCATCAGCATTAACTTCAGGCAGCTCTCGAGAAAAAATCTAGGCAATTAGTGGAGCATAAGAAGATTTATAATTGAAATCTAGTTTGTAGCACTACAGGCAGCTCCCTCGAAAGACATTTCTCAAACACCAGAAAAGAAAAGGGTGGGGAGGGGGAAGGGAGAAAAGAATAGGAGGAGACAGAGAGGGAGAGAGAACTAGTTAAAGAGTTTTAAAATCTCACCAAAAACTCCATTTAGTTTAACATTGCATGATAGCTTTCATAATTCAGAACAAAGTGCAAAGCTCTTTAATGAGGCCATTAATGACCCTTTAATTTACTCCACCAGGGCTGAATTCATAAAACATTTATGTTCCATTTACACAGGATTTTCCTCAGACTCTTCAGGGCAAGTCACCATGGCAGAGCAGGTGGGATGAAACGGAGAGCTCTTCTCTTCCATTCCCTCTCTTCTTCACCCTGCCGCTCAAGCTCCGCGTGGGTCTTTTAATTCTGCTAGACAAGCTGCAGGGACCCAGGAGAGAGAAGAGCCATTTTTGACCCTTTTGCACGGTAAACAGATGCAGAAAGCTTTCTTGTATTTCTGCTCCAGGAACAATGAAACTCTTTTTAACATCTAGCTGGGTCATCTGCAGCCAGCCTTCAAAAAGTGCTGTGGGTTTTTTTTTAAATCATTACCGCCCAGCCCCAGTTCGTTACTCACTCGTCCACTGGGACACATCTCACTTGCAAGATCAGATTTGCTCTTGGGGTAGCACTGTTGATCTCAGAGCACCTGGGGGAGGTATGTATGTCCTACCAGCTTTTTAGGCTTCATCCCACTACTTTGGGTGGTGATGGAGGAAGGGATAAGAGGAGGCTTGAAGAACACAGGTACATAGGTGGGTGCTGGATGCTGACTGCTCCATGTGCTGGGGAGAGCAGGCTGGACTGGGAGCTGCTGCCAGGCTGAGCAGAGGTGCCTTCCAGGCTGCTGGTAGAGGTGGTAGCTGGGATTGTCTCTTGGCATCTCAGTATTTCCTTCTCCTACGGCTGTGAGCAGCTTAGAGTGTGTTAAGGCACACGTTCTCTTCTGTGGTGAGAGTAGGGTGGGTTCATCAGTCCCATTCAGCACTCCATGAAGGTCTCACCTGAGTTACAGGTATAGTCCAGCCTGGTTGTCCCTTGACCCATAATAAGCTATTTGTCTCTCAGTGTTTTCCCTCTGTTACAGATTGCAAATAGGGAGAGACACAGGAATATGTAATTGCCTGTATTGACCAAACCATCTTTTTTAAGAAACAAAAAAAGAAACAAAACCAAAACCTACTCTTCCCGGTTTATTCCAAAGACCTCACTCTCATTCCTTCAGAAAATGTCAGTTTTTAAGTACGTTTAGATAAAAAGAGCCATTAATCATTGCAAATGGGTTCATAACATCTGAAGTTTGCATTTACCAGCCTTCTTATCTGCTTTCTCAGCTTCAAGACTGTTAAGCACTTCTGGTCTGCTTGTGTCTTTTACCTAAGGAGGGTTTCTTGCATCAGCAGGCACAATATTCATGGCAAACTCAGGAGGACAGAGGCACCAGCCCACAAGAATTGGTCCCCCAAAGCCTCTGTAGAGAGAGGCAGGGAAGATGCTCTAAGGCTATCCACAGAGGAAAAAGATGGAACCTGTTGGACATCATGCCAAAAGTTAATGTTTCTAACACCTACAAATTACAGGAACAGTTCATGCCTGAAGGTCAGCAGAGCTGGGCCTCCCTGCAATATGTGTCTGGCAAGGTATGGGGAACACAGACTCAGAGGAGTTCTATTTTCCATATAACTTGCCCTCTGCCCCTCAAATTCAGGTTGGGTTGTCATGTTCATTTCCTTCTTCAGCCCTGGTTTTGCTGACGCAGGTTCCAAACCCGCAGGACCATCAAGGTAGTGGCACTGCTTGCGTCTGTATGGTTCATGAGTCATCCTCCTGGTTTCACAGCTAGGACTGCTGGTGCTGATGCCCTCAGAAAGGACACATCAGCAGGAGCAGCAATACAGTTGATACCATGTCAGCGCTCATCAGCAGTGGACTGTGTGCACACTGCTTTGTTATTGTAGGGTCTCTTGCGTGCAACAGGTGCTACACCCTGACTTTGGGGTTGTAGGGTCATTTGTGGTGTTTTTTTTTACTTCAGGGGAAGGAAACAGAGAGGAAGATTGTTTGACCTACCTGGCTCATTGGTGCAGAACTGCTTTGCAGCATAGGGTCATGTTTGTCAGAACACTTACGTCACAAGACTGTGGCCTACAGAAATTTTAAACTTGTCCAAGAAAAAAATAACAAAAACCTCACAGATAAACACTCCAGTGGACTGAAAGAAATGGACACCATTTTTCAAATATTCTAAGTGATTTTGGAATCTCACACTCTGGCCAAGACCAGAAATGCACAATTTCAACCCCACTGAAAGACCCCTGTGCATACATCCACAAGTTCCTCTGAGCAGTCCAAGATCTCTTTCCACCACTATAACTGAGTGCATAGACATCTGAGGATCCTCATGCATCTACTCTCCTTCTGCTTTAAAACCCCCAGAAAGGATAGCTGAAACATTTAAAACCTCAGTTTGGTGACTTTGACAGGCCCCAGGAGGTTGGGCCAATGCTCACAGGGTGTCTCTCCCACTGGTCGTATTGTTGCTGTCTGAAAATCAAGGTGGTTTCACAGTAAACAGGAAAGGATTAGCAGGCCAGTGGGAAAGCCCTGTTTTCCTCAGTACTGCTGCTGAATCCCCTAATCAAGACTATCTGATACACTGGTGTCATGCTAGTAATGGTATGACTCCATATTAGCCTAATGGCACAATGGGTTTACAAAAAGAGCAGTAGATGCAGAAATACACATTCATGCTTGCTAATCCCTCATAAGCCTGTAATCCTGATTCTTTCTTTTCAAAATAGTAAGTGTAGATCTATTAAGACCCTATCACTAGCTGCATGCTAAATTCCCCTCTTCCTGCCTGGACTCTTCTGTGTACCCCACACATCACAGGGCAGGGGGGAGATAGACCATCTCCACCAGCCCTCAGCCCCCTATAATGAGGACTGTGATGATGCATGCTTGAAAATCCCACCTAGGGGTTTCTCCCTTACCTGTACCAGGGGGAACACAGGGAAGCAGCCACAGCTTTGCTACCGCTTCCTTTCTGGAGGGTCCAAGGCTGCTTTCTAGAGGGCATTCTTGCATCAAAATGAACAGGCAAGCAAAAATAAGAAAAGGGAAACACAGCAGAGTTTGATAGCCTCCTCCAGCCAACCCTGGCAGAGCTTTTCACCCCCTTCTTGCTGGCTGTATCCCACCACTGCCAAATCTTCACCTCCACCAGCATCCCCAGCCACAGACAGCTACTTCCAGGGAGTTTTGGTATCAAACACCATTTCAAATCCATTCCCCAGTCACTGCATACATACAACCTGGAAATAACCCTTCCAGGAGTGACAAAGTAATAGTCACTAATTACACAATTAATTCATTCTCTAGCACTAATAATAAAAAAAATGAATTTGTTTTACAAAGGAGGAGGAAAAAAAACCTAAGGATTTGTTTAATTAAAACTACAATGTATTAAAAAAACAAGTAATTTTAATGATAAAGACAACGCTGCGATTGTATAATTAGTAATTAGTTACCTACAGAAATGACACTTTCTCTTCTTTAAAGCTATTCATTTTTCTTCTTGTTTGTTTGCTTTTTTCTTGCCTGTGACTGTCTCCAGGGCACACAAATCATGGAAGCAAATTGCTGCGTGGTGCATCAGCTAACAACCTGGCTCTATGTGCAATTCCTTACCTACAGGCAGAGGTACCTCATCCTCACCTCTTGCATCCCAATCCCCACCAAGGAGCAACCACAGATCTCCCTCCCCAGTCTCCCTCTACCCATGACAGCTGCTCTCTGTCCTTAGAGCCTAGCACAAGTGGGTAGCAGTGCAAACTGACTCTAGCCGAAAAGAGCTGCTGGGACAGAGCTGACAGGCAGAACAGCCACAGTCTTCTGTAGAGGGAGTCAAGGAACAGACTGTTAGCCCTGTGCTATATATATATATTATGCTTATAAGTCCTGATGTTAACCAATGTTATATATATATTTTAGGTATTCATGTATTCATAGCTATAAAGGCCTTTTCTCTACTTGAGCTAAATTGTATAACCATGACCTATGGTCCCAGAAGGCTTTTTATTCTTGTTAAATGGGTATTGAAATTATAACGCTCCTTGGTAGTAGGTGCAGAAGCATTCTGGAGGAGACAGGAGAAGATGAATGGTCCTATTGAGGCTCAGCAAGGAAACCAAAAACATGAGACTCAAGCAGCTCTGCAGCACCACTGGCTTTGTGGCTGAAAAATCAGCTGGGGTGTTGACTCACTCCTGGGAGAAGGACGGGGTGGCACTTGACCTTGTCCCCTCCCCAGGGAGCTGCTAACCTTTAAGGAGATCTTGGCAACCTTGTCCCTCCCTGCCCAGCCAGGAGATCACTGCAAAATACATTAGTGAGATTGGTAGGTCCTCTGCTCAGATCTTAACCTTCATCTGAGGTCTGGGGATTCCTCTGGCTGCTGGCTTTGAATCTCATGGTCACATAGGCACAAGCAGTGAGACATTCCCAACCCATCTGTTCATTCTCAGTGCACACCAAGGAGTTCCTCAGAGTTGTGTTGTCTCCACACTGCCTTGGGAAGGAATCAGGACAAGGCCACCCTGAGTGCTGATGCCAGGATGCACAGTGGTGGCCAAGGATGTTGGTGCCCCCTCCATGGCTCTGGTACCCTAGTTGCTCCAAAGCAGTCAGGGTGGAAGCAGCAGCAAGCTGGCTGCTGGCTGTTATGCTGGTGCCAGATGGTGGATGAGATTAAAAGAATTTGATTTTCAAATAATCCATAAACCTGGCTGAGCTAATGTAGTTTCATACGCATTATCTTGTAATCCCAAGGAAGAGAACGTTTCAGAGCAAAGAGCCTTATTCTCCCTTCCCACAAGGACTCTAACAAGCTATAGATAATCCCCTTTTTGTTGGAAGGTGCTTACAGGGGACCTACAACACCCAGAGCATGGCACAGGAGCTGCAGCTCTGCACTGGTGCATGGGAAGAGGACAGTCAGGCACCCTGTACCACAGGGCCTGTCCTGCCCTGAGCTTTATAGGGGTGGGAGCAGCACACAGCAGAGCCCAAGGGCACCTTGAGCTCAGTCCACTGGCCAATAAGGGAGGATAAAAGAGGAATTTTGCCACTCCTGCCCCCTAACAGCACATGGGACCCTATGCTGCATTACTGGGGTGGAAGGAAAGAAGATATATGCCCTCTAGGTAAACCCACTTCTATGCCTACTTTTGGGGATCAAGCCCCAAAGCCCAATCCAAGTAAATCAAAGGCATACTGTACCACCCTGGGGAGACCACTACCCAAACAGGCCATAGGAAATTCATCCTCAGGGATTTCTTGACTGCTTGCCTGTGTCAAACACCTCCAATAGTGGTTTTTTTTCCCCTATCCTGACCCAATATGGATGCACCCCATCCCTCCCTAACCCCTGTGCCATGTCCTGGGCAGCCCTCAGTGCCTGCCCACCATCCACTCTCCATCCTCAGGTGCTGCCTGCCTGATCCCTCTTCTTTTTCTCTGCCCTAGAGACTCCTTTGAGCCTTCAGTTACTTGTCAAGCCTCCGTGGAGCAAAGATGACTTTCTGCTAATCGCTGGGATCCTTCAAAGTGCAAGGCACCAAGCTTGAGGACAGCGATTAAAATCGGTGATCCTTACTCCATACTCCAGGCTCCCACGCGAGAGCTGGAGCAGGAGGTGATTTTAAGGGGAAAGGGAAGGAAAGCTCCACCGATAAGATTTCCCAGTCACTGCCTGCCACCTAGTGCCTAGCACCGAGCCTGTTTCACAGGCAAGTGACATTCCTCAGGGGAATTTAGCTCTTAAATTCGAGCCAGTGACATTTGCACATCAGGCACCCAACACTGAGGTGCTCCCCACTGTGCTCTGGATCAGAACCAGGGCAAGGTTTTTTGGAGTCCAAATAGCCCAAATCCTAGTGGGACCTTTCAGGACAACAGCCTTGGGAGCAAGAGGAGGTGATGCCACGTGCCTGCCTGGGTTGCAAAGACAATGCCCAGCTACAGCAAGCTAACTAAATGCAACACACCTTGCTTCACTGCATGCTGCTGCCTTCAAGGTTACATTGTCATTGTCAGCAGCTCTGATCACACTAGTGCATACAAGCATTGCCTGAAGAATGCCACAGACAGGCTGAAAACTGGGATACAAATGGAAGCATGAGGGAAAGGGGCAGCTGTGTAGGAGACTCAAAACCTACAAAAAATCAGGAAACAAGAACCATTGACTGTAACTCGGATATTCTGGCACTTGGGGATACTACTGGAGTTTCCCCACCCTATTTAATCCATGGGTAACCACTGCAGAAGGAACACAGTCTCTACAACTCACCTGTAGCATGAACAGCAGGTGATTCAGTGTTTTGCACATCTTAAGACAACCTGGAAGGCTCATGCTCTCCCTCCCCTCCCTTCAGGAGGGGTAATACCTGTGCTCACCTTAGGGGTTGGTCATCTGACAGCTTCCTGGCCCTCTGAAAGGGCTCTGATTCCTACCTACCCACAAACACAGGAAAGAACTAGCAAGACAGCTACAGCTCACCACAATCCTGTTTCCAGGCAGAGAAAATTAAGAGATATCAATTCCAGAAGGGTTTGGGACAGGCAACATCTGTCCTGCTCACTGCCTCCAGCCCCTGGGTAGATCAGGAACCTCTAGTACACTGCTGAAAGTGCTGCATGTATGCTGCACCACATCCCCTACTTTTGTGACAAGACTGGACATTTAGCTGCAAGCACTGCTGAAGCAGGAACAGTAGAGTCCCCGCGGGTGCCATCTCCAGCAGTCACCTGCCCCACACCCTGAAACAGGGAACTCACTGCCCCTCCATCCAGGGCACTGGTGGGATCAGACATCCCGAATGCCCAACCTCCTTCCTCACCAAGCCCCTTGTCATTTGGCTGTCTGCTCCCCATCACACCTTGCTGCCTTCCTCCAGCTCATCCAACATCAGCAGCTCGTGCCATTTGCAAGTACTATGGCTCAGGAACTCATTGCTGTTCTACAGAGGGGTGTGTTGGGTCTGACACAAATGGGCTGCACCGGTCGTTTGGAAAAGGCAGGCAGAGCAGGGCAGGGCAGCAGCTCCCAAACACACAGAACCAGATTTAGTGATTAGCACATGGCTCCAATTCCCTCCAATGCTCTCCAGAAAAGCAATAGGCGACATTAACAAAAGGATTACTCAGAATTCAAAAGCAAATGGGATTTGTGACCCATTATATTAACTGGGGACTGGGGAAAGCTCTACAGAGAGAACACTGCCGGCAGGTCACCAAACCAATTATTAAGAGCTCACAGATCACGAAGCTAGATATATACACACATCAAGATAAATTTCTATTTGCCTGCAGAAGCAAGACGCTGGCTCAGCCACCCTCCCAACCCAGTGTGCTTTTTCTGTGTGCCCATTAAACCTGGATTATATCTAGTTACTTTCCCCAATAATTCACTTCCCCCATGGGTTTAATGCTGTGAAATAACATTTGGGAGGGTAAAACCTGAAAGGAGAAATGTAATGGGCATCATTACATTGATAGATGAGAGAGCAGAAAGCAGGCAGGCAGCATGTGGTGGGAGCAGGCCAGCAGCATGAACACTCACCCCTGCCATAGCTTGCTGCCCTCCCAGCAGCAGCACTGGCCTGTGCCTCATGCTCCAATATCCCCAGCTTCCCTCTGCCCAGATGCTTGAGAGCACAGCCCTTAGACACAAGATAATCTGCCTCCAACATCAGCTCTCACCTTAATCTCTAGAACAGATCATTTTAAGCTGTGAATTGTAAGCTGTAAAAATCTTTTCCTCAACTTTTTCCTGGGTTAATTATATGAGATTGGATGTTCACAGTAGCCAGGTAAAGGGCCAGTTCCTGCTAGCACACTGTCCTGCTTCTGCAATAGGCTGTAATAGCAAATCCTGAAGCCTTGTATATACTGTATAAAGGCTTCATTGCCTAGGTTTTGAAGAAGTTTCACTTTAATGTTGCTGAATAACCCTTCATATTTTGATTGAGAAATGCCCCTGGGTCTCTGAGCATTGCCTATGAAGTCCTGCCAAAAGATTTTATACCCCTCCAAGATCTGTTAGGGAAAAGTAGCAGTGACAGCAAAGCTGCAGTAGAACTACCTGAAGGGACTTCCTGCTGTCAGCATTTTGTACTCACCTCACAAATTCCTGGCTGTACTCTTTGAGGGCTGGTGTAAAGGATTGGGTATTATCAGCGAACTTCTGGAACAATTTTACCCTGAGTCCAAGTTTCCCAGTAGCGATCCTTCTTTTTTATCTGTTCTTACCTTTGCAGAGATCCACTCAAGTGTTGCCTTCTGCCTGCTCCATTCTTTGTTCTTCTAACATGCTGGTTATGTCAAAACATAGGGGTGATTTCACAAGAAAAAGGAGGAAAAAAGTGTCCTCAAAACAAAAGGGGGAGACCTAATCCACTCACATCACTGATGACCTCAACCACATTTTCCTCACCATTTTCTGCTGGGTCTCTGGGCTGCTGCAAGCAGAGCACCCCATGTTGCATACCCTGCAGGCAGCTGAGGCAGCACTTGCAGAAACCCCACTCAGGCACTACTTGGGAAGCTTCTTCCAAAAAGAGAGATCCCTTCTAACATAAGCACAGGAGCTTGAATAGAACAAAAGCAAAGTGTCTGATGATGCTAGAGAAACCTTATCCTCCAGGACAGGAAGTTAGCCCACGAGTTGCACCAGCTGCAATAGCCTAACTCCTACCCTCTCTGAGCCAGCTCACCCCTTGCCCTGGCAGGGAGGAGTGCCACAGGGTGCTCCCTGCACCTGAGCAGCTCTCTTTGCTCTAACAAGCTCACAGCCATATTTGGGAGCAACAGCATCTCTCCTACAGGTTTTCAGGGAGCAGGAAGCAGACTAGCCCACGACTCCAATGGCCTTTTCTGGCTCTGCATGTATTTATCTTCCAAGTGTTGAAGCCTTTGGTTGCTTGGAGCCAGCCAGAAGGAGCAGCAAACAACAGCTTCCTATTATGTGAGAAAGCACACGGTTCTGAACAGTTCAGTGTATCACAAAACATGAGAGCAGGGCTCTGCTTAGAGAGCACCAATCCCCCAAAATCCTGCAGACAGGGAAGGATATCAGCAAGGGAAGATGTTTTGTAGGGGAAGTAAGAGGAAAGCTGTATCTGTGGAGTCGAAAAGTGGTTTTGTGAAGACTTGTTATCTCTCCCTCGCTGGAGAGGAGTGCTAGGATCAATTTGTCACAGAGAAAACCTTCATCTCTCTCTTCTAACATGGTGGCTTAAGCAAAGGCTTAGAAGCTGGTGTTTTAGACTGCAACTGATCCTTCCATTTGTTTCTGCTCCTGGAGGCTTTTAGCAGCAGCTGCTGGACTGCATCATGTCAGGGGAAGGACATCTTGATATGCCTCCTTAACACTTGTGTATCACCCTCATGAATGGAAACATCCTGTGCTGAAAATGGCTCAGAAGCACAAAGTTGCAGGATCTGGGACTGTTTGCAGCAACTGGATGAGTGTTATTAAATGAAATCAACTGCATTGGAAAAAAGAACAAACAAACAAAAAGGTGGTGTTCCCATGAGGTGCTGCTCCTGTGCAAGCTGCAACCAGGAATCTGTGGTTTAGGTGATGAGAAAAATAACAATTTCAGCTTCCAGAAAAGACCAAGCTTCTCACACAGCTGCTACCTGTAAGAACAAAGGCCTGAGCCCAAGGGAAAATAATAAAATAAAAAAATAAAAACAGGAGGCTGTTGATTCTGATGTTTTCCACTGCTGAAGGGAGCTACACCTCTCAGCAGAAACAATGCCCAAAGACTTGTAGCTTGAGTAAGCCAGGGATTAAGAACTGCCTCAGTTTGAAGATCAGCAAGACTCTAGTACAGACTTTTCTCTCTTCTGTGCTTCTGGTTTTGAGAACAAATAAGCACTGATTAAACAGTATTTTATATCTTTGCAAAGTTTTGTTCCAGTACCACAAAACCTGTGCAATATGGGCAGAGGCCCTGGTAAAGGACATGCCCTAAACGCTCTGCTCACCACTATGGAGCCAGCAATGTCATGAAATAGTGTCATGGAAAAGCCTAATGCTGCTCCTACTGCACCCATGGCCCTCCAGGCTGGTGAGACACAGCCTGAGGGGAAGGACTCACCTGGCTCCTCTACAGGAGCTTTCAGTCTTGGAGAGGGCAACAGTCTCCCCTTCAGCAGTGCAGACAGAAAATCTGCAGTTTTTCAAGCACATATTCTGCTCTGCACTTAGTTCCTCTTTGCACATGCTTTCCTGTTGCAGACACAGACTCCTTGCCAGGCTTGCAAGGGTGCTTCAAGAATCCAAGTTTTGTTTTGTTAGTAATTTATGGCAAGCCTGGAGCTCCCGAACTGCCTAGTGTTAAAAAATAGAAGGCTGCTGTGCTATCCCCCCCCACTCCAGTGGCTTGTGGAGTGATTAAGGATAGCTTTAATTTGAGGCCTGCAGCTCAACAGCTCCCACTGGATTGATAAAATACATATAGCAATCTCCAGTTCCACCTCTGGAGGCTGAACTCTCTCCCCATGATTAACGACAGCTATTTCCTCCCTCTCTCCCTGCCACTGAAGAAGGCCAACTCTCTGCAAGGTCCACTCAGCAACAGGCCCACACTCTGACTACCAAACAGCAACATTTACAAGCAGAAAAAAACCTCCAAGAAATAGAACTGGCCCCAGAGAGATGAGAGAAGTCCAAGACAAATCGTCTAATAAAGGAATTAGAGCAATAGAGTCAGGCTACCTGAGGCAGACCTGGCTGGGCTGGGTTAGAAGTGCTGGCCTAGTGCACCCAGAACGGGTGCCAAGAACTCCCCTGGCCCACCTTTGAGGCTGGTCCAGGAGGCAGCAAGGCTAGAGTAGCCATCCCCTGACAGAAAAATGACTCTTACAGCCCAGACAGAGCTGCTGCTCAGCTGTTACCCTCCTTCAGTGTCTGTTGCTATAGCTGTAGGCTCTAGAGGATAGCAGTGTGGGTGGGAAAGCAGAACTCATCTAAAAAATGATGCTTATTCCTTATGCATCTGTGTCTTCTACAGCCACTGTCTATCACAGATCTTAGGCCAGAGGCAGCTCCAACACAGATTGTTTATAAGCTGTGAATATCCCAGCTTCCATCTCCCCAGAAACTCACCTTGCCCAGCTTTGTGTCCAGGAGGGTCCGTTCCCACCTCCAGAGCAGACCAGAGACAAGCATTAGCCACTGCATAGAAGAAATCATTTGAGCCTGAGACTAAGCCAGGAGTCTAGTGAGGAAAGCATGCCTCCCAGGTACCACAGCCCCAGGGAATTACACACTTGGTAGAGAAAAAGATCACAACATGCATTTCCAGAAGAGGTGGAAGGAGGAGGAGGATTCAACAAAATCAAAAAAACTCCCTCAGGAGAGCTTCCCTTCCAAGTATAAATTTTAATATTTATTCAGTACAGGCCTGGTGAGAAGAACTGGGAAATAAGGCAAAGCCAAATTATCCTCTAGAGCCCAAGTTAACATCTCACACAAAGACCAAGCAAAGCAGCAGCTGTGCTCTTCCCTTGAGCTGTTTCTCCCACATCTTCCCCACCTGCTGGAGCACAGTTTATCCCTTACAAGTCCAGAAGGAATCGATTGACTTTTTTCAGGTATTCTGACTTCAAGTAATCTCCCAGCTCGTCCTTTGTGACCCACAGGTAATCTTTCTTCAGCTCTGCCTGGGACAAATCACTGCTTTGGAGGAAGGCTTTGAAGAAGAATACTTTGGCTCCTACATTATCATCAGTTCTGATGGCCCTGGGGAATTTATACTTGTAAATCCCATATGGTGCATTCCCCAGGATTTTGGCTTGAATGTGATCTCCTGTAAGACCCCAGCAACAAAACAGAAAGAAAACAAGACATAAGAACACAGAACAACAGTAACTGCTCTTCTGTAATAAAAAAAAATAAATAAAAAAAGGCAGCATAAGCCCCTCCCTGTAATCTGGTTCAGGCTGACTGTTCCCTCTTCCTAGCAGAAATATGCCAATTGACAGCCTTTTCTCATGAAAAAAAACAACTTGTCTGCAGTCCAGAGAGTACTCTCAGAATGACAGAGTGAGGGGAGAGGGTATCAAGTTTTGCCAGCCCACAGTGACAAGCAAGGACACATGGATTTGCCATCACCCACCTGCCACAAAAGCTGCCACAAGGTGACAAGAAGGAAAAAGAAGCCATACACCTGGAGCAAGCCTAGGCCATTCAGGAGGTATCTGGTGATGCTCCAACATCAGACCCTGGGGACCACACTTTGCATTACAGCTGCTGGCAAGCCAGAGACTCCAACTCACAGTCTGCCAGCCCCATCAGCCCTCTGCACACTGCAGTCACTCTGTGACAGTACACAGTTACAGAGCCAATTACTCAGGATTACAGCTCTTTCTAAAAAGCCCACCCCATTGAGCTTCCTCCCTCTGCCATGAAATGCCTTTTCCCAGCACACAGGAGGTGATTTCACTACAGCAGATGGTAAATATCCCTCAGATAGGGCACAGGAAGTAAACCAGTGGGACAAAGAGGAAGGAGGGCCATGCACACGGCAAACTACACACCCAAAAAGGTAGCCATGGCTCGCTCAGCTGTCCCTCGCAGTGTCTCTCCAGGCTGCCATTCTGCTTGAGGCAGGAGCCACTGCTCCTGGTTGCCAATTTTCTGTTTCACTAGAAGCATCAAGTTATTGTCCAGCTTCCTGTTCAACGATGTTAGATCATTCTTTTTGTCAGCATCTGCCAAAACCCAATATATACTGGAAACAAAGCCTCCTAGAAGCACTACTGTGACCCCCTTGATTCATCAACCTTCTGCATCTCAAGCTCTTCCTGCAGTAATACACAAACGTGGATACCCCAAACAAAACAAAAATCTAGATGGAAATGCTCTCAATTGCTCTGGAAGCCAATGGAGGATCTAGCTGGAACCTACCACTAGACAGTACCCTGTTTCATTTCCAGAAAAAATTTATAGCAAACAGCTTGGATCTTCACCTTGACAAATAATCAACTAGAGCACTAGGCAGAGCTTGGGAAACAAGTGACCAAACTTTCTCTTGTTTGGAAAGAGCATTCGTTCTCACCACTTTGCTGTGATAAGGTTGAACACACATCTTTGCAACACAGGAAATGTGTCAGCCAGCTAATTCTTCACACGCCAGCAGTGCTGTCACAAAGTCAAGACTCTTTTTGAAACAAAAGAGGGCTCAGCAAATGCCTTCCCTGCATTAAACTGCACTCAGCTGTGTAAAAGAGACTCAAAAAATGCCTCCGCCTCCACTAAACCACACTCAGTTGTGTTTGGCAAACAATCAGGGTGTTCTCACCCAGCAGGAACTCCAGCCTGTACCTGTCATCCGTGGAGCAGGTTGAAATCGCAGTAACTTCTGTTCCCACTGGTCCTCCAGGTCCTGAGCCATGATGACTGTTTTGTCAGGTGCTTCATCATCATCATCATACACACTCTCCTTCCTCCTCCTAAACCGCTCCTCCTCCTCCAGCTTACGGATTTCATGATCTGAATAGAGGCTTTTCTCCAGCTCTATCTAAAAGCATAAGAAAGAATTCTTAAGCCATCAGCGCTACGGGTTGGGCTTGGCAACTAGAACTGTTTCTATCTCAGTAAAAGCAAGACAACAATGATAATTTCCCTAACATTAAGCAAGACTAACCTGCTCACAGGAGGAACCTCAAACAGCATCGAGGAAGCTACCAAGCCCCACAGTACCTGGTGCAGGCAGCAAATCGCACACAGAGCACTCGGTATCTCTTCACAACCGAGAGCAACATCACCTAAGGAGTCCCCATACTGACTCCTGTCACCCCCCGGGGCTGGCGGCCGCGGCCAGTCCTCCAGGGTACTCTCCCCTCCAGGCCTAAAGCAGCCATTTTCCTATTAGTAGGCCACCAGCTCCCCCTTCTACCTGCTCCATGAGGGCCGCCATCTCTTCCTCCTCCTTCTCGAGAGGCTGCGTGATACGGGGCAGCCTCAGCAAACACATCGCCCCGAAAAGGCGCCAAGGCCGAGATGCAGCAGCGGTACAGAGCCATCGACCCCAACCCGCCACTCGCTGCCTGGGCGCCGCCATCTTGCTGTCGCACCACCCACAGTGCACCGCGGGGTAGCCACTGCCATCGTTCCTCCTCGCTCCCGTCGTGCTTTGCGGCGACCTCACGGGGCGCGCTAATGGCTGCAGCCGTGAGCGCGGCGCTGGCTGTCGCCTGGCAACGGCTGCTCGGTGCGGCCTGGGGGTGAGCGGTGGGAGCGGGCAGGGCTTCTCCTTGCTCTGGGATGACTGCTTAGGCTCTCCCGCCCTGCGATGGTGGCCGGTGCGGGAGGTTCCGACTCTCCCCCGGGCCTGCGGCTCGCCCCTTCCCACAGCTCCGGTATCCTCACTGCCTGCTGCCGTTTCTCTCCCTCAGGAACCATGCGGCTACCCTGTGCCGCGGCCTGCGCACGGGGCCCCCGAGGCTGCAGGAGGTAGCGAAGGAGGTGGAGAACCAGAGCGAGACCGACCTGAGGTGAGAGGGCCAGGCCGCGCCAGGAAGGCTCAGCCATTTGGCTCTTGCTGGGAGGTTTTCTCGCCTTCGGTTGTTTTTCAGGCGAGGAAGGGAAGGGAACGGACTCGACTCAATCACAAACACAGCTTGTGTCTTTTGGAGACCTGGTCACTTTTTTCTTTCCTGAGATGAAATAAAACTTTGTAGAATTTAAAGAGTGAGTCCCTGATAATTCTTGTTTTACTTCTCAGCCCGTTAATCCTGCAGCGGAACTCCATGAGATGGGATGGAAAGACCTACGAAGAGATCCCAATAGCCCACATCAAAGCTACATATAACAAGTAAGCAAGTGAGCTGCTGCATTCCAGCCCTCATGCAAAATAAAAGCTTGTAACATACTTGGGCTTTGGCCAGTCACTATTTGGCCAAAAGGCTCAAAGGAAAAAAAGCCAGGAGAGTGGTGTTCGTGACTGGGAAAATTATAATACTGAATTCAAGCTTCAGTGCTGTTCAGGAGGCATAACTGTCCTTCTAGTGGTTTTAACAGCAATAAGATTGTTATTATATGTTTTGACTGTGTTGTGATATGAATAATTAGATGCTGACAGCTTTAATGACAGGTTACTTCCAGCCCTCTGCTCTAGCACAGCTGAAAAAATTGTCATATTCTCCATGAGAGATGGTTGTGTTTCGTTAGTGATCCCTAGTGTGATACCTCACTGCTTCTTAAAGCTCTTTCAAGTTCTGGAAATGTTTTGTGCATTGTTTTAACAAAAGAGAAGAGGTAAAATGCTCATAGTGAGAGGTGGCTCTGGGCTTAGAGGTATCTAGTTAAAGTATACCTGATCCAGAAGGGGTTTGCCCAGATTCTGTAGGGTGACCAGAAGGTTACTGCTGGGAGGCCTCTGCATTGGGTTCACACAAGTAGCATACCTGAAAAGGGAGAGCTGATTTAGGGTGACTTAGAGAGGGGAGACAGGAGTGCTGTGGCAAGCCATACCCATAGAGGGTAACAAGAAATCAGACAATAAAGCTTTGTTCTAGCTTCTTTCTTTCATTTGCTCTTCTCTTCCTGTAGCACCCACATCCTAGTGGTCAGCTTTGACAACAGGCCCTTTGCCCGTACCTCCTGTGGCACAGAAGGCTTCCAGAATGCCAAGAAGGGGACTGCCATTGCAGCACAGACTGCAGCCATGGCAGCAGCAGTGGTGAGTCTGCCCTGATGATTCTCACCATCTCAGAGGGGAAGCACAGACTGCCTTCCCCCACACCTGGGTACATGCCTTGCTCCCTGGCAGCAGTGCTGAGTTCTGTGCCTTAGCACTTGAGCAGCACACTGCTGTTAGCTGACAGCTTCCCTAGCTTCATCTGATGCACTGCACATCTTTACACAGACAAAGTGTGTTTGAAACAGCAGTTAGAAAAGCCTAGAAGGTGAGCTTAGCTGTGCAGGTTGTGACAGGGAAATGTAACTTGGAGCCTAGCCTTTTCTAGCAGCAGCTTGCATAGCTCCTTTTTTCTGAGTGAACATCTCTCAGCCATTTTAGAAATACAGCCCCTGAATCAGCAGCAGTTCAATTTTTGCACTGTAGGAGGGACTGAGAAGCAGCTGTAATTACTGCCTGAATGTTTTATATTTGCTCTGTGCCACAGGAGAACAGAGCTGCTAGCAGTTCCAGTCAGAGGATGTCCTTGCACATGTAGTTTCCAGCTGCAGAGAGTTTACTATAATTGTTTCTAAAAACCCATGTGGGTGTCCAGGTGGCAGGAGATGATGAGGCTGGCTTCATCACAGTCCTCATTACAGCAGAACAAGGCAAGGTTAAACTGAAAATCCTTATCCTAAATGAGGTGGAACTTGCTCCAGCCTTTCATGTCAGAGGTGTTTGGTGCCTTTGCTGGCCAACAGCTTACTGTGGTTGACTCAGAGGAATGTAAGAACATCTTCACTATTAATTTGTCCTCACTAGAGCCTTATAATAGCTGCATAGCTGTGCTTGGCCAGATTGATTCTGTCACTGTTTTAGTTGTTGGTACATTAATTGCACCAGCATAGAAAGCCAGAGACCCAGAGAAGCTCTGTCCACGTGGTGGCAGCATGGCTCTGCTTTACAGCAGGTGTTTTTCATTCTCAATTTGCAAGCCCCTAGAATTTTTGCACTGAAGGTTTGGATTCCTGCACAGCAACTATAAAGCTTGCCTCCTTTTCTCATTTACCCTCTAGAAGGAATCCACTGATCACAGGAGAGAAGTTGCTGCATTAGAGAAGGGAAAACAGCTTTGACTTAGTCCTTGTGAGTCCCCTTGCCAGTTCAGTCACGTATCCACGGATATGTCATCTGCCCTGGTTTTAAGTCACAGATAGTTTGATCTCCAAGCTTTCTCTGTATGCAGAGCTGACAGCCTAGCACAGAAGTTCTCTTGAAACTGTCATGGCTGTATCCAGGCTTCCTTCTCTCCTAGTGTCTTTGTGCAATAATCCCCAGCATTTTCTTCTGTATCCATTGCTACCTACTTTTTTACTTAAAGAATACTATGATAGTGGGTCAAAAGGGAAGGAAAGACTCCAGGGGGGCAGAGCAGCAGTAGTTACATCAAAGAGAACACTGAACTGGTTGTTCTTTTCACAGAAAGCACGTGGGAAAGGTGTCCTGCACGTACGAGTCATGGTGAAGGGGCTGGGACCAGGACGCAAAGTAGGTGTCAGAGTTTCTTTTCATATTTTTCTTTCTCAGGCATCATCCAGGTTTGTTAAATTCAGGCTGCTCTCATCACTGTACCTATTAACTCATTTTTTCTGAAGGTGATGTAAAGAATTCATCACTCAAGTGCCGGCAACAAAATTTTAGAATTAGAGTTTTAGAGTAACACCACTTTGGAAGCAGAATAAAAGCTGTATTTGTATTTCCAACTAAACTAGGAAAATTGATGGGAACACTGCTGAAAGGACTGGAACAGATAGGTTTAAACTTGATTTTCTGATACTAATTACTTTTAAGGTAATTACAAAGAAGAACCATTGAAACAAGTTGATTTTCAGATGGAAGACCAAACTATTTTCTCCTGAGGTTTTTCCCTTCTTTCTTGTTTGTGTATTGATGACATGTTATCTGCTGTCTCGTTCTTACAGGCTGCCATCAAGGGTTTGACCATGGGAGGTTTGGAGGTCATCTCCATCACCGACAACACCCCGATTCCACACAACGGCTGCCGCCCACGGAAAGCCAGGCGGATGTGAGAGACGAGTGGAAAAGACACAGAGCTTTCAGCATCAGTTTGTGCAACAGGGAGTGGGTTGAATGTTGTTCCTGTGACAGATTCTGGAAAGCCACCCTTCCTGGAAATACCTGTTGAGGGGAGCTTGAAGAAGAGATACCATCCTGGGCCTTAGAAGGCCTTGTGGTAGAAGCTGGTGGTAAAAGCAGGAATACATGTACTCCCTTAGTGGGAAGCCTCTTGTGTACCAAGTTTGTTGATTAAAACATTAGTCTTTTGACAGCCATTCCTGCTGTGTTCCCATAAGTATTTTGGATTATTGTTGCCTCTCAACTGCTCTCTTACCACTGTATGTGGCTCTTGTCTTGCCTCTGTGCTATTATTGCCCTGTCAGGTGGAAGAGAAGCTTTAGGTCTAGATCTCCTAGTTACCTGTAGTAAACAACTGCATGGGGTCACATCATCTTTCTTCCCTCTTTCTCTCACTGCACACATTTAGAAACAAGGCATTGGGTAACTCTTCCCCTTCCTCCTGGCTTGCAAAGCTCAGTGTGCCATGTGACAGGCAGCTCTCCCCATTTGCCCAGCGTGGAGTACTGCAGGCTGGATCCATTATCGGTGCTTGCTTCCTCCCAAGCTGTAGCTGGCCTGCCAGCGCTACTGGCAAATGGAAAGAGCCAGCCCTTCTAAAGGGGCTAGGATGTTGCCAGTTCTGACACTTGGTGTGTGTCTTTGGCCCTGCCTTGTGCACCATGAACTGAATTTTCTGGGATCCTGAGGAAAGCAAGCAGAGGGTTAGTAGGCCTTGTAGCATTAATGAAATGCCGTCAAGATTTTAAACACTTAAGCCTTGAACTGTCTGTATATCCACAGGCAGTATGAGCTTGGTCGCAGGTCTGTGATGCATTATTGCTGTCCCAGCTCCACCCAAAGAGAATGTCTGCCAAGGAAGTATGTCTCAAGGCTCTCTGAGCATTAACCAGGGGTGGTAACAGCAGTAACTGGCTCAGGATTGATTTCCTGGGTCGCAGAGGCACAAAGGGCACCTCCTTGAACTCCATGCTGTCAGAGAAGCCCTGGCCATACGCTGCATACAGGGAGCAAATATTTCACCTGTAAATAGAGTGTATTTCGGTGCAGCCAGCAGTTCTGTCACAAACCCAGAATCTTCCTTTCTATTACTTCTGTCGTTCCTCCTTAGTTTTTTAAATTGCATATTTAACTATTCTCTTCCTCTTTAGAGAAAGGGTACCATGGCAACAAGGCAGTGTACCTCCTTCATGGAGCTGAATGGCATACAGCAGCTTTTGAAAGAAATCAGTCTGCTTAGAAGAGTCTGTTGAGTTGCATTTGACAGAAGAGAAGAAAACAAGATTTGGATGAATCCCCTACCTTACTCCAACTCTCTGAATTTGAATAGAGGGTAGGTTATCTTAAGGGGAAGTTCCTTGAGCTGTCACAGATTTGACAATGAGGAAGAGAGGTTCTTCCACTAGAAAAGCTTACTCTTCACTCTAGAAGTAAGGCTGAGCTGCTAGTGACTTCATATTCCTCTTTTTAAGAAAATACCAGGTTCAGCAAGGCTGGACTGGTTTCTGTGCTGAGCGCAGTGACCAGCATGAGAGAGGAGGAGCACCAGTCTGCCACTGGTAGCACACTGAGAAAACCAATCACTGGAGTTCTCTGCCGCAAGCTACTCGTTGCATCAATGCAGAAGTGCCCACATCAGATAAAAATGATAGAACAAATGGAAAAATAAGACTGGGAAGAGATGTGTGATGCTTCCAAAATTCAGGGAAGAGAGTAGGTGGGTGACTCAAGAGTCAGAAAGCAAAAAGAATCAATCTTTGTCTTATCCAGACTTAAGAGTCAAAGCTGTGTCCTTTGTAAAAGGCCACTCCATGACACTCTTGGTTTGAGCATTTGTGAACGTTTTATGAAGTCTACTAATGCATCACCACTGCATATACAGTGGGAAGTTTGATCTCCTTGTCTGCCCTGCTTAGTTCTGGTAGCTACCCCTACTTCTTCCTCTAATTGACATTTACATAGCAGTCTCCAAGCGGGGACAGAAGAGGCTGACACTATTCCCCATGGTTCAGTGGCTGGAGCTGTACAGTATCATGCAAACCCCCAGATCCGTGTACCCCCCTGAGCTCCCTGACACACTGTTTCAGTTGTGCAGCTTTTTGTTGAAGTCACATTTTCCACCCACCGATAGAGCAACCCAAAAGCCATGTCCTTCCTAACTTACTGCTCAGTCTGTGCTGTTCTGCAGAACATCTGGGGCCTCTGGGGCTGTTGTCAGTGACACGGGAGAGCAGAGCTCTCTGCACAAAGCAAGCTCTCCCACCTTGTGCAAGGTTTGAGTTGCTCCTTTCTGCACACACTGCATGGTGAAAGAAGTCTTAAAACCTCTTTATTGTTGTTGGTCTTGCAAGGAATTAATAAGGCACCAATAGCACTTAATGATTTCCTTACCCTTCAGATGAAACTATTAATTAAGGGCCTGGTGTTAGCCAGCCACTGGTGTTCACCACTTCTAATTGCTTTTTCTTGGCACCTGGGTGGAATGCTGTTTTCTACTGGCTCACATTCCTCCTGAGCAGGAATTACTTTACTTGCCAGTAGCACAGCCACAGCATTGGCACTCTCATTAGGGTCACATCCTCCCTCTTTGGGCTTCCCCATTGTTTTGGGACATTTTTCTCTCCACTTCTAATTTTTGATTCCCTACTCCCTAAGAAGCCTTTTTCCATGAATCAAGTTCAGAAGCTGCTACTGATTGCAAAGCTTCATCTTGGTTTAACCTTGGCCTTTCTGGGGTTTTGCCCCCTTTTAAAATACATGGACCTTACTCCATTGTACAGGGGATGAAACACAAAACAGTCTTCTGATGTACAGATAAAATGCTTCCTCAGGCCTGTTTACCTCTTACCACCTTGGGGAATTAGACTAACTGAGTTACCCTTCCCTTTGAGAGGGATAGCACTTGGTGGCTTGGAAAAATAGCCCCCAGCCTTTGCCCTAATAGTGTATTATTCTCCAAAGTGGAATTATTCCTTACCCTCAGTAACAAGGACTTTCTACGTAGAGCTGCAGCTTTATCTGCTGAATTGGTGATTTATTATTTCTTATATGAACATCTCAGTGACAAGAGTCAGGCAGCCAATTTCAATCCCTTTGTGAGATTCAATTAAACCATTAATTAAGTGATGTCAGTATCCTTTAACAGCTGACTGTACACACAAGCAAGCAAGGAGAAGGGGACAGACCCTGCAGTGCTAATAAACTGTAGCAGCAGGGGTGGTTTACCACAGCCCAACTGCAGCTGTTAGGGACATCTGTGCAGGTTCTGCTGGCTTTCCCTCTGGTGCAGAAATACCTGGCTCATGATGTGCACAAAGCAGGTCGGTGAGTAGGTGTTTATAACCCTAAGGCACCCCTTGGGAGCCTTGGAGAAAAAACAGTTCAAGTCAGGTTATGGTTTTTCACTCAGACTTCAGCAGATAATCACAGTGCTGCTGCTTTCATGCCTGGCATCCCGCCTGGCCCCTCTTCCCTTCCCAGCTGCCCATCCAACTTCAGCCCGTGACCTCTCAGAGCAAAAAGAGATCAAGGATACTCAGATTCTTTTTGTGCTTTTCCAATGCTCCCCTCTCCCCTCAAGAGGCATTAATAGGTACTCAACAGTAGTGGGAACTGCTCAGAGATTTTACTAATGAACTGCCTAATAGCCAAGTTCCGGCCCTGATGGTGAAGCAGGGCTGCTGGGACCTTGTGGGGAGGTGCAGAGGGAAGCCAAGTCCTGATACTATTTCACTCTTTTGAAACCATTCATGCATCCTCTGCTGTGCTCTCCAAGCTCCCCTTGTGCTAGTGCCACTTTGCAACCCCCTTCCTACACCCACACCTACTGAGAGTCAGAAACTGGGCAGCTGGACCCAAACCTCTCGGCAGCTTCGGAGCTCTGACAGCCATGGCTTGGGATAGCTGCTGCCAGCAGCAGCTTCACAGCTTGTTTTGCTAAAGTAAGTAGGCAGAAGGCAGAAAGGGTTTGGTGCAAAGGTCTGAATGCTAAGCAAGGATGCGGGCAATGAAAAAGTGGGTTGGAAAAGAGAACATGGAGCGAAACGTGCAGGAAGAGAAAATTCAACATTTAAAAAAAAAATAAAAAAAACCAAAACAAAACACAAACACCAAACTTTCCTAAGGCTAAAATCTCACAGCTGGTGGTCCAAGACTCTGCACAGATAAGGAGAAGGATGCAGGGAAGGGCTCACCAGAATCAAGGTAGATGCACTCCCCTTTTAGTGTTTTCCCAGCTAAACCTCCATGTCAAAAGCATGGGGTGGCCTTGCTCAGGAGCCCTCCCTGCCAGCACAACCAGCTCTTTGGGGCCTTCACTCCACCATTTTAAAGAAAGCACAAAGACCATCCCAAGGCTGTATTTAGAAACTGCTCCAAAGCCCCTCCACATGGCAATAACAGTCCTCAAAACCTTCTTTTCCCTTCCAAGATGGCTCCAAAATTCCTCCTCTGTGCCTTGCCACTTAATGATTCATTTTGCAAAGCCAAATTCGAAGCGGGAGTGGCTGGCATTGATTTCCACCATACCTCCTGGCCACATTTCTAAAGACTTCAGCTTTTGACCCTTTCACCACTACTTGCTCTGCTCCACAGGGGCAGCCCAGGCTTCACATCACACACATCACCCCAGGTAGCAAAAAGAACCCAGGGCCCCGGGCAGGAGAAAGACACACTCCATCCCCCAGCCCCTCTAGCAGGTCCAAGACGGTGAAATAGGACTCTTATCTCTTAATACACCAACCTGTAGGTAAACAACTTGCTGTCCTAATAGCCAGCCATGGCTCTTTACACAGACCCTTGCCAAGACCCAGATGCTGCCTTTCTTTTTGCTCCTGCCAAATCCACAGAAGTAAATTACCAATTTCCTGAGCTGCCAGTGTCAAACTGACCAAGGAGATGGGCCAGCCCTCTGGGCTTCTCTGTACTGCCAACAGCTGGGAAGCAGCCTGCTACAGCAGTAAGAGATACTCTGAAAAAAATCTGCCCTTGGACATGGTTGTAAAACCAGTCCTGTTTACCGAAATCCCTGCAAAAGCAGCAGTGCAGCCAGCTGAGGAGATCCCCTTCCTAGGGATCCTGCAGCCAAAAGCAGCAGTGCTGTCACCAAAGGACAGCACTAAAACTGGGACAAACCCTGCTGGATCTGAAGCAGCCACACAGCAGAGATGCTCTCCCCAGTCATTATCAGAGCTAGCAGGTCAGCACTGACATCTCCTTCAAATCTGAGCCCTCTCTGGGGAAGAAGCTGGCGTGGGAAGAGCCATTGTCTAGGAGTTTAAGGGGCAGGAGGCAGGACAAGGAGAGATTAACTCAGACTTTGCTGCCCAAAGCCAGACAGGCTACACTGCACAATCACGCTGCCAACATGACATTTGTCTGCCCTATGTTACAGGAGATGTTGTTTGGCTGCCAGCTGCTGCTCCTCCCTTAGAGAGAGGGATTTTACTAGCATTAAGGACTCACCGGTCAGGGCTGAATCGGTGACCTACCTACGCTGCTGCAGGTATCAGCACAGCTAATCTGGACCTTACCCTGACCTCAGGACCAGCCCCCCCAAAAATAGGGCAGCAGCAACAAAAACATTCATAGCCAGAGATACAAGATTGTGCGCTGGCTCTACACTGGGATGCTGGTGTTTAAAGCAGGAATGTCCCACCTGTGGGGACTGTGCCAATGACGCAGTATCCCACAGGATGTGGGCTCAGCCCAGGGGCACAGATCAGAGCTCCCCACCAGCTACTGTGATGGTGCCCCTCACCTCTCCAAACTCACCGCTAGAACCGTCGGCAGTCCCCAGTCGGTTGCTGGGCACAGCAAGGCCGTTTCCATGCGGATGGCTGTTTTTCCCTGTTGCTGTGGCAACAGTGCTGGGCGCCAGCAGGCCGGAGGCGGGAGGGAGGGTGAGGACTGTGTATCTCCCTGGTGCTCCCCAAGGCCAGTGGGTACATCTAATCCAGCATCGCTCCATTTTACGCCTTGGAGGAGCACTGAAGAGCTATCAAATGACCAGCCTGGCAGCAGTGAGCAGGCAGTCAGAGGGATGTGGCATTCCCCACTGCTCTCATTAACACCCTAAAATCGTGTCCCAGCAGTAGCTGGCTGGCTCTGGCAGGGTTTCCCTGCCACCTGCCTGGCTCTCACCCCTTCCCAAGCCCCCTCACACAGCTGTCCCACACATCCCCCGACTGCAGCACCCAAGGGCCATTGGGCTGGCTGTGGCAGGGCTCTGGCCCAGGGCTGGGTGTCAGTGCTGCCAGTACATCGTCACCAGCTCCATCCAAGGTAACCAGAAGCTGCTGCCCAGTTCACCAGGCACTGGGATGAAGAGACAACCTGAGGCTCTCAAAGGTGCCTGGATGGAGGAAGGATACCAGCAGAGGACAAACTTGTGCAAGAGCAGCTTTCAGAAGGGGATGGTACACTGCTGGAACAGGGAGGGGCTCAGGGAGTCCTCCAGACAAAGGCAAGGCTGCTTTGGCCCACACTTGGTATGTTTCAAAGCTACTGAGGAGAAAGAGGACAGCCACAGAGAGCAGAAGTCATGTCAACCCGGCTTTAAAAAGGCTGAATTCAAACTAGTGCTGTCACTCACAGAAAACAAACTCCTCCAAAGGCTCCAGTGCACATCTGGACAAAGCAGAATGCAGAAAATGCTGAGGGCTTTGTAGTGTTACCCACAACTTTTCATGGCCTTCTTGCAGTTTCTATAGGATTTTCTTCCACAGCAGCCAAATGTTATGCTGCTCCTTCTCTAGTAAAGCTCCCCTGAGAGACACCTCTTCCTGTGGTCATCCTCCCTCTGGCCTGCCAAATAGCCTTGGCTACCTAGTCAGCATGTCCCTGCCACACTCCTCTAAAACTGTCCTCAAATTTTCAGGTGCACTTGGCATCCTCACAAAACCAAGAACAGGTAGCAATCACCCTACTAGCAAACTGCAACAGCTAGAAGGGTACCTAGGAAAGGATTTGACTTCTGGGAGAAAAGAAGCAAGAGACACAGACAAAAAATTACCTCTGCAGAAATGCAGCAAAGCCTGTGGGCACCTACAATGTCCTCCACTCCTTGTTAACCAAGCAAGAGCCAACATGTTCCCCAGCAGCCCTAAACAGCTGCAAATAGGGACACTGTGCCCCTTTCCATTTCTCCTCACGTGCAGGACCACAGCAGTGACCCATGAATTACTGGTTTCCAGATTGCTAGTCTAAAACTGGTGTGGTATTTTTATGCCAAAACCTCAGGAAAAGAATGTGCAATTCAGGGTTTTTCCCACATCACTGTTTTTCTGAGAACTCATTTCCTCACACAGTAAGTACAGCTCTTCCCTGAGAGAAACAAAGGCAAATCAGACCTTAGCCAGGGAATGGCTCTAGCAGGGGATGCTGCTGCCTGATGAGCTGTCAGCCTGGTGGGCAGGTAGTGCCAGGCTGTTACTGCTACAATGACCAACTTTGCACAGCTCAGCCCACAGCCCCCGCAGCCCTGGAGCAAGGGAAAAAAAAGAAAAGCCCTTTCACCATTCCCTTCTGCTTAGGAGTATTCAGCCAGAAAAGCTTTTACAACCATACAACAAGACAGGGAAGCACAAGAATTCAGGCACATCAGTGACCTCGACTCAAACTCAGAAAGCAAGGCAAAGCAAACCCACAAAATCCTGTCCCGTTGCTTGGCCACAGGATCACCTAGGTACTCTGCAGCACACATCTATCTGATAAAGGTTCACATAAGGATGAAAGCTGTCAGAGGGCCATGTGTCCCATTGCCATCCAGCCTTTACCATGTCTCTCTGCCATAGCCCTGAGAGATCCTTCAGGAAAAGCTGGCAGAAAAGCAGCAAGAGAGAGGACACAAACAAGGAGACTTAATGCATCAGAAATCCGATTCTTCTAGCTGGGTCAAGAGGACCAAGGGAAGCATAACAGACATTAGCACCTGAGCAAAAAGAAGGTCCTATAAGTACACCAAGAACATCAGGGAGTTAAATCGGGGACAGTTGCTCAGTGCTGGAAGGTTAATTGAAAGGACTCTTAGGAGTCTTTAGTAGGGACACACCATTAATGGATACATAGGTCTGATTCTAACAGCATTTCTGCAGCTCACTGTCTAATGCAGTTCATATAAGAAATATTTGCAAGTGTCCTGCTTTTACTACCTTTTCTTTTTCTTTAAAAAGCAAAGGCAGCACAAGATGTAACAAAAGATGGGATTCTGCTGCCAGTCAAACATGGTTTCCAAGTCAAGCATTTCCTTGTCACTTAGTGCCTCTCTGAAAAGCCACAGGCTCAAGAGCTTTCTGATAAGCTCAAGGTCTCCAAAGGAAAGCACCAGAGAACTGCACACACAAAGATGGAGGAAGCATTCAAAGGAAAGTGGTTTTCATGCCTAAGATGCATATGTTTAGAGAACTAACACAAACAGGGATGCTGCTAAGCTGTTAGAGAGCAGCAGCAGATTACAAGGGGATCCCAGACTTTGGGAAGGTCCTGTCTGCATGTTCTGCAAAGCTGCACTGTGGCTGGGAGCAGCACACAGCAGAAAATCTTCAGTGCCTTAGCTCAACCTAAAAGCAGTAGACAGGCAATGGCTCTTCTGCCATCTCTTGATCATGGACCATCAGCAGAAAATGGCCACAAGGTTAGACAAATGCTGTAAATGAAATAAAGTAGAGTCTCTGAATACAAGTTGGGCTAGTAAGAACATACAAAGGGGAAAACATAACTGAAGGCCAAGAATTCCTCATCTAGCATTAGCTCATGCAGACAACAACTTGAGAAATCTGCAGTAACTACAGAAATGCCTCAGGTAGGAACAACACTTGTGCAGCAAACTCACAATGCAGTATGCCTGCGTAGTTCAAGGCACACTCCTGCAGGCTCTTTGTTGCAAAGGGATTCCCACCTGCACCTTTTAAGATTTTTGGAAAGCAAAGACAATAAATCAGGCTCTTAAAGCAAATTCTGTTTATTCCATGTTTGTCTAGCCTAAGAAAAATATCAGGTAGAAAATATCTCCCCTTTCCTCTCACCCACCCTCCCCACCACACACATTTTGTTTTGTAATTAAAAGAATCAAAATTTCAAGCATGAGAGACTTCTCTTTCAATACATTTCTGTAATAAAATTAACTCTGTTGTAGATAGAAAATGCAGTAGCCAAGACCAGAGGATCTGCTATGCTACTCCAAGGCAATTAGTACCCAGAATGATCAATCAGTTTGTCTGCAAACATAATACGAAAATACTTAGCACTTATCCAGCACTTTTTAATCCATGAATCTCCAAGTGTTTTACAAAAGCTGAAAATATGTTTTTGGCCTCATTTACGGAGAAGAAAACACCAGCTGGAACAGGAAGAGATTTGCCCTCAGTCACAGAACAATTTTAATAGCAGAGCTAGAAACAAATCTCTGGTCTGTCAGCCCCAAGTCCAACAATCTGTGCCACGCTCTCTGCTCTGCACAGGACAGCCTGAATTTGGCAAAAGGCCTAATGGCAGAAATGCTGAACTAGTTTACATTTTTGCCACTGAAAAAAAGCCTAAAAGGGGATCCGACAGCTATTTTAGTAAGCATTGACCTCCCAAGGCTGTGATGCCAAGGAGTAAATCCAGTCTTGGATTGAGCTGCTGAGAGCTTTGGAAAAGCAAAAAAAAAAACTCTCATACTGCAAGTGTGAACAAACGTGAGTGGTGCAGAAAGAGGTAAATCCATGATCTACAATGTGCAAAATGATTCTCCACTTGGAGCTTTAATTGAATATTTGAGGAACAGATCACAGGATAAAAAGCAAAATCCTTGATAAATAGTGTTATCAGATGGAGAGGAACCTGGAGCTAAATCATGTGCAGCCTGACACCTTCTCTATTAGCAGTCTTCTGACCCAAAGTTGCTCCGGACAGACCTGAGAAACCAACAGTGCAAATACCAGGAAAACAGCAGTGAAATATAATGTCTAACCCTAAAAATGTGTCTAGTGAGGCCAGGAAAGAAGTACCATGAGACAGAGAGTAAAGGCTGACTCAAGTACCCCAAGAAACCCTCCATTATGAGGTCCACTATTAATGCTGTAAGCAGGCACCAGTCATTTTTCCTATGCATTACCCTGCAAAATGAATGCATGACTTCAACACTGTTCTTCACAGGCATGTGGCCACAACATATCACCCACAGCTCATTTTGGTCCAGAGAAGACACAGGGTCTTTTCAAGCAGAGTCTCCTGTGTGTAAGCACCAATTTTCTAATACCCCCTCTGTACCTCCTATAGGAGTGGGACAACAGCAGGATCCAGCTTCTGAAAGAGACCTTGCAATGCTGGGATGGCTACAATGCCTGGTGGCACACTGGCATCAACCAGTCTTGAGTGCAGAAAAAACCCAAATGTTGGCCTAAAACCAAAAAGTCCATTTTTAAGAGTGAAAGGCAGGCCAACATCCTTACCAGCCCATGACAGCAGGTAATATTACACCCAGGAGCTTAAGCAGCACAAACATCGCAGTGGTCCAGTCAGCATCGACGCACCAGCCAGCTGTGCTCTGAAGCCTGGGAACAGCAAATTGGGTTCTCACAGAGAACAGCGTACCAAACAGGGATAGGCAAGCAACCTAAGTCAATAAGCTCATTTCCTAACTGCAAACCTGCAGCAACACATATTAATTCAGGTCTCCTCCCTCCTTTCTGGGCAAACCCAAATGCTACTAATTCTCCATGCTCACACTCCAACACACTGGAAAGTGCCAGCAGTTGGGTTTCTCCTCCTCTCAGCAGCAGAACCTGCAGATGACCATGAGGATTCATCCCCATGCTGCAGAGAAGTCCTTCCAACATGAGTGAGGAGCTGCTATCACTCCACACACCCTTCCCAGCCACCCATTTTCCCTCTGTGCCCACCTCCTCATGCACCGGAGACACAACTGGCTGCCCTGGCTTTCTGGTATTAACACATCACCTTTCACTTAGGAGCTTTTACAGATACTAAGGCACAGAGAGTAAGTGACTTGCATAAGAGTCAGGAACACACCTCACATCTCTCAACGGCAGTGATTTCTCGTACCTTTTTTCCTGACCTCTTGCATATTAAAATCATGTGAGCAGATGGTGTAATACTGAAGATACAAACACAAGTAGCTGTATTTCTACACCCTCCCCATGGCTCCCATCCATTCCCTCTGAAACAGGCTGTTTGTCTCAGCAAGGAAGGAGTGCACCAGTGCTGAAGGGAGCACTCCACAAATATGTTGCAAAGCTCCATCTTTGCCGTACTGAGACCTACAATAGAACAGAAAATGGACATGCCTCTGGGAAACCAGGAAAGGAACCTCAGCTACAATTTGCTCATCACGAGGAATAGGGAATAACAGCAGCGCTTAATGCGGCAAGACTTCTGCAGTACAAACTGGGTCAGGAGAAACATTTACATGCCCAACGTGAGCAGAACTGCTTTCCACAGCTGAGGGCCCTGCAAGATGCCAGCTGGTAGGAGCTCCCAGGTCAAGTTTCTTGACACGAGTGACGGTTTGGTTTCCTAGAAGGTGTGTCTGGCCTTGGTGCATCTGTGGCAGAGTCCTAGACCCAAGGAGAACGGCCTCCTCGGCTGTACTATGTGCAGCTGTGCCTCATGTGGAAGTTAACCACATACTCTGCGTTAGTGCGCTGCACCGAGATGGCAAAGGGCTCGAAGGGGTGGAAGGTGAAGGCAACCAGGCGCCGCACTGTGTGATTGATGGGTCGCCCCAGGAGTCCCGCCTGGATCTCAAACTTCAGGAGGCCAGAATCGCGAGCGTAAAATCTGAAAGGAAGAGAAAGTCAATTATGGCTGTTCCTGGCTATTGATTTTGCCATCTGGCTCTTCACACACAGAGATAAGTCCCTTGTTCAACCTCTGGTACTCCCTCAGGGACAGGAGGTCCTCAGCTGGGTGGCTAGCTCTTGGGTATACAGGAAAGTCCCTCCTGGGGCAGCTAGTTTTCCACTTTCTAGAAAAGCTTGACTTCATTTTAGTATCACCAGTGAGAGAACTCTCTGCCTGTCATTTTCATGGTGATAGTTCACTTCACAAGAGGGAGTAAGCTTGGTCCAGACCCCACCTGTGCTGCCTCTCCATACTCAACACAAGATGCTCCTCTTGATCTCTAAGGCAGATATACCATACAGAACTGAGCTTACTTCCCTTAGCAATGGCCTTCACTCCAAGTGTAAGGCTACTTCTTCCCTCTTCTGGTGCTCCCAGGCAGGCTTTACACAGCTGCTCTTGTGCCTTGCTACATCCCCATTCAGTCAAGGAACGTGAACAGCTCGATCCAATTCTGCTCAAGGGTGCCAAGCTGGTACTTTACAGCTCAAGCAATGCTTTGCAGTTCCTTTTAGATTTCAATCAAAAAAGCATTAACAGGATAGGCTGGGCAGGAAGTACCTTGTGGACTGCATTCAAGAATCAAAGCAAGAACAGAGGCCAAGGAAAAACTTGCATCCTTCTGCTGTCACCCACAGAGCTGTCTGTGGGTCAAGCTCCTTTGTGTCTCCAAACAGGTGAGCTCTGGAACATAGCTACAGCACAAAGGAAATGTTGCCAATGGAATGAAGCAAACAGAGCTGAAGAGACGGGCAGGTCTATGAAGTTCTTTGCTTCTTGAAACTTCTCTGCATATTCTGTGTAACCAACATAATACCGGGTAACACCACTGTCCTGTGCTGCTGTGGGAAAAGCGAACTCTGCGATGACCCCACCGTCCCCCAGGACTTAGGTGGAGGTTTCTGGGATGTGGTGGTGGAGGTTCCTGCATGTGGTACCTTCACAGAGCAGCTGGGCTCTAACTCAAGTCCCCATCCTGAGGTTGCCTCAGTTTGCTAGACCATTTTCTCTGCTCTTTCAGTTTTGGGCACAAAATTGCCATTTTTCCTCCCAGCTGTTTCCTTTTCCACCAACACTTAGTACATGTTGGTATTTTGCATCTTCCTCTGGTTTTAACTCAAAGAATGCTTTTAATCTGAGAGCACATTTCCCCCCCGCCAGCACTATGATGCACTCAGCTCTCAGCCTGGAAGAACGGGTGATGAAAGATACAGGCGATGCTGTTTCAGGAGCAGACATACTCCACATTTTAACAACACAGCCTATTGAGAACCTCCTGTTCTTCCTGGAGGGCCACTCTCCTCTCCCTTCTTCTGAATCAAAGTGCCAGCCAGCCCTGCCTGAAAATTGCACACAAGAACCCAGCGAGAGAGTCACAATCTTGGTATTTGGCTTTTCAAAAAGCCCTTTCCCTCCTACACAAGGCTGGGTATGCAGAGGGTCATTCTTTAAATAAAGCACAGTCCCTCGTCTGCTCCTCTCTCTCCCCAATTCACAATAATTTACTACTCAAGATGAAGCTCCCTGTAATCTCAAAGATGTGCTCGGTTTGGTATTTTTAAATGCATTTTTAAAAGTGCTCTGCAATCAGAGGCCATTTCCATGGGCTCTCACTCCGGGGATAAATTAGGCACTACAATATAAAATTGTATGTCAACAGAAACAGCAAGACCAGCCTTTTCAAACTGTATGAAAATGGAAGATTTATCTGCAGACCAATTTTTTGGTTAAATGGCTCCTTATTAGCCATCTAGACAGATTTTAGAGACCCCCTACTATAGGCTGTAAGGCTGTATTAGAGCCTCTTCCTTACAAGTGCCATCATTTCACCCAGTGAATATCTCTTCAAGCCTCCTGAAAAGATACTGGAAGACAGCACTGATGGGGAACCTGAAGTCCTTTCCACCTGAGAGCAAACAACCACTGGTCTCAAGTAGCCTGAGTAGAGAGTTGAACCTTCTGGGATGCAGAAAGGCATTAAGGGTTGAAAGGGCACAGTGCCCAAAGGCATTGAAACCAATGTGTAAAAGGCACGGAGGTCTTCCTATCTCCTGTGCCAGGAAACTGCACACAGATTCTAACACCCTTAGCTTCTGAAGGGTTCTGCATTCCAACCAATTACTGAACTTAGATTACAAACCCTCTGGCCCCTCATTTCCAAGCCCTCTAACCACAACAGGCAGCAGCATTACTTTATTAATCCCTTTGCTTTGAATGTGAGAAACACAGCAGCACCATTTCAGCTACTGAATGGTTAAGGTTAACGCCTAGTCTTCTGCTTACTTTCCAAAAACCAGGAGCCCCACTGCTCCGAGGCCCTATTCAAGTCCTAATTGACTCTGCACAGCTCTGAGCTTTAAAAGCTCTGGCTCTGAAACGCCGTTTGCTCAGGGGAGGGAGGGAGGAAGGTGGCACTTCGCTTTGTTTACTACAAAGACTTAACCACAGCAAATGACTGCGGTTTTGCTCCCTTTTGTCTGCAGGAGCCATACGCAGGTTGGTGCTGGCAGACAACTGCCGCCCTGCAAGTTTTCCCAACGTCAAGCATGACAAGGGGGAAAAGGGCAGGCTTTTCTCTGCAGGTAATCTGGGAGCTGGAGATCAAACCAAATCATACAGGCAGAAAATTCAATTAAATATACATAATTTGTGAATTGAGAGCACAGGAATAATCAGAGGTTCCCTGCCACCTGAGTCAGGGCCAGGGGAGACATGAAACCACTTTTTGAGAATGCATTGATGAAAATAAAGTTGGGAAACCAGCCAGAATGGTCTCCCTAGGCTGCCTGAGTCCCCAACATGTGTGAAGTCACTAAACAAAGCAGTTAGGCATTGAAGGCTATTTGTTTTCAGAGCACAGGTTTGCTTTTGCAGTACCGTAAGTGGAAAGATTATTCTTCCTGGAGAACTCAGCCTCTTTGAGCCTTTTCAGGCTGTAGAGGTTGGATTTTTAATGACTGCTACTTGCAGCCATGACTGCAGCCAACAAAAAGTCGTGTTTCTGCAAGAAGCATTGCAAACCTCCTTACTCCCAAGCTCGGACTTACTCCTTGTGCCAGCACAAAGACTCGGACAGAAGAGACAAGAAACAGCCCTTACACTTCGCTAAAACTCCTGCTACAGAAACAAATTTCCTACAGATCACAGAAAGGAGTATGAAGAGGAGCACAGCTCCCAGGGTGAGAACTGTAAACAAAGAAAGTCTGAAAATAGCTAAATCAATACCACAAGCGTTCCAAGTAACACCTAATCCAGCTGCTACTTTATTCACAGGACAAACTAGCTAAACCCATGTGCTCAATAAAGATCCCTCCAGCACAGGCAAGCGGGCATCCAGAACCATATCATTCTGCAGCCCAAACACAACAGCAGGACTGCAAGAAGCTGAGAAGGAAAAAGAGTATTCATAAAGGAAAGGTTCAGGCTTCACTATCCAAATCCTCCCCAAGGCACCTCAGCGAGAAGACCTGAAGAGCCCTCCCAGACACACAAGATAAAAGAATTACTGCAAGAAAAGCAGTCAAGCTTTGTGGGACTGCTGAAATAAACCCTCTGGTGAAAGGATTTTGTAAGAGAAAGTCCTCAATCTACTCCCTTTTCTGCACATTTGATGCCACACAGCAGAGGTGATTTAGAGTTCCTCTCACACTGCTCTCTTCACATACAGCTTCCTGCCCTGTTCCATACCTTATAGGGTGATCACCACAGGTCTTGGGCCGCTCCATGACTGACACCCACTTGTCGTCATAGCTGAAAAGGGAGAGGTCGAGGTACGGGCTGCCACTGTACGACTGGGCACTGATCGGGAGCTGGCCCAGTAGCCTCCGCACAGCCTCCGTGTGCCCACCATACTTGGCATTCACGATAGTGTCTTTGAACCTGCAGCAAACCAAGAAACAGCTTTTACTCACAAATGCCACAGGTGAACAGCACAGCTTAAATAAACGAAGGAGGAGAACTGATAGAGAAAGAAAAACAGCAGCAATCTAAGAACAAAACTAGCTCATTTCCACAGATTTACCACAGTGATTAGAGCACCAGCCAGTTCTGGTGACCTTTTTATCCTCCCTCATCATTACTGTTTCTGCTCTGGAAGTCCAAGCTGACAGAAGGACAAGACTGCCTACCCACAAGGTCTGGCCCCAGCTGCTCTGCAGTACAGGAAATGAACAGGATCAGAAACAGGGAGAGATGGATTAGCAGCTAATCAGTCAATCCAAGCTTTACCATGAAGCCTGGGGCCAGAGAGTTTCACCGTAACAGTTGAGCCCTCAATGTTGACTTGAGCATCTCTCCCACTCTAGCCATTATATTGTAAATGCATAAAGGGAGAAAAGTTGATGAAGAACCTTGACAAGAAATTTAAGCCTTCTCAGAAACTACAGTGAACTGAAAGTTCTTCCTGGTGGAGAGATCAACACAGACTGTATCTCTCCTTCCAAGTAAAATCTGAGCTTTCCATGTGCAAGAACAGCCAGATCAGCTGCATGGATGTTATACATCAAGGAGGGTAAAACATTTCCATTTGACCAGAAACACTCAACCAAAAGCCAGCTCACTGTGGATTATGCTCTATCATACTTTGCTATGAAAGTTAAATGCTCTTGTTACAGGCCCTTGTAGCCAAGGGGATGAAAAGATTCTACTTGAACACAATGCAGGAGTTGTTCTTTGGGTGTCTGGGGTGAGCTCTCTCACTCTCTCTCCCACTATGCATTATGGATTTCCCAACAGGCAGCTCTAGAAAGTTACAGATACAGTCAACTTCCTCTTACTTATGTGACATGAGCCTAAAATCAACAGAAGTCTCATGCCCATAAGTGATTGCCAAGTACTCTGGATGATGTGAAACAAGTCACTGGAAGAACAAAACACCCTGAGTCACATAAAAAAATATATTCCAAGAGAAATAATGCACTCTGCCCTCATCAAATCACATTTGACTGTTAAAGCACATTCTAGAAATCCAGGTTATTCTGATATTTTGCTCAGCTTTCATAACAGGTCTAGGCAGATGAGTTTCCTTTATCCTAGCACAGTTTGATGAGAACCACAAGCTTGTGACTGGTAGTGGAGAAAATGCTACAGAACACAGTCTGATACACACTAAATTCAGAGAAAGTCACTTGGCAAAATATGTCCCATTAGATGATGCGATGATTAGATGCTAGCATCTTGATAAATATTATCTCCAGAGACCTAAGCTACAGGGCAGTAACACTTTAAAAACTTCAAGAAGAGGTGGAAATAACTTTTCCTCAAAATTCCTTTTCCTTCTGCTAAGCACTCGATTGCCACTGCTTTGTTCCTTCCTGTAACAAGACAGATGCTGTGGAATACAAAATCAGAGATGCATAAGGCTGCAAGATGAGCTGTGTATAAGACAGACCCTTGCACTGCCCAGTAACTAAAGGAACTGGTTTTCTCAGGATTGCCATTGTTATTTGATACTAGCCTTCAGCTGATGGGCGTGAGCGTGTGGCTATATGGTATAAAGCATGCTCCGAATGGCTCACCGGCGCTGGATCTGCCTGGCAAAGTTGTTGCTGGAAGCTGAGCAGGGGAACTGGACAGCCTCACTGTGCAGGGTGGCATTCCTGAAGAGGTCACAGAAGTTCTCGAACAGCTCCAGCAGCTCATCAGAGGTGTTCTCGAACACAGCAATAACCTCTGTGGTCACCATGTTGTACACGACGAAAAATGATGGCTGGGGAGAGAGGCAGAGACAGTGGTTACCCAGGAGAGCTCAGGTGGGAAGCTGTCCCTTCCTTCTCCCCACATGACACCACAGATCCTATCCAAATTTCTCCGCAGCCCACATCCTCACACTAATCCATTCTGCTATTCAAATGACTCAACAGGTACTAAATTATCCACCTCTTAACTGTGATTATTTATGAGGAAGCCTAACGGGCTTTCAATTTTTCAAATCAAACTACATGCCAAAATTTCTGTTCTGTCCTCCTCTCTGCCCTTCACCAAATCCAAAGCACTTGCTGAAGTGCCAAAGTTAATTCTCATTCCTGCTGACAAAATGATTTTAAATCCAGCACTAGCTAGCCACAAGTTATTTTTTCCTTTGCACAGATACATTATTTTCTTTCCCTTCTTAATATTTCCATCACAAAGAGATGAGCCTTTTCAGTGTACTGCGCACTATACCGCTGCCCACAAAAAGTTGTGCCCTTCAAGTACCCTGCTGGCACAGAAATGAAAATCTGACAGACATTAATGACTTCTTTTTAATGTCAACATTCACGTGCAGGAAGGGGCAAGAACCACGCTGTGGACTGGCAAAGGCAGTGTCTCATGACATGAACGAGCAAGAGATCAGGAAAAAGGTGACACTGTACCAGCACAGTTACATCCAAGGGAGATGATGTTCCCATTCCATTGGGAAAGGGCAGATTTAATCCCTGGTCATCAAAGGTAGCTAAGGGACAGGAGTGCTAACACCCCAGCACCCCAAAGTAAGAACCTATTCTTACTTCAAAGGTAACTAATTCCTGTGGTACATGCACACATCTGGTTAAATCTTCTGTCAGCAAAAGAAATTTCTAAATGCTTCACCTCTCACTCCCAAACAATGCTCAGGGATGACGGCAGGCACTCTGCCCACCCCACCCACCTGCAAGAATCACAAGGTTTGTTTGTTTTACAGCCCCAAAATAAACTGTGATAATACAAGCCAGCCCCCATATGTCAAAATGAAGTGTGCTAGATGAGGCTACTCACTAGATTACTGCCTAAGGAAAGGGAAGCCCTTCTGAAATACAGGGTTGAAGCAGAGAGAAGATAAGAGGAGACAGCAGAAGGAGAAACTATTTACATCACTGAAGACTGCAGGGAGTATCCTCCAACCTTAAATAAAAATGTTCCTTTGCCAGGTTAACATGCAGACATATCTACAGGATGCCCCTGACCAGAGAAAATATCCTCACTGCTTTTTAGCAGCACCTGTAACACAGGCGAAACATCACCACAGCAAGGTCAATCAAGTGCCACAGAAATCACACAGCAAAGCTGGCAAATCCATCAACACAAGACTAGAACAACAACAAACCCCTAGCTACATACACAAGCACACAACTAAAAATCTGGAAGGAGTCAGTGCAGATCCTGACAACGTACAACCAACCCACAAGTATAAACAGCAACTTCCTCAGCCTTCTTGGCTGAGAAGCCAGACAGCAGAGAAGCCTGAAATTGGATGAAATCTCATGTTCCTCTCTGATAGATGAAAGAAAAATCGGATTTTTAAGTATTTTATAAGCCAAGTTTTCTTCAGGAAGCCCTAGCACAAAGCCTGTACTCATTCTTGGAGACTGCTCCACATCTGGAATTATCTCCTGAAAGAACTCAGAAATGAGATGCTTCTCCTTCAGCATGAAACACACCGCCCCAAGGAACACCACAAACAAACCACAACTTGCATCTTAAAGCAACCCTCAGGTGAAGAGAGTCCAGAGCGTGCTGCAGCAAACCAGACACAAAAGCCTTGGTAACCGCAGCAGAGTGGAGCTGAGCCTAGCACAAACATTTACATCAGGGTCAGGGGTACCATTCCAGATACCAGCAACCAGCAGAATGCTGCAGGCCACTTCCACAAAGCTTTACTATTTTTTACACAAATGGGTAAAAAACACTAGATTAAGCCTTACCTCGCCCTCCCAAATGATTAAACTTTCCCTCCCACAGCAGCTTCTCCAAACAAACACCACATAAGAGAAAAAGAAATGAAACCAGATTCATCTTCCAGGAAGGAGTGAGGCAACAAGCGAAGAGCTACTGTCTGTTTTTTGTAGGATCTAAGTCCTGGATCTGGCAGAGGTAGGGAGGAAGAGAAGGATATGAAAGAAAAACCAATCAGGCAACAATCAGACCCACATGCAGTGCTGGAGATTTGTAACAAATTCTTGCTAAATATTTTCAACTGAATAAAACCCAAGCAGATTACAGGAACAGAACAAATTACAAATCCATCCTTCCTAGTTTCAGAGCTCAAAACCTGACCACAGCTCTAACTGTAGTGAAAACAAATGATTGACCTGTAGGATGTTTAAATGTCTGGAGCGACATTGCACTAGCACTGACTAAGCTGCATTTGCTCTATTTCAGCTTCTTTAGTCCTAAACTGAAAGGAGAAGCAATATGCACATTAGCTACATCTAAGAGCTGCTACTCCAGTTTGGAGAGAGCATAAAGACTATCTCTCACTGAAGCTTGAAAGAGTATGTATGCAGGCAGAACAGAAAAAGTGATTCTACTGGGAAAAATTGGAGACTTTTATATTTCAAAAACATGCTTGAAGATACATGAGAAAAGGGAGAGACCATCTCTGCAATCCAAGTGTAATATATGAAGTATCAGCTTAAAATAATCAGCTGGGGATGTGGGAGGGGAAGTTGCACAAGCATCTGTAAGCATGGGGAATAATCCCTGGAGAAAGAGGATGCCATAACCACCACATCAGATCTTTTCTCTCTCCTTTTTAGTTAAAAAGGAAGCAAAGAAATTATGAGAGCAAAAGATGCAAGAGTTATGCAGTATCAGAGGCATCAAATGTTCATACAAAATGAAGTACTGGGGATCCCAAACAACACTCACAAGCTCAAGCTAAGAAATGCAGCTCACAGCATTGTACCTGCTTGAGCACTTGCCCCAAAGCAAGGGGCAGCCTGAGGAGGCAGGCAGTACCTGGGAAGGATCTGTCACCCGCAGCGTGACCACATCTTCACTAGTGTATTTGATAAATAGATGGTTCTCATCCAAAAGCTGCATCTTCCACATGCGGAGCTGCCTCAACTGATCAAAGTACTGGAAGAACCTTCTTTTTGCTATAGCACTTCCATCCTGCTCTGCCCTTCTCCACAGGTACACCAGCAGCCTGTGCTTCAAAGAGTTTATGAAGGGCTCTTTGTAGGGGTTGGCCATCCCTGTCTGAGTGTCCCGCTGCACCTCGGGATATACTGCAGACAGAGTCAAGAGATCGTCCTCGTAGCAGAAGCGGCCAATAGTCCGTACGTCGATGAAGGTCCCCTCAGGTGTAACCTGAAAAACGTGAATAGTCTGTTGCTGGACAGAGAGAATTGCCAAGATGTTCTTATAGAGGTACAGCCCCTGGTTGTGAGACAGGATGACTTTGTCACATTTGAAAGTCCGTGTGTCACAGAGTCTGCCTGTGTGGAGGTCTATGATATGCAAGGAATAATCCTCCAAGGGGGATCGGGGATTAGGGGTCACCGACTCACTGTTGCGATAGACCTCGAAGAAGGGAGGGTGAGGTTCCTCAGGCAGGTAGGCAGCAGAGCCCACGATCACATAGCGACAGTCATCGGTGAACAAGCTACACTCACGATTCAAGTGCTCCCCGTTAGAGGCCACGTTGGTGATATGGAGCAGGACAAAGAATCGTTCAAAGAGCCGCCCCCGGATGTTGACAGATCTTTGGTCATTGCCATTGGCCAAGATCTCTCCCTCATAGCCTTGCAGGAGGTCTTCTGCCGCCTGGCAGCCCTGATACTCGTAGATCTCCAGAGAGGTCTGGTCAGAGGAGAAGGCAATGAAGTAGCGGCCATCCGGGGAGAACTTGCGTAAGAAGCAGGGAGGCTTCTCCACGTTGACCACAGTGAAGTTGGGAAAGACATTCTGGTGGAAGACACGGACTTGGTGCCAGTGGGTGCCGGCTTTGCCCGAGCTGATCCGACGGCGCTCCAGGCGGTGGATAACATTCTGGTTCTGGATGCGGCGGGGCCTGATCGTGGGGGCATCATGGTCCATGGTCAGAGCTCTACTTCATCTTCATCCTGCCAGGGAGAGAGCACATACATGCCCAGGGACCACAGAGAGATGGAGGGAGAATTCAGAGTATTGAGAGACTTTCTTGCACAGATGAGTTGGGGAAAGCCCCATAACACCCAAGAAGCAAGGGGTTCAGCTGAGAAGCATAGACATGCCTTTGGAAAAGGGGGAAATGATACACGAAAACAGTAGGGAAAGATGTAGAGAGACCTCAGTTGGAAGTACCAGGGAAAACAGTGGAACTCGGACAGAAAAGAAACCCAGTGCACCAGGAGGTGATGGGATCTGCAGGCCTGTCTGCTGATGAGGGAGACACAGGGGGGCACCAGGAGGGGATGGAAAGAGGCAGCCCGGGGGGGCAGGCACAGGTGGGCACCGAGGGAATGGAGGGAGCCAGCAGGCACCTAAAAGGGAGTGTGGAAAGCCAAGGATAATCCGTAAACCTTCCCAGCTGACAGGAAGCCGCAGGGGAGCAGCTTGAAAAGGACGGAGGTAGTTGGAGGAGGGAGGCGGTTGACGGACGCGCGGTGGGGCCGGGCGCGAGGCGAGAGGAGGCGAGAAGAGGCCGCGGCTCCGCTCACCGCTCGGGCCTCACCCTACGGCCCGCCGCTGCCGCTCACCCTATGGCCGCCGCCATCTTGCCGCCACCGCACGACGACACGCCCCAGCGGCGGCGGCGGCGCGAGAGTATGACCTCCTCCGCGGCTTCTGCTTCCGGCCCGAGGCAGCGAGGCGGGGCGGGAGGGCCAAACTGTCAGCAGCGCCGGGGAACATACGCCCTCTGGCGGCCGGAGGGAGCCCTGCGGGGCGCAACAGGGAGCGCCTCGCGCCTGAAACCCTGCTCCCATCCTGCACCCCGTGCACCCCCTGCACCCATCCTACGCTCCAACCCCTGCCCCCTGGGCACCCCCTACACCTTGTTCTAGCGTGCCTGCATCTGTCTTGCACCCCCGTCCCTGCACCTTGGGCACCATTCGCATCCCCTGAAAATCCATACCCAACCTGCACACATTCGACACGCCCTGCAATCCTGCACCCGTGCTGCACCCATTCTAAACCCAGCCTGGACCCACCCTGCACCTCCAGCACGCACCCATCCAGCACTGCCAGCACCCCTTGCACCCTACCCCAGCACCTCCAGCACCCTTTCTTCCCCCTGCTCCCTGCACCCCAGGCATGACCTGAACCTCTTCACCCCCCTTCACCAATCCAGCACCCTATCCTAGAACTCCCTGCACCCATTCTGCACACCAGCCACCCCATCACAGCACCCCCTGCACCCCGTCCAACCACCCACAAGCCCCCTGCACCAGTCTGCTTCCCCACACCCCAAACCCCCATGCCTTGAGCATCCCAGACCCTTCCATCCACAGGCACCCCCTGCACCCCAAATCCCCACTTGGGGACACCTCAGGGGACATCACATCTGCTGCCAGCCAGTGTATCAAGGTGCACCCTACACCTCAACCCCAACTCTGGTAGCAGAGACTGGGGTCACCTTCAGGCACACTTTTGGGCTTTCCAGTCAGCTTGAAAGCTTTTTGCTCGCTTGGGCTTTTAGCAGCATCCTGCCTCCCACCGAGGGGCACTTGTCCTTCAAATGGAAAGAAGGAGGAATGTCAGGGGGCCCTTGAGATCCATCTGCCAACCTCTCACCAAGGCTGAGCTGCTGTACCGGCTCTTGGAGCCATTCAAACAGCAGGCAAAGGAGATGGGAGAAAGTAATGCAGGCCAGAATGCTCAGTCCTGGGGTGCTGGAGAGGCTACTGAGGTACTGGAAAGCCCACAGGGTGCACCCCATTCCTGGGGGATGGGAGCAACACAGGGTTGTGGCAGCAGAACCCAACCAGAGTAGCAACAGGATGGAGAAGGAATGCTCTTGCTTTGCCTGATCTCTCATTGAAATTCCCAGGGATCTTGCATGTGTTTTGGAGGATGTTTTAGGCTCCCATCAGCAGTGGGGCAGGGCAGGATCCCACCACCCCAGGAACCCTCAGGGAGACCCTGCTGCCACCCCACCTGCCTGCCCCATTCCCATCTCCCATTGGTTTCACACCCAGAAGCTGTATCCTGTGTCCCTTCCTGCTTTCCCCACTGCCTCCCAGTTGCAGAAAGTGCGATGACAAGACTAAAACAAATGGCCCCAGAATCTCTCTTTGTCTCTCTGCCTCCTGCGTAATTAATAGAGATCCACCTTAATAGGATCAAACTAAATACCAAAGAGCATCCTACCACACAGCAGCTGGCAGAAAAACAACTGCCCAGCACACGTACACCAAAAGGCAGCTCACTGGACAAAACAGCCATTAATACAGCTGCAATTAGTGCTTCGGGAGCTAATAACTTCATCACTACGATCTTCCCATTACCACGGCCCTCTGCTGCTGGGGAGAGGGTTGGGAGACCCTCCCTGGTGCAGTTTCACCCATCAGCAGGGATTTGCCTCATGTGAAATAAATCTCACCGTGGGCACAGGGCTGGAGGCAAAGTTAGTCCCTGCTTATTTTGGCCTGGGGGGAGGCAGAAGGTTGGAAATGTTGTGGGGCCAGGCTTCTCCTCCAGGAGGATGCTCATCCCAGCGTTCCTGAGGATGTTTCACTGGCTGCTATTTCCCACCTTTCACAGGGTTTTGTGCCACCCCTCAAGGGTCCAGCACTGGGGGACATGTGGCTGTCCCATCCTTATCTGCTAGGGGACGATGGGGAAGTGAAGTGCCCATTCACATGTCCCCAGGTCAGGGGGAGACAGCAAACCCCAGTCCAGAGCCCAGAATGCTGGGGATTACTGGTACGGGTGTTGCTGGGGACTGGTATGGGGGTTGCTGGGGGTTGGTACAGAGGTTACTGGGAATGGGTATGGAGATTACTAGGGTCTAGTCCTGGGGGTTGCTAGGCTCCTTTAGCCCTGCAGAGCAGCTGCAGATCCATGGCTTTGGGCCTCACTGGGATGATTTTAGTAGAAGAAGCAGTGTTTGGAAGACAATCCCTGCTCTCCCCAGGTAAGAAACCTCAGTCTCAACTGGAGTGGTCAGGGGACCTTGCCCTTTTCATCCCTTGTCCAGCTCTCCACTCCATGCTCCAGCTGCTCTCCTACGTAAATCTCCCTGTCCCACCTCAAACACATTCAAGAGTGTCCCTTCCTGCAAAAATGAGGGCTATCTAGGCATCAGCAGCGTGCTGAGGAGCAAGATGCTCTGTGCCTTCACGGTGAGTCTCGGCACCAGAGCAGTATCCCCAACCCCACCTCTGCCCTGCCCTTGCTGCATCCATCTCCAGCCTATTTCTCCAGATCCAGCAGGCAAGCTAGAGAAAGAAAATAAATCATAAGCCCTTTTGGTCTGGTGTGAATGATTTCTCCAGTTACCAAAGCAAGGACCCTTCTGCTGTTCTTGCTTTGGTTGTTTACCAAAAGCCTCCTGACTCTGGATCCCACGGCTGCTTTCCTGGGATTAGAGAGGGTGTGTAAGGAGAACAGCACTGGTGAGATCAAAGGGGTGGGTTGCTCCTATCCTGGCTGCTTCACCAACCAGATACAACCCCCAGCATGAAATCATTGTGGGGAAAAGCTGAACCTTTTCCTTGCACGGATGCTTGCAGAGGAATAAAACCCTCCAGATGCTGACCATCGCTGTCCCCCTCCCATGGCCAGTGAAATCAGCCACTGTCAACTTCCCTGATGTGCAGAGGGCAGGGACAAAAAATAAAAAAACAATGAAACAAACATATAATTCAATATTTATTTCTTTCCCAGGCCTAGGATGTGATTTTATTAAATTTCTAGAGAGTTTTGATCTCCCCACACATGGGAATCCGTATACACATTCACACATGGTTTTATAAAGGAGATGAAAACGTTTTGTCCACCATGGCCAGGACTCATGGCTCCCTAGTCCCACTGAAACCCCATGGGACGTTCAGCCCCTCTCCCAACACTAGGCAGGTCTCTGTTTGCAGCTTGCAACATCTGTGGACATTCGTAGCCGTAAGGAAACCTCCCTGCCATCAAAACATACCTTGCTCTCTTTTTAAGTGGTGCCAGAGGCTCTTTTTGAAGTGGAACTGGGAAGTTTTGGAGGCTGATAAAGGGATCACCACCATCTGGATGTGGTCTGCAGGTGTGAGGGCTGGGGTTGTGGGACTAGCCCCCCTTTTCTTGCTCCCTGGGTTGTCTTGTCTTTGTTCGAAGACAAGATCTGCTTTAAGCACCTTTCAAAACTCTCCTGGCCTTTGCAAAATGCCCTGTTGTAGGGCAGAAGCTAGGGGCTCACTGGGGTGCCTGGTCTTTCCAGGGTGCCTAGGGAGAAGGCTGGGGCTGGGTACCACCGTTGGGTGACAGGGATTCCCTAAGCACAGGTGGCAGGCAGGGACCAGCACCCCCCTGGGTAGGGGGATAGCGGTCCTGCTCCCCCCCGCAGCAGAGTGTCTAGGCTGAGTGCGTATCCAACTGCTCCACATTCCACGGTGAGAACTGGACCTGCTCATCTGCTTAGCCCACAGCCAGCTCCCTGCATGAGGTGACAGCCCTGTCCTCTCCCGTGCACCCACCGCTGGGTGATAGCCCTGTCCATGCCCCCCATCCGTGCCACTCGGGGGGTGACAGTCCCATATGCCACTGCACACCCATCACAGGAGGACGGCCCTGTCCCCTAAAGCCATCCATGGGGGTGACAATCCTGTCCCCCTATGTCACCCAATGGGGGTGACAGCCCTGTCTGTCCCCGCTGTGCCACCCCGGGGGAGGGGGGGCAGCCCGGCAGCCTCCTCCCGGCTGATGCGCAGTGACATTTGCAATCTGTTGCCATGGGCGCTCGGGGACTTTTGCTGTGGAGGGTTCGCGTTTCTCCCCCCTCCTCCTCCTCCTTCCTATCCCTCCCTCCCGATGACGTCATGGATGACCACGGTGGTGACAGGGCCACCTGTGGGCTGGTGAGGGGTTTAAAGAGACAGTCTGCAGCTGCAACAGGAGCCCTGGCTATTGTCTCCACACCTGAGAGCGGGCGGGANAGCTCTCCCGGGACCGGGGCGTCCCAAGCTGGGTCCCATATCCCTTCCCCGTAGAGGCTCCTCCAAGGTAAGGATGCGCTCCGTGACCCCCTGCCCCAACAGAGAACCCTCTATCCCACTGAGGACCCTGGCGGGCTACAGCCTCAAATGCCACCAGCGGCATTCAGGGCTGCAGTCTGCTGGAGTCCCCCAGGAATCCAAACCCTGGATGGGGCACCTCCAGCTGGGACCGGTCACTTCTGTCCTCTACTGAGACCCTGCCACCTTCCCCACACCTCCAGACAGGACATAGGGATTATTCCAGAAGACAGGACAACCCTTGGGACAACAAAATCCCTAGGATGGCAGGTCTGGGCTCATATAAAGGGCTCAGATGCTCCTGCTCAGGGTAGCTCTGAGGGGTGGGGATTTATGAAGTCTTCATCCCTAGCCAGCCAGCCAGCTTTCCCAGACCACCTTGGAAGATGTCCATCACTGGGCATCTGCCTTCTTTGTATGCCACCCCCAGGCAAGAGCCTTGTCCCTGCTGTGGTCCTCATCACAGGGATCCTCAGAGGTGGTACCATGCTGGACACCTGAAACCCACTATGGCCAAGCTCTAAGGGGTTATGAGTGATGCCAGGAGCCACGGGTGATGCCAGGAGCTGTGGCTGATGCCAGGAGCCATGGTGCATGCTGTAGGAGCAGGCAGGGTCAAGGGGAGAGGAGCTGCCTTCCTCATCTCAGTGAGGGGAGACCATCTCTGCCTGGTCCCTAGGGCTTTGTCCCACTGTTCTTCCAGCTCCAGGTAAGTGCTTGCATTTGGTGTCACTCAGCTACGTGAGCAGGCAGCAGGGTAGAAAAAGGGTCTGGGTCCTGGGAGAGGTTCAAAGAAGAGCGGGGGGGGATATGTGTGTAGGAAGAGGAAGGCTATGTCCCTTCCCACAGGACATACCCCAATGGTGACTGTCAAGTCATCAAACTCCTCAGTAGCTACTACCAGGTAGCCTTCAAGGGTCTTCCCTAGCCTGCAGCTGCCTGCAGATCCAGATCCACTGGAGCCTGCATGAACTCCCAGCAGCTACAGAGCCACTGGTCCCCTAGGGATGGTCATGATGGGAGCAAAGCAGCTGGGGCAAATCTCATAGCTAGTAGCTATGAGGCTGCCTCTGCAGCCTTCCAAGGGCAGATGGCATGGACACATGGGGCAGATGGGGAAGGAGACCATGCTCCAGTGACTCTGTGGTCCATCCTTGAGGATCTGGGTAAACCCAAGTTTGCAGCAACCCCTGGCACCCTGGGAGAGAGGAGCCTGCTGGAGCTGGGCTCTCCACGTCCTGCTTCTGTAGTGCTGGTAGCTGAAGGAATAAGCAGTGGCATGTTTCTGCCATCCAGCCCTCAAAAGATGCAGAGGGGTTGGCATGGGCCTAGTTTTTTTTTTTGGTGGAAGTAGCAAAATACAAATTGTCTGATAGGTGGAAGTCTCTATCTGGGTGGCCTTGGCATTTGCCCACCTGGAAGCAGCTGAAGTGCAGGGACACAGCCTGCACCTCCTGCCACACAGCCCAGGAGATTTGGGGGGAACACCCACAGTCCCCTGTGATGCTCTGCCACCTTTGTCCCCTTCCTGCTGTGAGCACATCCTGCAGGCACAGCTGGTATATTGGGGAGCTCTGGCTGTGCTCAGCACCCCAGTGTGGCATGGGGAAGTCTTGGCTGGACTCAGGGGGCTTTGGGGAGGCTGAGGCTGCTGCTACATGGACAGGTCTGGGAGTGGGGGATGCTTGGAGGGGAGTTTAGGGTCCGTGGTAGAGAGTAGTCAGGGTGGGGTTGGCTCCCAGGTGTACTGTGTGTACTGTGGGGCTCATCCTCTCCCTGCACTCTGTGTGGGTCATGGGCTGCTTGAGCAGTATCCATGGAAAGCAGGAGTTAATTTAATATTAGGGCAAGGGCTGCCTGTTAATCCAACAGGGCTAAAAGGTGTGAATCAAGCTGAACAAAGTTGTGATGTGGGGTCTGGCTCTGGTGGGACGCACAGAGCAGGCAGGAGATGTACAACACGCAAGAGGAGTTGTAGAGGAGTGGCTGGCCATGCCTGATGGTCCAGGAATATGCTATCTAGCTGATCCTCTTTTACTGCTTCAAAATGCAAGAGCATATAACAAGAAGAGAATTCATGCCTGTGTGTGAGGACACTCAAATATACATACATACATACACATGCACGTGTTGCACCCAAATACATCGTGGTGCTGGGAAACGCCAGCGCGTGAGATGGTTACGCTCCCAGCTCCTGCCACGCAGGCACTTCCACCTCCCCCCATTCCCATGGGGAAGCTTTTCCAATACATAGCTGGTGATAGATAATGCTACCAGAGAGTGGGCTCCTCTCTTGACCTTCTTTCTGGTAACATCCTAATTCCCTTTACTGGCTTTGTAGGCTTCAGCTTGAGACAGTGCCTGAGCTCGAGGCAAAGCACTTGCTTGCAGCTGTCTAAAGCAGGCATGGCATCTCCAATGGGGATTTCTCCTGGTTGTGAATGAGGTCAAGATCTTGCTCTGGTGGTGAGGAGCCCAGTAGTTTGCACATGAGAGGCAGAATTAAGGTTAAGTGACCAATTCCACCTCCAAGGCCCCTCGCTGGTCTGTATTTTGTCATTGAGTCCATCTGAGGCTCAGGCTGTCAGCAGGCGCCAGAGTGATGGCCTCATCTGGTCAAACACCAAGAGGGGAGGAAGGTGCTGACTTTCACACTGCCCTCAGCATGCTTTGAGCTGGACTGTGCCCAAGCCATGGTGGGGAAGGTAAGGAACCAATGCCACCGAGCAGTAGCCAGCATCCTTCACCTCCCAGCCCAGCTCAGTGTGTGCAAGCAGAAGGTGCCAGCTCCTCAGCAGCAACATGCAGGCTTTTCCAGCACAGCCTCTTAACCCTGCTAACACCCTTGTTTTCTCCTGCCAGGCCTGCATTACCCCTGCCAGGGGGTGGCCCTGGAGCCTGCTAATTGTGCTAGGAAGCCGTAATGTCTCTCCATCGCAAGGATGTTATTCTCTGGGGTTGTTTTGGGGGCTGCTGGCCCTCACCTGGCAGTAAGCAGCAGCACCCTTTGTCCTTTCCCTTTTGCCATTTCCAGCTAATTTATCTCTACTGTGAATTGACTCCCCTACTGCCAGCTCACACTGAGACAGGGTCTCACTGGGGATCAGGGCGATCCTTAGCACAGCACAGCACTTCTCCCATCCCTTCTTTCCTACTGGGAAGGTACCAAAAGCACAGTGTGAGGAAGGGCTGCCTGAGCTCACCTAACCCACTCACAGCCCAAAAGTCCACATCTCCAAGGCTGATTTGGAGGTGAGAGAGATGATTTGGAGGTGCCAGAGCTTATCCCCACACCAATCCCCTTCTCTGCTCTCCTCCCTTCCTCATCCAGGGGAAGCTCAGCGTGCCAGAATCACCCTGGAGCACCCCTTACCTCCCACCTCCCCATCCCCACCTCCTGTCCCTAGGCCATCTGGCCACACTCATCCATGTTAAACAAATGCTGGAGTCTATTATCAAGGCCTGCCTCCCCCATCCCCCCTGGACAGATGGAGGCTGAGTGCACCCAGAGCCCTGGCCCACAGCATTCATGTGTGTGAATGAGAAAATTGAATTATTTATGGCCATGCGAATAAGGCTGGCGGCTGCGGAGGCCGAGCGGAAAGGACTCCATCACGTGGCACGTACCTGTTGCTATGGAGCTGGAGCTTCTTCCCCGTGGCCCCCCGTGCACAGCTGCATCCCTGCCTGTCCTCCATCCTGCCCTCATCCCTGTGGGGCTGGGATGGAGAATGGAGCCGAGTGCTGGGCTGGCCATGGTGTGCCTGACTGTGGTGTTTTGCTACCTACACTGTGCCTGCTGTTCCCCTAGATTGGTTTGGAGGTCACCTCAAATCTCCCTACATTTCAGAGCAGGACCTCCAGTGCAATGTGGGGATGGTGTAATGCTGGTGGCTCCCCAGTCACAGGGGTCTGTAACACATATAGAAACTGCTGGGAAGCAGTTGGAGTGGGCAGCAGCAGGTCTGATGCTGCTACAGCACAGGGTGAGAGGTGACTCTCAGCTCATAGCCCTTAACTCTCCTTAAACCTCCCATCCCCAGAAGCAGAGGGAGCTGTGACTTGAGGACTCCCACTCCTCCCATGCCCAGGCAGAAGAGCAGCTTTGCAAAGCCACCTGCATTGCAGCCACTCCCCAAGGAGCTGAATCCTGCAGCTATGCTGAGAGACATGCTGGAGCATCCCTCCTTCCCACTGTCTCTTCATTTCCTCCTTAACCAAAAAGTTGGATCTTGTCCCTATCGAGGTGCAGTCCCTCCCACCTCAGTGCCCCCCCCCCGGGGTCAGTCCTGGCTCCTGGGGACTGTGAGGAGCTGGGACCTGGCAGCCCTCAGCCCTGCATGGAGGCAGCGCAGGGACTCCCGCTCCCTTCTCTGCAGGGCTAAGAATAGACTCCAGCTCCGCTCCTGGCGCTGAGTGGGCTCTGCTGGGCTCGGAGGAATAAAAAGCAGGCAAACGCTTATTTTAGTCGCTGCAGTCAGCAGCTGTGACTCTGATGTACCCAAGAGCAGCTTCACACCATGTTTACCCACTTGCTGCTGGGAGCAAAGGCACCACTGCAGACTCCTCGTCCAGGCTCCAGATGCCCCTGTCATGCTCCCAGCCCCAGCATCGAAATCCCAGCTGCTTCCTACCACTCCTTGTTGCAGGCTACTGGGGTGAGCCTGGGGGATGCAGATGCTCCCACCCTTCTCCATGCCTTGGGGTGTGATCCTCCCCAGCTGCCTGCACCAGCTGCTGCTGGAAGCCAGCAGAGCCTTGCTGAGATGCTTAGGGTTTACATAGGGTCCCAAGGCACAACCCACTATACATGGGGGGCTTGTCTCCACCACCTGAGATAAGGGGGGATTGCAGATATCTCCATGTCAAAGTGAAGCATCTGCCCAGGGTGCTGCAGCAGCAAGCTGGCACATGCCAGCCATGGCTGTGGGTGCAAGGCCAGGGAAAGCACCCGCTCCAGGAGAGCAGCTCTGGGTCCCTCTCCCTAGCATCAACCCCAAGGTAAAATCAAGAGAAAGCTAATTGTTACCATAGTTACATGAAGTGGCCTTTCTCAGGGAGCCACGTCATCACTGCTGTCACAAGGTTAAGGCGGTGGGGAATGGTGGTGGTGGGGAAAGGCGGGGGGAGAGATGTGTTTTCTTTGGAAAAACCATGGCAACAGATATTTCTAAGGGAACAGCTGTGCATGGTGAGGCCATGGGGTAGGGGAAGGGGCTGGGGTGTCTCAATGCCAGCCATGCTCTGAAGGCAGCAGCACCAGATCTAGCAGCTCTCCACGGCAGCCTGTATCCTCAGAGTCCCCTTCCCACCCGTGGGAGGGCTCACTGGGTGTCTCCCGTGATGCCAGAACTGTGCTATGGGCTCCATAATGCTTGACAAAGCAACACAAGGCACTCTAGTTTGCTTGCCATGTGTAATCCCTCCTGACATGTCCCTGTTGGCCAAAGCAGGAAGGTGTACCAGATGTGCGGTGTGGCCAGGATCATCCACCACAGGGACTGGGGATGTGACTGCTTGTCCAGAGCAAATACACCAGGGAAAAGCCTCAACAGAGAGCCTGAAGTTAATCAATCTGTGACATGAAGTTTGAACAACCATAAAGCAAGTACTGATGGAGATTGTAGGCATGGAGTCAACAGCACAGGAGCCAGCACTGCCTGGGCTGCTAAAATGGTCTCCTGCACTAATGTGACCTGCTGCTGGTGGGGCTCAATGTGGGGACAGAAATGGGAAGCTGCTCTTGGGGCTGAGGAACCCTAGTGGAGGTGCAAGTGCCATGAGGATGTCCTGAAGGTCTAGGCAGGGCTGGCTAAGACTCGAAGATGCAGAGGTCTGAGGAACCTTACATGCACCCCTGACATGCTTTGCAATAGTCAAGTGGACCCAGCAAGGCAAAGATGCCTATCTTAGACACAACTTCCACCCTGGCTCCTGTTTCAACACATAGCTGGAAATTATCTCTCTTTGCAAGACAGACTCTTAATTAAGACCATTTCCCTGAAGGAAGCCAAGATGGAGAGCTTCACTTCTCGGTATTCCAGCGCTTTCTGGCATTTGTTTCCACACCAATTAGGGCATAAATTAGTCATCCAGAGTGCAATTCAATGGCTGTGCTCAAGGGAGGCTCTTCAGCACACATGCCATCTTCTTCCAGGAAGATGGGTGGCAGGCACAGGCAGGGTGGCCACAGCAGGGGCAGGGAAGGGACAAGCATGGTCCTTGGGGTGCTGAGGTCTGCAGCTGGTGGTAACAGCCCAAGGCTGGGCTGGGACACTGGGATTGGGCATGAAACAGACTCAGCAAGAGGGTTTAGAATGTCTCCATGAGCTGTGCATGCTTCTTCTTGGCTACTGGACCTTGTCATGACTCGGTGAACTGCTGGACTCTGAGACTAAACATTGGGATTAAATGCTGGAGAATCTGCAAATGGCAGCAGAATGGCAACAGAAAGAGTGGGGTAAAGAGCAACAGCTCTTCCCCACACACTACTGAAGGATCCTCACCACCCACCTTTGGTCTCTGGCAGAAAGACTGAGAGAGGACAAGGATTTCCTCCAGCTTTGGAGGGTGGCTGTACCAGGCTGTCTCAAGCCCCTATGCCAAGGAGGAAATGTAGGAGCTTCCGATGGCACTGGCAGGGGAGGAAGTGGGATCTGAGGATGAGATGCTCGGCTTTGTGCCCTGCTGCAACAGCACTCAAACTGAGGGTGCATTGGGGGGCTGGCATTGGAACATGGTTTAAAGGTGACATCTTTATTTTAAAGTTGTTGGATCTGGACAGTTTCCTGCTAAGGTCTTATGATGGACAAATGCTGGCATGTCTGCATGAGTCGTGGCTGTGCATCTGTCCTTCTGCGGGTGAACCTGTCCTGGTTTGCTTTAGCTGAGAGGTTTTTTGTAGAAGATGCAGTCAAAAGGTGAAATAAGAGTTCAGGAGGCAGAGGGTCCAAAGAGGAATAAGCAAAACTCCTCTGTGCAGCAGCACAGCCACACTGACTGCTCTCCAGGCAGAGCTGCATGGGGTGCTGTGGTTGTAGGAATTCACTGATCATGACTAGCAGTGAGCCTGCAGAGAGCATGGGCACAGCTGGCCAGCATGCAAGATAGAGTCTAGATGGCTGATGGATGGGAGAGCCAGTGAGTGGTGGAGCAGGCAGCCAGAGAGTTGACAGAGAGGTTGCTGGGAGGAGGCATCTGAAGGCTACTGCTGGCTGCTCATATCTCCCCAGGTGACCTGGTGTGCAGGGTCTCACTGTAGCATCAGGCATCTTCCTGGCTTTCCTTCTTCATCCTCTTCACAGGGGTGGGAGAGAGCCATAGCCCTGCACAAATGTTGCACAAAACTCCATGCTTCCCATAAAAGAGTCAGGACTGGAAGGCTTCAGCTAAAATACTAGTTTCTTGGTGATTTCAGCTTTGAGGCTAAGCTCTCTCATGGCTTTTGAGCCCATTTTGCTGGGCCCCACAGGGCAGTTAGGGCTGGTACCTCCTGCTCCATCAGAGAACTTGTTTCTTTCTCTGCCTCTTTGGGACAATCTCAGGGCCATGCGCTCAGTACCACTATCCCTAAACATTCCTAATTACCAGCAAACTTGCTCATTTCCCCTGGACATGGCCTCCATGTAAGGGACCATGTAAGGGACCACGTAAGGGACCCCAAGTCTCCCGCCTCCCCTTCTGGCTAGCCTGCCCAATGCCTGCTGCCTGCTGCCTACTGCCCACTGCCCACTCCAGCTCCTTTAAAACAGCACCAGGAGCCCTTGGAGTAGCCTCTTGCCCCTGGGACGTGACCTTGGAGCTCCTATTAGTTAGTGGTTGTCTTAAGCACTGCAACATTTGTAGCCTTATTCTTCCTAATCCCGCCTCATGTAACTGTGGCTGTCCTCATTAGCCACCTAATTGTCCAGCAAACACAAAACAGGCCCTGACACTGTCGAAGGAAATTGGTTTAAAAATATGAAGCCACCTTCTCAGATGTTGTGGAGGGGGGCTTTTCGGTTTATTTGTGTTCACATGGCACCCCATGGAACAATGAGAGAGACTCTGCTGTGAAAATACTTGTTTTTCTTGAAGATCACCTCAGGAGAAGGTGGGGTTGAAATGCCAGCTGGCGAAAGTCAGCTCAGCCCCTGTGCTGGTGGAGGACAACTACATCTCCACTTGGTCTTGTCTGCTACACCAAGGTGTTTCCAAGCATCTCCCATCCACGCTCCCACTGGTATGATTGCCCCAGGAGAGGTTTAGCCATCTTCATCTCCCAGTAGCAATGCCTGTGAATTTCAAAGGGTCTCCATGCACTTCTGACAGCAGAAGACAAGGCTAAGTTAATGGAGGCAGCAGTAAGAAATCTAATTAACCTACAGTACGTTGTTTAATCTGTGCAAAGTTGTTGTGATTACTCAGCTATAAACTCCATCCCCAGCTCTAATGACAATGACTTGCATGGCAGCAGCAGAGAGAATCCTGGAGGCAGGCAGCAACCTCATGCTCACCCTTGAAGGTGCCCTCAATTACACACAGAGCGTTCCAGTGGTTGCCTCCATCTGGTTCTTCCATGGCATTTGAGACACTTTTCTAGCTCCAGCCTTTGGAATGGGCACCTGTGCTGCTTCTCTGCCTGCTCTGGCATTCAACCCTGGTGCATGGCTTCTGAAAACCAGCCTTCAGGACCCAGCAGTGTCAATCTGTTGATTGCACTAAAGTCCAGGAGATAGCTTCAGGTCGCCGAGTTTCCACCACAGCTCTTAGGCTGTAATTATGCTCAAGGCTCTTTGCTTCAGTTATTTCTTTTTGCTGGTGCTTGGAGCTGCTGTACTGATCTTTTCTTCAAGGCTGACCTCCGTGTAGCTTCCCAGGAGAGAGCCAGGCCTGATATTTAAAGCAATTCACAAACCAGCTCTTGAAGGCCAGTTGTCCATTATGCAATATTTTGAACAGCAGGAATCAGTAGGGCTGGTTCCTGCTGAGCTCTTTGTTTTGGTTCAGGGAGAAGCATAGGAAAAGAGGCAGATGTCATGTATTAGCATCTCTTCCTGGGTTAACTTTCCTCCAAGATCCTGGACCTCCCAATAGCTCCCTTGCAGTGCTATACAGAGGGGCTCTGGAGCCTGTGGTTCCCACAGAAAGGTGATGGTGAGCCTTAGCATCTCCTTCATCTCACACCAAAGCTCTGCAGTCCCCCCATGACTACCACAGGAGATGCAGACACTCTCATACCCTGCAGGGGCATCCTTCCTTGGAGGGAAAAGCTTTTAACCAGTTTCCAGAAGACTCCCAGTTGCCCAATGAGGTGAGGTTTGCCAAGAAGGGAATTAAGAAGGAAGGTGATCTACCTCTGGGGTCCATCAAAGCTATGTGGGCTGCAGTCATGGTGCTGCAGGGGTTGTAGGAGCAGAGACCTGCAACACTGAGCACACTGAGGTCCCAATCAACTGGTGCTCCAAGCATCTTGGAGATGTGAAAGACGAGGGCACTCATGGCAGCAACATACAGTTACACCAAGTCCTCTAGATCCACAGCCTCCTCCCTAAGTCCACAGCAGCTCACAGTTGCATTTAGAGGGGACTTCAGCCCCTCTGTCCATTGGGAAGTCTGGAGATCTTGCCTCACTCCTCCCTGGATAGAGGCTGTTCCTCCAAGCCAGCCATGCTGGGAGCCCAGACAGTGCCCAGTGGCGATGCCCAAGGGACTGCCCACTGACCAGGATGGGATTCCTGACAAACAGGACTCTCAGCAAGAAAACCTGAAGGCGCAGGTAGGGTTCCCAGTGGAGTGTATGGATGCAGAAGTGCCCTTGGAGCAGGGACAACTCAGCCACCACCAGTTTGAAAGACTAACCAAAAGCATGTCCCTATGCAAAGCTCTTGGCATCCTGTCCCCATACTGCTGAGCTCCGCAGCCCTTCTCCTTCAACCTGGGGGACAAAACCAAATCCCTGGGCAGCTGAGGGTGGTCCCAGAGGCAGCAGCAGCTGAGAAGAAGAGGAGCTCAATCAGGGTTTTTCTTTGTTTTTTTTCCTGTTTTTTTTTCTTTTTAAGGAATTAAAAAGTGGCAGTGCTAGCGAAGGGTAATTATCCCTCTGTTCCAGCTGAAATACAATTAAGGCAGCTCTCAACGAGCCCCCGGGATATTGTGGTTTACTAATTAACAAGCGGATATGCTGTGGCCCCTGTCATGGCAATTACAGCATGAGATAGGCTTCAGGAGCTCTAATTACACGTCAGCCCACGACACACACTGCAGTACAAATTAACGAGAGCCCAGGTTGGCAATGGAGGGAGTTCACCCAAGTGAGAGGCTGAGCTGGGCATCAAGGATGGAAGAGGCAGGGATGAGGGGACCTGGTGTGGCTTCAAGCCTGGGGATAACTACTGCAGGACTGGGAGGATGCAGGGAGCAAACTGGGGGCAAAATACCCCATAGCTGTCCAAAAAAAAATGTGCACTGGAGGAAGCAGACTGAATTTTGCTTTTTGGACACATGTCCTGATAAGATGAGTGATATTTGGGATGACTGCAATGAATAGCAAGTATCACATCTTCTGCTGTTAATTCCCAGACCAATAAAGCTGCTGTTGAGAAGTCAGATGGGAAACGCTCAACAGGGTTTTGGCTGCTGACAAATAGCTAACAGGTCTCCCAGAGCCAAGAGGAATTTTTCTGGCAAATTGTTTATGAGGAAAGTTACGCAATTTCAGGTTGAGTTCAACTAATAGCTTTGGCCAGGTATGGGAAAAAAAGAAACAACACCAAACCAAAGCAATCAGAATTTTCACAAATTGACATATTACATTGAAAAAAGCTGTTTCCTTTCAATATGTTTTTGAAAGAGATAATTAAAGCAAAATACGAACCACACACCTAATGGTATTTTGCTGGTATTTACCAGATTTTTGCTAGTCCCAGTCCTGCAGTGACACTGGTTTTCTGTGACATTACTGTGCCTTTGGAAGTTATTGCTTCTGCTGCAGGCACCCAAGGAGGGACAACGGGGAGATGATGTGGAGAATGCCCTGGGCTTTGGCCACCAGCATTGCCTCCAAATGCTGCTGCTGCAGACAAGGTGGTTCTCAGGCAAACAGGATGACCTAGGGATGCTGAAGCAAAGCCCCTGGGTTTTGGGACTCCCTCCAGCATCACTCAGAGGTGAGATCAGTGGAGCTTGGGGGCAGCCCTTGCAGGGGATAGAGTCTCATGCTGAGCAGGGTGCCTTGTTTGCTCCTGGCCACGATGAAGGGCTGAGATGAAGCAGGTGAGGGGTTTTCAGACTAATTCTCCTCTGGCCATGCCATCCCCGTGTGCTGCAGGAGGGGCACCCTGCACAGTCCCTGCTGCCAGCACCCAGAGCATGAAGCCACCAGAGGCCACCTCCACTGCAGAAAGGTGGCTGGGGGAAGGCACATACCTCCTCACACATTGGTCCCAAAATAGATTTCGTTAACCATTGCAATTAAGACGAGCCAGGCCCTTTCTCCTCCTCATCATCCCAGCCAGAGCCATACATAAAAATAACTGTTTATTACACAGCAGTCAGAGTCCAGCTTATCACTGCGGACAGGAAATTGCTGAGCAGAAACTGCACGTTTCACTTTTAATAAATTTGGCAATAAAATGTCTTGTCAAATGAGGCCACGACAGGGTGATAATGAAGCTTCCGTGTGGCCCATAATTGCTTACTGCTCTCCTGGGGGTGAGCCAGAAAATAGGGAGTGAGGAAGGAGCCCTATGGCAGCAGCATCTGCCCTCACCTCTTGCTTCAGGAGCATCCCTCCTTATCCCTAGCAGCACCCCTGAAGCACTGGCACCTGCTGGGATGTGGCTGAGGAGGAAGTCTGTCCATGTTGGAGGGATACAGGTAATCGCCACAGAGTAGTGGAGGAGGTGTCAGAGGAAGAAGGAGGTTATTGGTGGTCCAAGGGAAAGGAAAAGATTTTCTGCCTTCCAAGTAGGACTTTTCAGCACTGATTAGTCTCCAAGGCTGGGCAGATGCTGTTGCACCCAGTCCATCCCTGTCTTAGCTTGGACGGATATGGTCCCCTGGAGGTTTTGCACAAGTGGGCTCAGGCTGAGAAACTCAAAGACCAGCTATAGCTGAAGCATCAAGTGTGTAAAGCAGGAACGAGGAAACTATTCATTGACCGAAGTTCTATGGACACTCCTCACTTCACAAAGGACCTCGCTGATGGTAGTTGCAGAAACCACTGGCTTCTGTGATCAGTGTTTAACATCCACAGAGTTCTTGCCTTCCTGTCCTTCAGGTTTAAGGTAATTGAGCCATGAGCCTAAAATACGTGCCCAGTCTCAACCCAGCTCTGCTGAGCAAGGACTAACCAGGCATTGGAGTATGAAACAATATGCCCTCTTCAGAGGAGACTGAGGCAAAGGAGAAGTCCCAGGGGGCACCCCCACAGCAGGGAGGGGACAGAGAGGTCTAAGGTGGGAACGTGTGCAACCAGCCACACAAGGATGTGCGCGAGCTCCAGTGTTGTGGTAATAGGAGACAAAATGAGCTGTGTCCAGGCTGGGACTGGGAAATTAAGCAGTTTAGAGTCACAGCAGGAACATGCTGGCACTACTGGGGACTGCTGGCGGCTGGCAGGCTCCTGGGCGGGTGGGAGGCTTTGTTCGCCCTCGCCACTGCTCTCAGGGAGTTTACCTGGAATTACTGATCCACATTCATAAACATGATCATGTTAATTGGCTTCTGCGGCCACAGCCACCATCTCCTCCCAGCGCTGGGACTTCATCTCCCTTCTCATCCCAAATGTCAAGAAGTCTCTGTTCCTCCACCTGTTCAGCTTCTCAGCTGATGACAGAGAATTGTCTGGAGAACGGAGAGGCAGACGACAAGTGAACTCACAAGCCCAGAGCGGGTGACAGACACCCACTGCCATCACCTCTGCTCTGCAAAGCAGCACCTTGAAAAGAAAATGCAGACAAGGGGACCCGGAGCTCTGCAGGAAGCCCTGCAGCTCCAGGCAACAATGACCTGGGGACAGGCACCTCGGCTGGAGACCAGCTTTTTTTTGCAGGAGCAATGACCAGGTGGCAAGAGAGGGACCAGCTCCCAAGCCGAGGACACAGCCACCCAAGCTGCTCAGCCTGAGAACAGGCTGGTGATCATTTCTCTTGGAGTGAGGCCAATCACTTCTAGTAAATTATTCATCCGACAAATTTAGCCTGTTATTCTAGTCATGCTCTACCCAGAGTTTTACAGATTTCGTTATTATTTTAAATTGTGCAAACACCACAGAAACCTCTCCCGGGCTCAGACACACTCTGCTTTCATCTCAGCTCTCAGCTCATCTGCCACATCTGAAATGGGATTTCTACCATCTGCTGCCAAACTCTCCATCCCCAGTGAGGCCACAGAACCTTGTGGAAATGAGTGGCTTCCTCACTGGGCACAAGGCTTCTCCCACAGGACTGGTTGCAAGCCATACCCTTGGTATGGCCTGGGTCCTCCCAGGTGCTTGTAACTCCATGAGGGCTCCAGCCCAGATCCCAGCAGGAATGGCATTGTCTGCATTTGCTCCCAGACTTGCTGAACATTTTTTGCATCTTTTCCTAGGGGGAAACTCTTCACTGCTGTTTTTTCCCTGCAGAACCTGAAGCTGGAGGTGATGTAAGAACCATCTCCTGATAACCCAGAGGCCAGCAGGATCAAAGGAGACCATGATGCACAGAAGGACCCATTTAAAGCTATTTTGACTTTTTATCACCTCCATCCTTGCATCTTATATAAGGGAGAAAAACAACACCACCGGTCTCTTGCTATTGGGGTCTTGCAAAACCAGAAAAAGCTATCCCTTCCACCCATATTTTCTCCTGTTGAGTTTTTTTGTTAACCACGAATGGACAACTAAAATTTCACACTATTAAAGGAGTTGTGTGCCCCTTGCAAAACACAAAGCCTGGGAAGGAAATTGTCACTGAACAAAGATGAGGGGAGATAGATGGGTTTGGGTGGAAAAGTCAAGACTGATTAGACCCACAAGTGTAATAGCAATGTGGCCAGGGAGAAGGTACCAGCTAAGCAGCACTGAGTGGTTGAGGTGCTTGAATCTCCTGTCCCACTGTAGGGCACAAGGGAGAAGAGCATCCAGAAATGTCACTGCCTCTCCCACCTAGATCTGGCAAAGAAATGCCATGGGCAACACAAATCAATTTCTCTCACACCATGGCTCAAGCTTGCTGCCATTTATGCAGTGATGGTCAGGTCACATGGTCGTTTAGTGGGAGAAAAATAGGGCAAAATGACCCAGGAATCTCGAACAGTCCCTGACAGCTGTGCTGCACAGATTCACCAAAAATAGCAGAAACTAGTAGAAACTTCTACATAGAGACCTGCCAGGACTCTCTAGTAAGTTAATGTGGGACACTAGGACTATTCTTATTAGGGGGAATTAATTAGCTGAACACCAGAGACGGAAGCAATAGATGCAAAACACAGAGCAGGAGATTGAAGGAAGAGCCAGAAGGAAAATATAAAAGGAACAGGAAAAAACAAATTGCAGGGTGATCTACAGGTTTTCTTTCTGATCAGGCAGAAGAAGCTCACAGGTAGCAAAAAGAGAGAACAACAGAATGGGAAAACACTTGTCCTGGATCCGTGCAAGCCCCTCAGTGGCAGGGAGAGAGGATGGATAGCATGGAGTCCCGTAGGATGAGGATGGACATAGTGCCTGGTTCCCTCTGGAAGACTAGTGATTTTGTTGTTGTATGGCTCATCCCACCACAACAAGTCACAGTCTGCCCTAGGGCGCATGGCCTCTCCAGCAATGCGAAAGGCATGGGGACAAGCCAGTGGCTGGGGCTGCCTGTGGTCCTTCTCCACTTCTGACCACCTTAGCCGCTGCTTTTGTGAGCCTTCTGAGTGAAGCAACGAGAGGCTGGTCTGAAACCCTATCTGCAGCTGTGCCCCAGCCGGAGCTGCCCCTCACAATCCCGGGGAGCACCATGGGAGAACATGAAGGATGCAAGCCCATTGCTGCAGGGCCTCAGCCCACCCTGCAAGAGTGATGCTGCCCCAGCTGACAGCCCAAGGGTGGGTCCCCAACAGAAGGAATACCCGCAGAGTCAGCAATGCACCCCAGAAAATTTGCAGCATATTGGTGCCAGGCTGAGATCAAGGACATGGGGCTGGGTATCCTAGTGTGCATCCCTACCCCAAACCCACCACCTGAGAAGGTCTCCTCTCACCAGGGCCAGAGATGGGACAGGCCGAGCACCAGCAGCTGGGAAGCAGCTGCACACACGCACACCCCGCAACTGAGGTGCTTTACAGCGAGGCGGTGGCAGCCTGGCCCTGGCTCCGCCTCCGTATGCAAATCAGTTCTGCCGCGCTGCCAATGGGAGACCGGGGGAGTGGCCACGGCGGGACTTGCCCGGGCCTGTGAGCACGGAGGCTTCCGGACGAGACACGTGGGAGCGGCGCCGGGTACGGTGGGTACCGGCCGGGAGTTGTGGGTGCGGGGCAACTGGGGAGGGTGGCGATGGGGTGGGCAGGGGGCTGCGGATCGGTAAGGGCGTAGGCAGGGCCCTGAGACCGGGAATGAGGCAGGCGGGGGCTGGGCAATGAAGGAACAAGGCCATGGGGACAGAGTGTGACATGTGTCCTTGTCTTCCCTTCCGCTGGGCCATAACTCCTGACCACGCCGCAGGATGGGGGGGATAGGTGGCATGGGAAGGTTACTATGAGGTACTGTGGGTCCTCTTGACGGGGACATGGGGGCTACATGGCACTCATGCTCCCCGTGTGCACTCCAGCAGGGATGCCTCCTGGCAAAGGGCAGATGACCCCACTGCCACCCGCCCTGAAGATCTCCACACCCACTACACATGACATCCATGGCCCTGCCGCGACAGGCTGTGCTCAGCCTTCGGAGGGTCCCAGCTCATCACATGGTCGCAGCAAGAAGAAAAGCCGCAAGCACCAGCGGTTCATGGAGCGTCAGGTTCTGCTGGAGCAGAAGGGGCTGCTGAGACCCCGCAGACACCTGGGCAGCCAAGTCCCCATGGTGGGGTCAGAGGCACACAGTGCACTCACCAAGATGGATGGCACCACAGCACCATGCTGTGGGAAGGTTTCCAAGCCCAAAATGGTCATCTCACCATCCCTGTCCCCATCTGCTTCTCCGGACAGCATAGCCAGGCACCACTCTGTGCTGCTGTCCCAGGGGAATGGCAGCTCCAAGGGGGTGTGGACGTCCTCCTCAGTCCTGCGCCCAAGCAAGTACGTGGCCATCGACTGTGAGATGGTGGGCACTGGTCCTCAGGGCAGGCTGAGCGAGCTGGCACGATGCTCCGTGGTGAACTATGAGGGGGATGTCATCTATGACAAGTATATCCAGCCTGAGCTTCCCATCGTGGATTACCGGACACGCTGGAGTGGTATCACCAAGAAGCACATGAAAAGAGCAATTCCCTTCAAGGCTGCTCAGGCAGAGGTGAGGGAAAAGAGAAAAATTTAAGGAAAAAAAAAAAAGTCTGTGTGTTATCTGCCAAACACAAATTGGGATATTTGGTGATCCATGCTGAGCTGCTCTGAAACAGAGATGTAAGCACAGGATGGAGAGCCTCTGAAGCTGTGCAGTGAGTTGGTTTGCTTGTTACTTTTCCATTCTGGGAACCTGAAAGCTAGAACTGAAGGAACTGAATTTAATGCAAAATGGTTTATTTTATGCTTATTTGGTGTTTATTTTGCTGCACTGCCTGTCTAACCTTTTCTGATGCTTCCAGATCCTGAAGATCTTGAAAGACAAGATTGTGGTAGGACACGCCATCCACAATGACTTCCAAGCCCTGAAGTACTTCCACCCAAAAGACAGAACCCGAGACACCAGCCACAGCCCTCTGCTGAAACAGAGGGCAGGGCTCCCCATCAAGGCTAGTGTCTCTCTTAAGAGCCTCGCCAGGCACCTGCTCCGGAAAAAAATCCAGGTAAGCACCAGGAAACTTAAGATAGGGAGCAGCTCCTAGGTTTGCTACAAGCCTGTGTGGTCCACCTGGTACCCCCATCTCCATTGGTGCTCTCTGTGAGATGCAGATGAATTTTGCTCATTCCATGCTTCTGTCTATGATCAAGCTGGGGGAGCCCAGGGCCTCCCAGTCTGGCCATTGAGCACCTCAGTAAAGCAGGGACAGGACTTGTGCTCTCCAGAAGGTGCTCAAGAGATTCCTGCATCTCCTCAGCAGCATCACACCTTTGCCATTTCGAAAACCCACAATACTTGTGTCCTTCTGAGCAAACAGACAACATGACCTGTGGGATTTTTGCCACTCTTTTTATCTAATGACACTTTCTCCCTTTTGCTCAGGTGGGCTGCAAAGGCCACTCATCGGTGGAGGATGCTCAGACGACCATGGAGCTGTACAGGCTGGTGGAGGTGCAGTGGGAGGCAGAGCTTGCCCATGGTCTGCCCCCCCGACCTCCCAGCCCCATCACAGACCCCGCTGCAGACAGCAGCCAGTACATGGATGACCAGTACTGGCCCACAGATTTGATGGCAAGTGGCCTGTGATGGGGGACAGCATCTCCTCCACATGGTTTAGGCCACCCTGGTGCCTTCAGCTATTAAAGGTGGAGGCAGCTGCTGACCTCCATCCCCTGGGCTGTGCCCAGCACCCAGGACCCAGCCCCGCTGTGGGCAGCAGCGCCCTGTTGTGAGACACTCCTGGTCCTGCTCAGGGACAGAGAAATGGTGACACTTGGACACTGGCAATCTCTTGAAAATGCTGTCTGCAGCCTCTTGCTGTTGCACACAAATAAGAGCTGTGGTTGTGCCGTGTTCATCTGTCACTTGGTGTTTGGGGGTGAGCAGGATCCTGGTCTCAGCCTGGAGGAGCACCTGTGGGCATGCAATGGCTGCAGTGGTGGGCTGGGGCTGCCAGGGCACCTTCCATGCCTTTTGGAATGGGGATACCCCATGGTGGGCAAGTGGCAAGTCTTCCTGGGGGAGGACTGAGGTGTCTTGCTGATGCCCAAAGGCTGCAAACCATCCGGAGTCAGTTAAAAGATTTTCCTCCTTGCTTTCTTTGCACAGTGAAGCCTGAAAAGAAAGTCTGGGTCTGATCAATGTTCTGCCTGAACAAGAGTATTGGGTGCACTTCATTTTAAATTGGCTATTCACATAATTGTCCAATTCTGAATTAAAAATTGTTCTTACTAAACCCTTGTGTACGTGCTGTGTGGTCTGATCTGGCAGCATTTCAGGAGGGAGAGAGCAAGGAGGAGGCTGGCAGTGTACCATGCCATGCCCCAGGACTTATAACCTACCTGCAACTAGACCAGAAAAGGTGCTTGGAGTGGCCTGATAGTGGCTGAAGTAGTTCCTTGGGGTAGGGCTGGTCCCCTCTGCTCTGGGGACATCCCTGTGGAGGCAGGAGGAGCAAGGGATGGGCTTAGCCAGAGCCCTGTGGTCGAGTGCTGCCAGCTGCTTGAAGAAAGCTCCAGTGCAAGAGAAAGCATCCCACTGTGTCACTCCAGCAGCTGTGCTGTCCCAGCTCAGGGAGCTCCCCACGTAAATGGGAATTGCTCACTCTGTGAGTCAGCATCCCTGCACCCAAGATCTGGGAACAAGAGCTTTGCCTGCTCTGTGGGGTAGGAATGATGCTGAGCTGTGGCATGGGCTGCTGAGATGGTAGGGAGATGGGCTGATAGTCACCTACAGTGGCTCTTCCTGCAGGCTGCTGCTTCATGTATGACATCTGTAGGTACCTGTGGCTGCACAAGTACCCTAGCTGGCTGTGCAAGCACTGGAGTGGGGTTTGGGGCTGGACACAGTCACAGACTTCCCCAAGGATGGAACAGCCATGGTTATAGATAATCACTGCTTTTTTTGATGGGTGCCTCAAGGCTGGGGCACACCCCTTTTAGCATAGGAGTCCCTCAGTCCTGCTGCCTGGATTGTAAGCACCCTGAGGGCTTTTGAGAGCCCAGCCACAGCACAGGGCAGGTACAGCAGCCAACCAGCACTGAAATAGAGGCCGTGTCCCAGGCTATTCCCAGTGGCCAGGAGGAGGGAAGAGGAGCTGAGCCCCAGCCTTGGGAAGCAGCCAAGGGAGCTGGGTGACGCAGGCACGCCTGACGTACAAGCATGTGCCATTACAAGATGAAGCTTGCATTTCCCATTTTAACTCCTTCCTGCCTGGCTGAGGAACCTGGGACAGCTCAAAAATATTTTGAAACATCAGATGTGTCTAAAAAGCTTTGCCCTCCTGGTGGCCAATGCACAAACATCCTTCAACAGAAATAATGACCTGGGCTGCACCATGAGCTTTTGTGATCTAGGCACACTCCACCAGACCTGGTAGGAAACAAGGCCTCATGACAGGTCTTTAAATCCTGCTTGTGCCAGTTTGTCCCACAAATGTTTCTGATGCAGCATGATCTAAAACACGGCCACACCACCCTTTCTGTGAGCCTCAGGGTGCAGCTTAGCTGAGTCCCAGCACAATACTGTACAATGTCAGCAGGACCTGAACCCCACTGGGCACCTGGGGAGTGCAGGAGGAGCACAGCCAGCACAGGTTTTTGTCTGTCTCTCCTCTCTACCATTTCCACCTCTACCTGGGTAGCAGGAAGGAAGCAAAGCTGGAGGAAATGTGAAGGCTCAGTGGCTCAGCAGACCTACAATGAGAAGATGGTGGCATCCCAAAGCCGATGCAGCAGTGCTGTCTTCTGCTTCCAGGAAAGCTGATCTGGATGAAAGGCATAGATGGGGGATGCTTTGCTTGCGGCCATATAACCTGGCCCATATAACTGCATCCCTTCTGTGGGTTCATGGGGAGTTCGCTTGGGGCACCCCACAGCTCCTGCCTTGTTTGTCCATCTGAGTCCTCCCTTTCCCCACCACAACCCACCCTATCTTGCCACTTTATAACACTGGCTTGCCCTAAGCCATGTGATGGCTCAATGTGAGGCATGGGTGTGTTGGGGTGAGGCTGGAGAAAGCTGCAAAAGGAGGTGGAATGCCACAAGGTCTTATCAGCCTGTGACTCAGCCTGCCTTGCTGTCAGCCAGCAGCGAGTGGAAGGCATAATTAAGGGGGAAAAAAAACCAACATTTCTGAAATCTTCACCATCCAAACCCTTTAGTGAAACCCACCTCCAAAAGTAAGCCTAGTCTGGGCTCCAGACAAGGGACAGAATTCTCAAAGCCCTCATCCCTTGTGATCTAGAGCAGCTTTTTCCCTGCCTGCCCACAGCAGAACAATCCCAGCCTGCCTGCATAGCTGCCTGTGTGTCCTCCTGCCAGCCAGCATAACTCCAGTCTTGCACAGTGGCTTGAGGCACTGAGAAAGTACCAGGCTGCCTCTGAGGGCATGTTCCCCTTGCCCCCACCCTGATTTAACTCCCCTACTGAAATACCTCTCCTGTTCTGAGGGCAAATTTGAAGGTAACAATGCAGTCAAAGGCCAGCTGCTCTTTGGTGCTCACATGCCCTGCAAGTTTTATTTCTATGTCGTCACCTCCAGCTCTTGGGGAAGATAAGAAACACATTTGGGGGGGTCAATACCCATATACATAAGATTTAAAGTGCTGGAAAACCCCTGACATTTTGCATTGCAGGCCCCAGCCCCCCGAGGAAGAGATACTGATGAGCAAACCCTACCATGGATGCTGAGTGATGGTGGCAATTCGTTCCCTGCCAACAAAGCAATGTTTGCTCTGAAAAATCTGAACAGCAACATTCACCCTGCTTGCACCCAATGAACCCTTCAAGAGCTAATCAGGATTTTCAGAGGTGTTTGCGAATATTCACCTCCATGCCAGAAGGTTGCTATGGCTGAGAGCAGCCAACCTTCACTCTGGTTCATCACTTGAGTGGCTTGCTGGTGCTCAGGCTGGGAGGCTGAGCATCTTGAGGCAGCCTGAGCATCTTTAGGCTGGGCTGGCTCACCATTTATGCTATATTTTGTGATAATTGAAGAATTTGGAGAAAACTCGTCAGTTATCTCAACAACCCTGAATAATGATTAACTGAAACCCATAAATCCAGCAATAGGCTTTTTTATCAGAGGGAAAACATTGTCAAATGAGGGTTTTTTTCTAGCCAGCTGGGAGAGCAGGTAACTGATAAGCCCATCATTGGAGTGGGGATGAGCCAATGAGAGACGATGGTGACAGCTTTCACTTCTGTCTAGCAACAGCTTCTTGAGCAGCAGACAGCAATTCAATGCTTTCCCTTGCTTTTATTGAGCAGTCCCTTCCTGCCCTCCTACTACATGAGAGTTTTCATGGGGGACCCTCAGATTGCACGGATTGTCCATGGTTTTCTGAATGTTTTGGTGTCTATTCCTGTCTGTCAATGGTTAGGGCTGGGTCAAATACCAACCCAGGGACAGATACTCTGTTATCCCCCTTTTTCACCACTCCAGGGAGGAGAAGGGGAAATTAACAGAGAGAGAGAGAGAGAGAGAGACTTGCAAATTGGAAATTAAACTACTGCAATGAAAATAACAACAAGAAAATGAAGAATATACACATACACACACACAAAAGCAATGCCAGAACCAAACCCCTTTTGACAGTAGCTACGTCACCACTGATGCTATAGCAAGAGGACTTCAGCAGCAGCTGGGACTCAGGCTCAGGAGGCTGGATCCTGCAACTCAGAAACACTTGAATTCAGATGGAAGGCCAAATAGGTAGAGTCTCGTAGGAACAGAGCTGGACTTCTGATCTTCACANTCCTGCATGGCAAGAGCTTTGCAGCTGTAGAAGTGGATAAATTCCCCAATCCTGCTCATCCCAGGCTCTGCTCACACCCTGCCTTGCCCATGCACCCAGAGCTCTGCTTCTGCGAGCTGGGTGCTGGACAACCATAGGGTGCTTGAAATAGTACCAGAGCAGAACAGCAGCTGTAGCAGGAGACCTTGTGCCAGGGGTATGTCTGACCCTCCTGTCCTGCATTGGTAGCACCTCACCATGGTCCAGTGCCTCTTCCATCTGCCAGGGGCTGTTAGCATGGGGACCATGGCTCAGAGTGGCATCCTCTGATCAAACACTTGGTTAGCTTTGATGCTGGCTCCGATTATCATGGTACACGTGGTTGAAGTACCATGTAAGCCCAAATGTCTTGGAGTGGAGTAATGCCAGTACCTAATAACAGCCTGGAGCAAGCCCCTAACCTGGGGCAGTCTGTCCCCTTGCTGTGGTGACATAGAGGGACAATTCACCCCATTTGTGGACAGAGAGAAGATGCTTCACTTGAGTAACTCACTAGAGATGAAACAGGTTGCTGCAGAGGGAGGAACTAGCCTCCTGTGTCACCCCATCAGTAACCCCACCTACCATCACCACTCTCCTCTATGCCCCAAGCACGAATTAGAAGGCGGAAAACTTGCAGCCAGCAATAAATTAAAAACTCAGGACCCTTCATTAGCTTCTTGGCTGGAAGAAGTGAATAGGTGTGATGTGGAAATGAACAGGCACATTGGCTGCAGGAGAGGTGTGAATATATGTGCGGGTAGGTGTGCATGAGTGTGCGTCTATGTGTACGTGTGTGCATGTGTGTGAACTACCAGCACAACTACCTGAATTGGCTGCAAAACCTTTTCCTGACCAACGCCGGGGACCAGGGTGGCCTAGCAACAGCCTTTCCCTAATGAAAAACAAGCCACTTAACCATCGTGACTGTCTGCAGATGAGAGGGAAAAAAGCACAATTCCCTGTATGCTCCATCCACTCTAGGGAGCTGGCCACAAAGGAGGCTGCAAAGACTGACCTGGAGGGGCTGGGGTGGCCTAACCCAAGCACACATGAACGCCTTGCTCCCTGCTCCACAGATATGTTGGGTCCATGGGAAGATTTTGCTGCAGGCACAACACAAGGAAGCCCCCAGGGAGAACCTCCCTCCCACTCAGCTCCATCCCACCCTGTGCAGGCAGCCTGGGTGCCAGGCTTACCCCCAGCATGGCATGGGGACCCTGCTATAGGCACCTCACAGCCCTGCACCCAGAGAGTGAGCTGAGAGCTGGATGGCATGTGGCTGTGGGGGCCTCAAGCTGCTGAAGATGCAGCCTTTGGGGCAGGAGAGGTTTGTGGAGTTAAGTGCTAGAGGCACATGAAGCATTCTCCAGCACCTCTGGGTAAAAGAGGAGCAAAGGAGTTGGTCACCACTGTGATCTTGCTTGGCGATGTCACCTTCCATTGTCCCTTCCCTGGGATTCTGTCCTCCAACAGCTGCTCAGGGAAAGGGCTCTGAGGACAGTGGGGTAAAACTTGTGAACCTAAGGCCAGGGAGGTTTCAGCTCAGCTGAAAGCAGAGCCCATGCCTCCAGCTCAGACCTGCCCCACCTGAACCCCTTTTTAAAGCATTAGAAAGAAGTCAGGTTTTTGTTTTTTTTCTTTTTCCAGACAAGAAAACAAAATAGCAGCATCTTTCCAATGCCAGGGTAGAGCAGCAAGTGTGCTGTGACCCAGGCCAACATCTCTGCCATAAATGATGGAGCGTGGCAAAGGCTCTTCTCTGGGGGAACATGATGGAGAAAGTAAAAAAAAACCTGAAGTGAGGGAGAAAGCACAAAATGTGACTCTCCCCTTCTCTGGGCTGATCCCTCGGGGAGCCTCTCCCCGGTTTTCCCTCTATTTCTGCCCATTCCAGGTCTGCGCAGTCCTGGCTGTTCACTAGATGGTGCCCTCGGGCTGCTGGTTCTCAGTCCTCCCCTTCCAGTCTGGGGATGGGACCGGCCCCGGCTCTGCCCTGGGTTCCCAGAGCGTACTTTAGGCAGGTCACAAGCACAGAAGGAGCATGAAAGCCACTCGCATCGCTCAGTTAAATCCCTGTGTGTTTTTGGAGGCTTTGAGATCTGGGTCTGGTAAGGCACTGCAAACGCTGGCCCCTCTCCCATATCCCGGGTCTAGCTAAATCCCTCAGTACTTTATATTTCTACAACTGGGAAGGTGGTTTATATCCTCAAGACAGGAAGAGAAGATGGGATGGGCAAAGAGGCAATACCACAGTGAATGTATGCGAGTAAAACAGCATCTAATCATCCACAACTATCACCAAAACGCTCTGTACAACCATAGTTCTGCAACCATGGTGCAGGGAGGAAAACGGAGCAAGACATTGAGAAATGTAGATGAATGGGCATAGAGCAGCATTAGGTGTCTCAGTTAGGGAGCAGCCCTGCCACAGAGCAGGACGATGAGATGGGACAGGCATGCAGTTCATTGGTGGGGCTGCCCATGGACCCAGGACAGGAATGGCCAGAGCTGCTGGAGGTCAGCACTGGGGTCTGCTTGCCGTCCTGGGAGGTCACTGTTTGCAATTGGCCTTCACCTAGCCAGGATGGAGACTTTTTTCCTTTTAGAAACCATGCCTGCCTTTATAAGATGTGGGCTCCAGCCATGAGTGGCAACTTCCAGGGGCCAATCATGTAAGGCCACTCTGTAGTGGCATTTCTTGTGTCTTAAAATAGCAGAATGGTGGAACAGATCAAAGCCAGAGCTACACAGCAGCATTTGTTGTCATTTCAAGGTGATATTAATATGCAGTTCTGGGTGCTCCAAAAAATGGTTCTCCTTGCTGCTCATCTCTGCCCTGCTCCAGGCAAACCCTGAGTCCTGCCCATGTGTGAAGCTTCACGCTGCTCTGGGTCCTGCAGAGCCATCTAGACATCATGGACTGAGCCACAAAAGTCAGAGACTGCTTCTAATTTTTACTGGGGGTTTTTTTTGGTTGGTTGTTTAGTTTGCTTTATTTTAAAAATTTTGTTTTTATTTTTTTTTACTGGGCAGATTGAGCAGGAAATAACATGGGAGAAATTATGATTGCCTTCAGTATCAGCAGCCCAAATGTCCTGGAAGGAGACACCTCACTGATGAGCCTCAAGAAGCTAATGTCAGCAGGATGCAGGAATGGTGCTCCTGGCTCTTGGCATCACTGGCTCCAATAAAAAGAAGTAAAAGAAGGCAAAACAGCACTCAGAGGCCTCCACAACATCTCTTATTTTGGGGATGAGAATGTGGAGAATGAGCACATGAATGTAACTGCCTACAGAGGTTGCTTTTGATCTTCAAGGTCTCACTCAGAGGAAAGTTTGGCCAAGCCAACCCATTAAATTGGGAATTCAATCCCAAGTACCTCTGTGGGATTGTTTTTTAATGATTGAATGGTACTCCTACCCTGGACAGACACAGGTTCACCCCACCTTTAGGAACGACATCTTCCCACCTGCTAACTCCCACAGTCCCTCCTGCAGCTCTCCCAGCTGTGCTGCAGCACTGATGTCCTCACCAAGAGGCTGACCAGAGAATGCAGCCTGGTCCATCTGGGTCTGACCACTGCCACTTGTCCTCAGCAGCTGGGAAATGCTTAGCACAGGTGGGCTCTGTCTCCCCTCAAAGCTCCTCTGTTGGCATCAGGCAAGCACCGAAGCCCTGCTGGAGGGGATGGGGGTTGTAGGTGTGGGGAAAGAAAGATGAATCTTCTGATAGGGAATGGGTTTAAGAGGAGGGAGTTTCCTCTTGGATTTGCCTCTAAATGTATGGCCCATCTCATCTTCTTCCAAGGGACCCATTTCACCTCCCGACAGCTCCCTACAAGGATTTTCCAGGCCCCACCAAGGGAGTCTGAGCACACACTCAGCCAGCCAGCCATCCCCCAGGCCCCTGAGAGCCTCCAAAGGCAGGATCAGGATCAATCCTGGCTGCTTGTATCCCCTGAGGCTGGAAAACACCCGTGCCAGGACCAAGACACTAAGCATGTGTGCACCTCTTTGGCCTGTCTCTCTGTTCCCGGGAGCAGGGCTGGCCCGCTCAGCCGATGCCGATAAGGGGACTTTTTGAGTAAGAGCCTTATGAAACTGCCTTTCACAGGCAGCACAGAGGAGGGTTGTTCCTGGGGCCAAACCTCCCTCTCCTCTACTCCTGCCCCAGGATGCTCACTGCTCAAAACCTGGGAAGCCCATGGCAAAGGAGGAGACATGGGAAGGGGGATTTATGGCTCGCTGCGAGGCAAGCAGGAGGCAGGGGGTTTGGGGGAGAGGTGGCATCATGGCAGGGCTTAGCCGGCAGATGCCAGACCTGCTCTGTGGCCTGAGAATCCTTCCAAGGCGTCGGCAGAGGGACAGATGTTCCCATTGTGCATCTTGGGAGCCTTCTCGGAAAACTCCAGCAGCTTCACTCCTCAAACTGCCTTTTTAGCTCCAGCTTTTGGGTTGTTGCTTTTTTTTTTATTTTTTTTTAAATCATATATATAAGTTTGGCAGAGAGCCTTCTCCTTGCTGCATTTCTCTGACTCATGCCAAACCTCCCAGAGCTCTCTCCCCACTTCGTGTCCTCCCTGCCTGAACGATCCTTACCATCCCAAGGGTTGGCACTATTAGGCTCTAGTGCAAAGCAATAGTTGCCAGCCACAGCCTGTTCAGTAGTACAGGGGCTGGTTAGCAGGGTGAAGTGGGTAGGTGGAAAGGCAGGGTGTGCACCGGGGATCCTGCAAACTGCTTCTGCTCTGGCACTATCAGGCAGTGCACATGACACCCTCGTTGCTCCCTGACTCAATTTTCCCACCACCAAAACAAGCATTGCTGCAGTGGGAAGAAGAAAGCTGTGCAAACCACCTTGAGATCCCCAATTACAGGGGGGTTGTTTCCCTTCCCTGCTTCCTACAGGCAAAAGCAGCTTAAGCAGGGAGGTGTGAGAGGGATGTTAGATCTGCCCTCGGACACAGCATGAGAAGCAGCTTTGAAAAACTGAGCTGAGAATGGAGCTAAAAACTGACTGAAGGTTCAGTCTCTAAGAGCAGGATCAGGGACAGGAACAGGAGTTTCAAAGTGCCTGCCACTGTCTCTAGCTCCATCATTGTGGTGTGCTTGGTCCTTGCAGAGAGAGGGACTGATCAAAGCCTTGGGTTGAACCTAGATGTGAGCAGACCAGATGGTAAAAGCCTAGTTTTGGACTTGCTCTGCTCCTGCCTCTCACCTTGCCCTTGTTCAGAATTCATTTTGACTGAGCTGCAGAGCACTACTGGTTCCCCTTGGTTGAGGTTCCCAATCAGCCTCCAGGTTCAAATGCAACAGGAGGGCAAGGAGAACGCCCTGTGGTACTCTCCAACTCTCATCCTGGCCCGAATGCTCTCAAGTGCAGCATCTTTAATGTTAGTAGTAGATCCAGGTGTAATTTATATAGGAAGCATAGCTTAAGAGAGGGGAAATTACCCCATCTCTCTTGGCCAACACGAGCAGCCCTTGGAGAAAAGGGCAATAAATAGGAATCTGCTTCCAAGGAGAAACAAAAAAGCTACACTTCCTAGAGCCAAAAAGCAGCTGAAAGGGCACATTTGTAACAGGAAAGATGTTTACAGCCTGCTACCAGCAAGAAAAGCCATGGCTTTTAAAAGGAATGGGGGCAGAGGACATCTGTTTTTCAAAACAATCTGGAAAGAGACGCTGAAAAACAAACACAGTTCTCCAAGATATTAAAGACAAGGCAGCAGCCAGTGGAAGTCACCCTTGGATCATGAGGGCATCCAGAGCAGGGATCACATCAGGAGGCACACCAGCAGCTGGATGACAGGCAGGGCTGGCAGCAGGAGGGAAGACAGGGCTCCCATGAGCCCTTTGCTGGCGACAGACTGCCTTGGGAAATTCCAGGCCAGGGAATTTTAATCTGCTCCTGCAGATAGGCTTTTCCTTATCGGCTTCCTCCTCCAGGCACAAGCCCCTCCAGGGCTGAAGAGCCAGCATGTCCCCACACACTGTTGGCAGCAAGAGGAAGAAGGCAGCTCAAGGCTGACATCAACATGGTGCTAATTTCACACTGCTTCACCTCCTATGTTCCCCAAAAAAGCATGCAGCAAAACTGTGGGTAGCTCCTAGCCAGCCCTTGGCACCAAGACTCCCATCCCCAAGTGCACTGGGGCACCAAGCCTTAAGCACAACCCAGACCAGTGTCCACTGCTCTCCATCATAGGAAACTACCCAAAGTGCAACCTCCACCCCACCCTGTCCATCTTCAAGGTCCCTGTGCCCACTAGGAGCTGTGGCCCATCCACCTTCCCCTTCTGATGTGCACTCCAGAAACAGAGCGTGGTAATGGCAAGGTGCTGAGGGAAGGGGTTTCAAAGGCTGCTTCACTAAATAGGGAGTCACTTAAGCAAGACAGGAAAGCAGGGAGAGCCCCATGTGCCAACTTTGAGATGTCAGATCTGAGGAACTGAGAAGCACCTGTAGGATTAAGGAGCCAAGCAGAAGCTTTGAGAGCATCTTCAACCCCTAAATGATGAATAGGAGCCATCTCCCTTCCCCTGACACCTCCACCCGTTTTGAAGTCTTGGCTCATATCCTAAAAAGCTAACAGTTCTAAAGAGAAACAGAGAGAAGGAAGCATCTTCCAGCAAAGAGTAGGTGAACATACACATCCTACTGCTGTTCATTAAAAGTAGCTAATAATCTCATTTTTTTTCCAGCTCAGATAAAGCACTGTGTGTAAGTAGATAAGAAGCTTATATACCCAGGAGGCTCAATTAATGTTCTTAGTTCTCACAGCCTCAGGTAGAAGGCATTACTGACCCTAGGTTGCAGCTACCAACTGTTTAAGCAATAGCTTTCTTTCAAGTCCTTATAATCCAAAGACTTTTATTTTTAGGTATTCCTCATCTCCGCAGCACTTCAGCACAATTTTCCCTGGCTCTACAGGTACTGCTGGCTGTAGACCAGCGGCTGAACAAAAATGATTTCTTTTCCTTCCCCCAACACCTAAATCCTTACACAAAAGGAAGTGGCCTCTGATGAACCTGGTCCTCTCTAGCCCTACTGCTGAGCTGCCCTGAAGGAAGGGTTGCTCTGGCCCTCCTGGAGCCTCTGCCCTGTAGAAAGCAGGAGCTGCCTCTGCTGGTGGGTTAAGTGGGCATGTAGGAGCCCAAGGTGTCTGCAGGAGGAGGGATGAGCTCTTTTCCTCATCTGAGCCTGCTAGTCAGGCTTGTTCACTCTAAGCTGGTTTTAGTTATTTACTTTTCTATAGTCTTATCAGAGAAGAAGCACTTGGGGAATCAGTTTTTCTTCTAGAAAAATAGTGTTTGAGATGGGAACAGGTTTTATAAGGGTTGTGCTGGTGTGTAACTCCCAAGGAGTTTCTCTGTCTTTCAGAGCTGGCTCTTAGGTTGCACCCTGTGCAAACAGCCTACACTGGGATGTCAGCAGGTCCTGCAGCTTTTTCATCACTTACTGACTGCAGCAGCAGAGCTTGGGTCTGTCTCTTTTCTAGGGCTGGTCAAAGGAGCAGGATGTCCTTCATTGCTTAAGCCAGAAGGGCAGCTGTAGAACAAGAAACAACAGAGATGCTCTTGAGTTCCTGGGGCATGGTAATGGGTAAGAGCTGTGCCATAGAAGCACTGCTAATAATACAGGTACAACACTAGTACAAAGAGCTGTGGATGCCCAGAGGCATCTTGAATATAGAGATACTCCTGGACACATCATGTTCCCAGATCCATTCTACATCTAAGCAGGATCTATCCAAGCTGATCACTGTTTATCAAGCCAGCAGACACCTCTACACTCTTGCCCTGCTCCTCTCTGCCAGCTCAGCTCTCTTTGGGTACTGCACAGTGTCTGCAAAAGACAATGTGGGCTGAGCTCTGCTGACTATCATGGCAGAAAGGCTTCAAGAGCATCTACACTAAATGGACTAGAGAAGTATAAGGGCTCTCTCTGCTCCTGAAAGGCCCGTTTAATTCACTTTCACCCTCTCTTCTCCCTCCCCCAAAACTCCCTGGCATCCAGGACACAGGGACTTTTATTACACCACTGAAAACCTTGAAGGGAACTGATTTTTTCTTTGCCTGTTCCACCCCTTAGAGAAATGTCTCCTCTGATAGGCCACGAAGCTTACGTGCCTGCTGTCATGCACAGGCAGCTCTGGCCCCAGGACAGCCTGCCAGTGGGTTTGCTTGGCCAGCATCTGCTTTGAGCTCTGATGGCCCCAAGAGCAAGATTTCAAGCTTGGCAGTGAGGAGTGCTCTGAGAAATGATATATTATCAGCCACGGACAAAGATTGTCTCTTGCTACTTGTTCCCCTTCAGTGTTTTGGAGGGACCTGATAAGATGGACAGGAAGCTGCCCCATCCCAAGGCACCAGGATGGGGCCAGCCTGGCCTTGGCCTCCTCTTCTCTGTTTCTTTCTGTGCTGGGTTATCAGTTTGCTTCTCACCAGCCCTTAGCACCTGTGGCAGGGCACAGCTGCTTGGTGAAATAGTTGAAATTCCAGAAATGTCTGTAATTAATTGAACTTCCTCAATTTGTGCTGGGGATGCTGAAGCCCACTTCACTCTGGATTTGTTCTACTGGAAATGAGCTTTCCTCTGCATGGCACAGGGCTCACCTGTGCAGCTGGGCTGGGTTTTTTCTTAGGGAGGAAAAGCACTCTGTGGGGAATGCAAGGTACCCTGGGCTTTGCATGCGTGTGCCTTCCTGTGGCTCAGCTCAGGAATGAGTTTACTGGCTCCATGCAGCCAAGCTCTCCCTGGTGTAACAGCCCTAGAAGTCACAGCTCAGCACCAGTGACCTACCAGTTTCAGGTGTCTAACTGGGAAGGAGCTATATTCCCCACTGGAAGCAGACAGCTTCAAAATGTACTGACTGTTAGATACTTAATTGAAACCTCTCTGGACCTACCTCATTAAAACCAATGGGGAATCAAAAGCTTTCTCTTAAAGATACACAAGGCGAGCTCCCCATCCCAGAGAGACTTCTTCTCTATGTACTGCCCTTTACCAGGAGATTTTGGAATTAATCCTGCACCCTGTGCCTGACTTTGAGATACTGATTTGTGTCCAGTGCCCCTCCAGCCCTCTTGTGAGAGTTGCAAATGCACTGATGTAATGGTGACAGCAATTCTGCACTGCTATAACTGCAGCTTCTGCTGCAGAGGGCATCTGGTGAGACCTGCTGCTGCCACTGCCTTACAGCCCTATTCTCAGCCCTTTGCCTTAAGCCAAGATTGTGTCCTTGCAGAAGTCCATGGCAAAGCTCCAGCTGAGCTAAAAGGTCTCAAGTTTCTTATTAGGAAATCTTGCTGAAGGTACAGTAATAAAAACTGTCTTTCTGAAAGAAAATCAAATGCCAAGCAAGAATAGTATTTTCTCCTAAAGACGTGCCAATAATGAGAAAATCCTCAGTCAATAAAGAGCAAGAGAAACAGTAAGCTGCTAGAAATCAGGTGGGGCTGTCTGCAATTAGCCTGTTACCACGTGAATGAAGCACATCTGGATTTTCTTTTGTTGCTCTGACATTTCTTTTCCAACAGATATAAATGACCAAGATGTCTTTTTATTTTTTCCTCTCTGAGACAGTCCCTCCTTTCTCAGCACTCCGTCCTCTGGCAGTTGTGCTTCCCTACTGTAAATGGGTTAGGTGCCAGCCTGCATCAACGGGCTCTGGAGGAACTTGGAGCTGTTTAGCCCAAGGAAGGTTTGGAAGGTGAATTTGAGCTGCATAAGAAGAGCAACAGGCTTTGAACACCTGAACTTGAAAGGGACGTATGCATGTGCTGCTGCAAACAACCAAGTTGCCAAAACATAGCCACCCACCCCCCTTCTTGACAGCTGGAGTGTGCTGAGAGCAGCCCAGACACATTGGTGCTGTGACATAGCAAGTCTTGCAGCTCTTCAGTGGTGGAGCTTAGGGCATGTGTTCTGATCTGCCTTGTATGGGAAAAACAAAGATGTGAGTAAGGTAGAGTGAAAGGAGGCTGTCTGTTTCCACATAACTGCAGGCTTTGAAGATACAGAACTTCATAAAGCCCATGCCATGGCCTTACCCAAAGCCTCCTGCAGACCTTGGCTTTGCCATGGAGATTGCAAAGGGGACACTTTCCATCCACCACTCAACAAGCTCTTGGGGGAATATTTGGGCTATGAATAAGGGCAGAACATCCAAACAGCCTGGCACATCCGCTGTTGGGATAAGGCATGTTGGTTCCCTTCATTCCGTAGAAATAGGGAAAAACCTGTCAGCCAGCAGGTTACTAAAGACTTTTGCCTTTTCCCCTTGTCCACTGCTTGAAAAGAAAACTCAACTTTCTGCAAAGTGTGTGTTTATTTGAAATGAGTTCTTGAACCTAGATGTCTGACTGCATGTTGTCTGTGGTGTCAAAGCAGCATTGCTTGCTCTGATGGGACACAGGTCAAATTTCTTTCTCAATCTCTCACTCCAAACACCCTCTCCAATATTTACTTTAAAAAAAAATCACACTTTCCATGTCCATTCTGCCAGTAATTTCTCTTACTGGAATCTCTTGTAATTCAAGTGCTGTCAAAAGAAGAAAAATTACCCAAATAATTTTATTCCCTAGTGTTATCACACACTGGCTGCTCCATCCAGGATAGGCCCACACTAAGGGAGAGCTAGAGCCACCAGCAATAAGTACTATTAGGGTGCCTTAAAAGGAATGGTGGTTATGGGCAGGAAAACCTGCAGCTAGCAACCAGGTCCAGTTTATGCAAACACAACCTGACTCACAAAAGCCATAGTCAGACGGAGAGCTGAGAGCTCCTTCTGTCACCCCAGGGCTCTTTCCAGCTTTCTTTGGGCTGGCTGAGCTCTGGGATGAGCTACAGCCTGGTCTGTACACTGTACCAAAGCAGGCTGTGTGAGTCCCAGCAGTGCAAGCCCCTCTATTTCCTTTCCTGAGGCCAGCCCAAGTCTGTGCACACACCACAGACTCCTCTCACCACTTAACTGGCTGCAGGACAACAAGCAGGGCTGAAACCCAAGCAGTGTTGACCACCATTAGGACAGCAGCCTTGAAGAATTGCTCTTCAAGTAGTGTGCTCATTTTCCAAGCCTCAATACATGTGGAAAGAGTGTTTCTGTTTCCAGATCAGGGTTGGGGAAAGGAGGAGTATCTCTGACTTTCCCTGGGCACAGTCCCTCAAGCCTGCACCTCAGTGTCTGAGGCACCAGCAACCCTCCCAGTGCTCTGGCTGTTCAGAAACAAGCTATGTCTGACCATGCTTTATAAAGAGATAAAATCCCAGAGGAGTGTGAGCTTCCTTTAACAGTATAATACATGCTGATGTTCTCCTGAGCATCACCCCTGACTAGAAACACTGGACAATATATCCAGCAGTCATTAGGTGATGGAGAGATAATGCAAGATATTGTGCTTGTGCCCTGGTCAGGATCTTCTTTCTTCCCAAGATCAAGTACAATCTCCTTCTGGCCCTGTCTTTTTTTTGAGAAGTAGACGAAAAGCAGGTTTCCAAGACCAAGACTTCAGAGGAGTGTATTCAGCTCACATGACAAAGATGTGACTGCCTGGTGCCTGCAGCCCTGTGTCTGCAGAAGGGACAATCTTGCTGGGCTCTCTTCCTCCAGAAAGCCCTGCTGTGTTGCATATTCTCTTTGCAGCAATGAACATTATTCTGACAGTACCTTGTTCCTACCTTTTTTGCACATCTCTTTACCTTCCCCTCATCCTGGGGCAGAGCTCTTGGCTGGCAGATCAGGAAAGGCAGCTGCCAGTAGTGGCAGCAAAACTTCTGCAACATCCTGTGTAGAAAGCTGGCAGTCAGACACTTAGGCAAGTATTTGATGGATAAATGTTTCAGAGCCATTAACTGAGCAAGGGAGGAGATGGGTTTTGATATCCTAAAGCTCATATTTCTGATTTTTTGCCCTGCTGCTTTGCCTCCCACCTGTCCTGCCCCAGGTAGCCAGGTGAAGTAATGAAATGCCAACCTGTGTGTGTGTGTGTGTGTGTGTTTGTAGCAGTCAGAAGCTGTCAGCTGGTCAGAGGTGTGTGTTTTTGCTGGTGAACTCTGTGAGGAGGGGTAAAAGGTGATGCTGAAGGCAGCACAGCACCCAGGGCAGAGCCTTGCACGTATTGGCCTCACGTGTCCCAGGGGCAGGCAATCTTGGCAGGGTCTGTGGTGTCTCCCCATGTGCTGTGTCATGCCAGAGGCTTCCAGTACACATCCATAAGGGGACAGCTATGGGGAGTCTAAAATATACCACTGCCATCTGTCTCCCCAGACATCCTGGCTCCATCCTCTGCAGGTTACCATGGGAGCCACAAGCTCTGCCAAAATTCGCACCTTATAAGAACTTCTGAGTGGAAACTTCAAATCTGTGCAATTTCCACATTTTCAGTGGCAATCTCTCCATCCTTTCCCCGCCTTCTTCTCCCAGTACTTCGTTATCCTCTGGATTCACAGACTGGACAGGCCCACCCATTCCAATGCCCATGCCCTGCAGTACTGTGCTGTGCCTGCCCCAGCCCTCAATGGAACCATTGATAGCAGTCCCTGGTTTGCTTTGGCCTCTGGTTCAGCTCCTCAGAAATCCTGAAAAAGAGACACCAGCATTTTCCTGATGTATATCTAGGAATAAAGCATTTCAGGAAAGGGAAGACTACACAGTGCTGGCCATGCCTGAGAGATGCAGTGGGACCCACATGAAGATTTGACTCAGTCCACTCCCTGCTCCTGCTTAGCTCTCCCCAGAGGTGTAGAGCAATGTCTATCCTGAAGCAGATATCGTTTTCTCCATGCTGTGGTTACAGAGACCTCTCAGCTATTATCTTCAGGCCAGGTTCTTCACCACTCACTGGCCAGCTCAAGGGCAGGTCTAATTTGTTGTGGGACACCTCTGTGTCCCCTCCTTCTTGCCCCTGGTGTGCCCTAGAGTAAAGGTATATCCAGCTGGTTCACAGGCTGATGCTTTTGGCTTTATACTAATGGAAAATTTTCCTCCACAAGGCAAATTTTTTCCCCTCCAGCCAGTCACAACTAAAATCCAGTCCTCAACTTAGCAAGGACAGAGCAAAAGTCTCTGTATATGGCTTGTGGGTTCTGGCTGGCAAATCTTAACATCATATATGGTTGTTGACTTTTCAGGTTTACAAATGTACAAGTCACACATTTTGTAGACCAGCTGGTGGGAGGTATTTTCTTTAAGCTACTTGAAAGCCTCAGTGAAGAACAGTGAACATTTCTTATCCCCAGGCTATGTACTTACTTTATCCTTAAATGTTCTTTGTAACTATTCACAGATTAAGTGTCTAATTTTCTTCAGGATTAAAGGCCAAAATAGATTATAGATAGCAAGGGCTATCAGCAGACACAGGAGAGCACAGCTGAGATCCTTTTTTGATCACTACAGGGTGATGCAGAAAATTTAACAAGCCACATGTTGCAAGGTGAAAATTATACAGACCAACATTTTGATGAATTATGTGAAGATTTATAGACACATATTACACATGTAAAAAAATGCATATACAAACATAGACACTTGCAGAAAATGAGCTTAGTTAATGGCTGTGCCTGGCACTTATATTGCTTTCATCGTATAAGGAGTTCAGCATAGTTTATCAAGCTCTATGAGAGCACTTTTCCCTCACCATTGAAAAATGGGGGTAGTTGTTTTAGTGTTTCATAGCAACAATTTGAAAGAGTAAGCAGAATGTCCAAGTGAAGCTGCTGGCTACCTTGGGGAGGCAGCTTTATTGAGGCTACTTAGCACAGCAGAGTTAATGCACTTCTTCCATCAGGGACTTTTTGGTCACCACTGGCTGCCAGAGACCCCATCAGCCCAAAGGCAGACTTTTGTGGTGTGGCTGGTCTGTCCAGAAGAGCTGGTTTTGTGCTGACAGTTTCTTACTGAATTCACAAGAGATTGGCAGCATCTGTCCAGTCCAGAGGATGCTCCTTGGATCAGCTTGCCTGCTCAGCAGCCTGGTATTTGGACAGGCTGGAGGCAGCCCAGCTTCCAGTGTGACCAGCAGGTAAAGGTAGCCTTCACACTCTCTAGGAGACCAAAAATGTTCTTGCCTTATTGACAAACATTCCACAAATCTGTTTTAACCAGATCATGCTTGGATTCTCTGGGAATGTCTTATGAATCCATCTGCAAGCTTGAAAGGTGTTCATCCTCTGTATCTGCAGTGTGCTGGATCCAGTCATTCCAGTCCTGCCCAATGCCCCATTGTGCTTGGTTCTTAATTAGCAAAACCCCACTTGTGCCATTCCTGATGAAGCGTGTTGGTTGATGAAGTTTTGATGTTTGGAGGTTCAGTCTAAGCTTCTTTCACCTTGACACACCATCAGGGCACCGGTACTGGATTTCCATAACTGCTTGTGGCCCAGCAGAAGTCTAGCAATGAGCAGATGGGAGGTAACATCTGGGAGATCTGTACCAGCCAGTGGAGGGGAGAGGCAGGGGAAGGAGCAAGCACCACCACACATGGACCAGTGTTCCCCTAATCTTGAGTATACTACTCCATCTCAGTGAGCACCTTCCATCCAATTGTATGGTGTCTGTAGAATGAGACCTCATTGGTTCTGGCTTCATCCTTCTTTGTTTCCCTTTTCTCAATTCTAACAATTGTTCCTTTTTTCTTGTTGCCCTTTTCCTTCCCTCCCTGTCTCTTCTCCCTGTGCCTGCTCCAAGCCATCTCTCCTTAATTGCTGCATGTATTTTTTTTAAATGAAAGGGCTATACAAACAGAAGCCCATGAGTACCAGGCTAAATTTCTAAAACAAGCTTTCTCTTCCGGGAGGAGACACAAGCACATTCACTCATTGATTGGGTCGCTAGCTGATACTCAGTTCACCCCCCCTCCTCCTGTATTTCAGATAGGTTTTCTTTTTTATTAAACATCTCTAAAAAGACCAACAGATTGCCTGTGAATGACCACACAGTAGAACCCTACAAAGCTCCCATTCACGGCCAAGAAACTTCTACAATCCCAGTGGTGCAACAGAAAGACAGCTCTTTATAAACCAACCTGAGTTAAAAGGTCAATGGCCATAAACTCCCCCTCCCTGCTTTCCTGCAGGGTTTGGGGTTTTAATAGTACGCAGTACTTTTTCACTATCACAAGAAATAGGTCTTTTGAAGGGTGAGGGGGAAGGGTTATATTTTAACTTGAAGACTGCAGGGAAAGAGCTGTATCATGCTGAGATATGTGTCCCATGTTCCCTCCACTGCACTTCCATTTATCCAGTAGAGCTCCTGGCTGGCTGGATTAGCCCTAACTTGGTAATGCTGCTAGCCTTGGGAAGCAGGAGGGTGCTTTGGCTTGAACACGGACTGATGCTGAAAGAACCTCCTATGGAAGATAACTACGGACGTAGTCTCTGAGAGAAGACAGGCAATTGAACTATGTCTCAAGAATTCTTAAAGCAGACCATCTGTTATCACTAAGGCCATGCAAGTTTCCACAATGTCAAAAGTCTCAGTATTTCCAGCAGCATCCTCTCCATTTGATGGTTTGAACTTCCTGCCATGAGCTGTTCTGGCTGCCTGAACCACTTTTAGCCTAGTTACTCAACTGTAATGTGTGAACAGCACATAGGTCTTCTCAAGTCTCTTTCATTTGCTCTAACATAAGGCCATACAAGAATGCCTGCAAAAGGAAAAAAAACAACAATAAAGAAACAAAATTCAAAACCCTCAAACCTCAATAGAAAGCAGGTTGTTGTGGTGGCCTGTGCAGCCAGCTATAACATCTACATGTCTCTTCACAGTGGCAGAGCTGCAAAGGTAATTGTTTTCTAGAGATCCAAGTGGAGAGAGAGGCAGAGCAATTTCATTTTACTACATCTATACAAAGAAAAGCACTGCCTCATCCAAGGAGGTTCCTCAACCAGAAGGTTATGAAGAGCCTATGAACATCACTCATTAAGCATATGGTGGTTTTCCAGCACATAAATGCATAGAAATAAGTTGGGCTCCAAGTCAGGCTCAGTGAGCCCTGTTAGCAGATATCTCAAGGGTTTGTCCAAGAGTGACAGCTGTTAAATGTAGAGCAACTGATTCTGAAAATGTTAGTTAATTTTCATAGGAGAGGATAAATTCCCTTTCCTAAATCCCCTAAGCCAAAGAAGACAGAGTCCTCCACTGCAACACGTAAGCTATGGGACTGTAAACAAGAGAACCTGCAGCTGAAGAGTTTATGAATTGAGCATTATTTACTGTCTCAGAGACATGTCTTTATTTAGGAATTGTTGGGAAAGGACTACAGTTCCCCATGGCAGTAAGTGGGTCTGGATGAAAGCAGGTGAGTGCCCACACAAGCCTATATTCAAATGAATTTCGAAGAAATCTGTACAAAAACATACATGCTCAGTGTGGTGGGAATAAAAGGTTATTTAAGTTCTTCCATTAAAAAATATCATTCTTCAGTTATTTTAGCATGTTTAAGATGTTTAAGCCCTCATTAATATCCTTTAAATCTCCCATTCATGCACATTGCAAAGCCTTTCAACGAAGGACTCATTTTAATGGACTTAGAGGTAATCTTGTTTTTTTAGCAAATAAAATAAAGGTTTCACTAATTAAAAATGTTACAGCATATAGACTGGTCTTTTCTTTCCATTGCTTTAATTAAAAGGCATCTTGGGAAAAGGTTTTGAAAGCTGGATTCAAGTTTTATTTAATAATCCTAATATTAAGGCCAAAAAGGAACAAGCTGTTCTTGAGAGGATTTTGCCTGGGAGATGTAGAGAGAGGGAAAGGCTTGGCTTAGCCACCAGCCACTAGTTCAGGTGGTCAGACCTGAGCTCACAAGAGCAACAAGGGGGTATGCGAAGCAGAGATGACATTGTTCAGTCTCTGTTGCCATGGAGAGCAGGGTTAAAATAGTCACGCTTTTGAGTTCAAGAACAAGGAATATGCTTCTTCAGTCCCTGGAGAGCAGCCACAATGATGGCAACTCTAGGTCCCTGTTGTTGACTACATATCCCATCAGCTATTCATCACCTCTGCAGAGTATTATCTTACACAAGAATCACAGAATCATTAAGGTTGGAAGAGACCTCTAAGATCATCAAGTCCAAGTTCCAGCAGCCTCGCAGCCTTCCAATGAAGGGGTGCGAGTGCTTGCTCTGTGCGCTCCTTTGACAATTCCCAACCACCTGGTAGATGGTTGAGGTACATGCTAGAGGAGTAGAGTTGAGACTCAGTGATCCCTGTGTATTTGCCAAGAAAAGGCAGGTTACCTGCTACTCAGGTGAGCTGTGGGCAAGAGATAGTGTGAATGCTCCCTCCAGAGCCTGTGCCTACTCCCAACATGCCCTGGGCTTGAAGGACAAGATTATGGGAGTCTGAACCTCAGATTGAGTGAGATACCTTATCACTAACCCGCATAGAAGGTCTCTAGGTTAATTCATTCATCCTTCCTAGACTATAAAAATTATTTTCAAAGCTTGGCCTCATGCATCTTTATTGATATTGAGAAATGACACCACTCCCCATCTTGGTCACTTGCATTCCTCCCACACATCTGTGAAAGGACCAGCAGCAACTGTTAAAGGGTGCATGAGGCATCAGCTACTTCTGGAAAATGTTAATGTTTTCCTGCCTGATACACTCAGCTAGCCTAGAATTATGAAAAGCAAAAAAAAAAAAAGGAATGATTTTCCACAAGATTTCTGGGAGGGGTCTCCAAAGAGGAACTTGTCAGCCACAGCTCATGACTAATGTAATATGAAAAGCATATGTCTGGCAGGATTTTAGGCAAGTGACTGTTTCAAGAATGAGGGTATTATTTTATGTGCAAGGTTATATATAGAATTTGTAGACTGCAGAGTAGCAAGAAAATAATTGCATCAAGGAAATCTGGTGGAATCATAAACCATGAGAATGCAAAGTCTGAATCATCCAAGCCCACAGGATTTATTCCACCAGCGCTCACAGCAGTTCATCTATTTGTTGGTGTTTGGGGTATTTCCTTAGCTTTAGAGGAGTTTATGCATTCGTGTTGATATATTTACTAAGGCAATAACTGCAGCATGTGAGAATGACTGAAGCTGTAAAATAGTTTCTAGACCCTTAGAAAATAGAACTGTCTCATTTTTAACTATACTTTCTCCTCCTGGCACGAGCACATCTGAAAGCTCTGAAGACACAAATCCTGAGGAATTTGACTGTTGTTCAGATGTGGCTTTCCACATGATGATTCACACCCTCCTCATTTTGGGCATCCTGGTGTTCAAATGATGACGTGTCCCTTGCTCCTAAGTATCAGTCTAGAATACAAAATGCCCCAAGAAGAGATAGCACAGCATTAGATTGTGATATCCTCACCTTGTTCCCCTGACAAGATCTTTTTGTGTCTGCTAAAAGCCCCTAAAGGGCTGTGGAGGTGTTCATGGCTCGTAGATGTTGCATTGCTTGTATATACAAGATTGGAGGTGGCAGGGTTGCACATAGTGACTTGTGCTTCTGAATAGTAGGGCTGTAGATGTATGACCTAAGTGTTTTGACAAGAGGGGAGAGTTTCCAGCTCAGTTGGGAAGGAATACACAATGAACTCTCTAACCCTTATCTCCCTCTGTCAGCTCCAAACTCCTTCTCCTCACCTCTCTCCGTACATGCACACAATACTTCCCTCCACCTCGTGGGGTAGATGGTCCTCAAATCCTTCTCATTCTGATTCAGAAAATTCCACCACGTCTCCCTTCAGCCAGGTCCAGACTCAGCCATCCCCAGAAACAACATTTAGCTTTATGGCTCTTGCGAGTAGGCTGTACTGATGTTTTTGGACATATAAAAATTCTGACTGTATCTGCAAAGCAATGTTTTACAGTAGAGGCCACAAGGAAAGCTGAGAGAGAATTCCTTCCAAACTCTTTTGCTGTATCCCACAAGTGATCTGATCTAATTATTTCACATGTAGTCTTTAAGACTCCTCAATAGGTTGCAGTTGACTGAGTTGACTCCTGTCTGCATTTTTAAATGAAATAGATATTTTATTTAGTCTTCACTCTTGTTGCACAGTGTAATGTGTCAGAGATGATCCTGGCAGTCACTGATCTTGCTTTTTCTAACAATAAAGGCATGTTTATCCCAGGGCAAGTAGACTTGTGAATGGTGCCAAGGGTTGGCTGAGGTAAATTTGCCTTGCAATAAAACCATAATGTCTCCATTTCTGCATCTGAGCTGAAGAGCATAACGCACTTCAGTTACTTTTATTTGGGCAGTGAAGACAAGCCCCTTGTCACAGCATCTCAAGGGACACTGGAACACAAACTGTCCATGGCTCCCAACTTCTCCCCAACTGAAGGGCACGTACGATACCTAAGAAAAGTCTCTTTCTTCACAAGCCAATACACTGCCATAGTGTCTTCAGTGAGCAGGAAGGAGGGATGGGGCAAAAGTGGGTCTCAGAGAAAGAGATGAGAGCAGTGGTGACATTTATTTCAAGACCTTCTTGATGAAAGGTTCTCCACGCTGTGAGGACTCATTCATGCCATTTCAGAGCTGGCATTCAACCAGTGCTTAATCTGGTGCAGAATGAAATCAGGCTTTATGAAGAGATGGATGGTTGTAATTGAAATAATAACATAAATATAATTGAAATATAAATATATGTATGCACACACACATGCACACTGTATAAAACCTCCGTGGAAACAACAATAACCTTTTAGCTCTGCGAGCCAGCTACCCTATTCCTGTAACCGCCTCTAATCTCTATGTTTGCACCTGGGGTTCTTTAAGGAAAGGCAGAGTTGTAATTAACTGAGGGGTGTGGAGAACTCAGATGAGTGGGATATTCACACTGCAGGACCAGAGCATGAATTTGTACCAGGTCACAAGCATAAAGAGAGCAGGCATGCCAGCTTTGTCCCAAGAGACCCTTTTACGTGCTCTCCAGCATCCAACAGCCACACACTGCAACTCAGAAATTTCCTCTGGTGACCATAAAGCTTCTCAAAAAACTTTCCTTCTGAGTTAGTCATTCAAAAAGTTACTCTATGACATTAAAAAAAGATCTTTGGATTTTGTTAGACTTTTGAACAGCTTTAGCAGCCATGAAGCTGGTACCAAGCTGCCATAAGACCTTACAGTAGCAACATTGTTGGTAGGAACCTTAGGGAAAGAGGTTTCTGGACATGCCCTAGTGTCCACTTTCAGGTGATAACTTCTTGGCTAATAAACACATTTAAAACACAAAATATGAATTTCCCTTATTGCTGATGATGGAGTGGCTGCCAAGCATCGGCAATTAGGATTATGTCTGGAGAGGGAAGGGGCTTAGCCTTTGGATGTTTAGTGCAGGATCTTGGCTCATGGCTGAGACGGCCCTCACATCTGGCTGGATGGGCTGGCTCATTGTGATGCTCAAGTGAAGCCTTAATATAGGCCCAGGTCTGGCTAGATGGAGCATAGCTTGCCCCAGGTTCCTGTGGCCTAGCCCCTGGGCAAGGGGTTCATTCTTTTTCCCTGCTGCCAATATTATTTCTTGCCTGGTTTTACCTTGGAGCTGAAAGTTATCTGCAGAGTCTCCATATCCAAGCCAGTAGAGTCAAAGGTGTTCAGGAGGCTCCATGAACAAAATCATTGAGTTTAAATATCCAAACCTCCAATCAGCCTAACACAGCCCACAAATGGGCTGTTGTCTGCTCCTCTCCTGGACACTACAGCCCACAAAGTGGCTTTTGAGAGGAAATGATGTTTGTATTTTTTATTAGAGGGCTGTTCTGTAAAGAGTTGAGACATCCACCATTACCTTGAGCTAACATCATGGTGTGGCTGGTGGGGCAAACATAGAGAATTTGACAGAGCAAGTGATGGAGCTGAGAATAACATGGAGGCTTCATTTTGTCAGGGTAGATGTTGCCATTGGGTGGATGTGTCTGATGTGTGTTCTTGTCAGCGACAACTTTGAAAATGCCAAAAAATTGTCATCAGTGATTAAGCTCCCTCACGCAGGGAGACTTTGGGAATAGCAGTCAATGGCTTTATAATTAGCAAAAATTACTGAGAAAAGAGTCATTTGGATGCTTCTTTTTTTTCTCATCAAAGACCTTCTGTCTCTAAGGCTCCTTCTGAGCTGGTCTGTCTCCCAGCCCAGACTTCTTGTGATGGCAAGGGACAACAGACCGCTTCAGATCACTCAAGGCAGGATGGATTCACACTTGCCAACTTGTGAATCATATAATGACTAAAGAAACTCCGCTGAAGTCTGCTCCTCCAAATGCCAGTCAGCATTTGCATCACACCTGATCCTGGCTGGGTGGTCAGTTCTGGCCATGGTGTTCCTGGCTGGGGCTCACCCCTGCCAACTAAAGCAGTTGATCATTCAATAGATTTGGAGCTGGCTAACAGACCCATAAACCTGTGCTCTAGAAATTCTTTTTGGTCCTTTCAACCTGCAGCCCAAATGTAAAAATTAGTACCACATCAGGACCTTCAGCTCTGAGCTGATCCTGCTGGACTGAATGTGACTTCTGTGCCTGGTATTGGTAAATCCTCTTTCCTAGGTGGATCACGTGTGTGTGACATCACATGTGAGGAACAGGAGCCTGGCAATGTTTAGAAGTACGTTTGCTGGTCTTTTAGGCACACATTACGCTCAGGAAATAGAGCTAGTGGGGTTTGCATGCTTAGCTCCCTACCATATGTGCATGACAGCTTGGCCAGCATCTCCTGGCGTGCAGGAGCCTGAACCTTTCCTTCTGGGGGTGATGAGCCCGGCTGAGCCCCAGGGAACTGGGAGAGATTCACACTAATGCTGGATGAGGCCCCAGGAGGATGCGTAACCCTCCTTCCACAGGCAGATTGCACACATTAGTGTAGGAATTCTTCAGGAAAACCCATTCTTAGAGAGATATGGCTTCTATTAGCAAATGCCACATGAAATGAGCTGTCATGAGACTGCTGTCTCCTGTAGCGTGATGAAGACCTTCTCTTCCTTGAAGGAGTCATTTTGGATGTACAGATTTTATGTGCTTCCCCCTGCAAAAAAGAAGTTCACCATCTGCAGTTATATTCTCTCTCCCAGCAAGCTGGACATGCCTGCCAGTGACCCTACACCCACTGGTATGAACCCAGAGAGTGTCATCAGAAAACAGTGTGATGATGGTCTGAGTGGATGGGTGCAAGGAAGCTGGAGGCACTGTGCTCAGTGGTCGTGTGCTGACCCTACATGATAGGGTGACAGTCAACAGTGGGATGCTGAAGCTACTTATCAGTGTATAAAGAGTCTTCTCAAACATTCACAGGTTGCTCTTGGTTACTTGGATGTGACTCCATTGACCACAATATATAGGGGAGCAAAGCGGACCCCTGAGAGAGGGACACAATATTCCAGCTGCCAGCTGCCATGTGGAAGTGGCAGATACTGATTCTGCTGCATTCAACAGCTGGTCCTGTAGAATACACCACCAAAAGTAGCAAAGGTCTTGACAGCAGAAGCCCCTTTGCAAAGAGTCCAACCCATGATGCTTCAGAGTGACACTTGGAAGATATCCGTGGAGGCACTGGTGGAGCCTAGGGATCCCACTGGAGCTGGATATCAGCTTCCCCAAGTCCTGCAGCCTCCAGTGAGCAGTGTCCTGCCAACAGACTGGAGCTTCTTAAGGCTCAAAGACTGAAAGTGTTGTTCCAGGCACAAGGCAGCAGTGTTTTAAGCTACCAGTCCCCAGAGTTTTCTCTCACGAGCTCTGTGATTACATCATGTCTCCAGTGAGGTCAGCACCCAGCTATCAAGATGGAGCTTCCATTGCTCCCAGGCTTGCAGATGTGCTCTGGCCTGTGCAGTATGTGGCCAAGTCATCACCAGCAGGGTGCAATGAGATTGTCTCTCCTCGGTAGTCCTTTCTTCAGGAACCAGCTTCCCCCTGCACACTGGTGTAAGTCCCACGGTGGGAAGAAAGGGGTGCTTGTTTCTTGCCTACCGTTAATAGAAAGGGCTGGAAGTGTAACCAGAAATGACAACTCAAGTGAAATGTGATGCCTCCAGGGGGGCCCAGAAGGTAGCATAGCAGTGCCTTCCAGTCATGCCAAAGACCCCTTTCTCCCCCTGTCCCAAGGAGCAGTCAGCTTGGGAAATCTTGTTTTCACAAACGTATATTTTTCCCTCTAAAAACAATAAATGGTGTTATTGATGGGCAAAGCTGAGGTCCAATGTGGCCACACACTGTGAAGTTTGGCTGGCTTCCTCCGCTGTCGCTGCGCTCTTCATTTCCCAAGGAGACTTAGGATAATTCCTTCTGCTACTAGGGCCACACATACAGACCCACACAGATCAACGCACTGAAGAATCCTCTATACCCCATCCAGTCCCATGCAGGACTTGGGTGGTGCAGAGGGGCCCAGGAGGATGTGATGATGGTCTCTGACTGTAATCCATGCTTCCAACTCCTTCTGTCACTGCTGACTTGCAAGAATAGAGCCTGTCTGAAGCCTCAAGGTTCAGTCCAAGCTGCTCAAACTGATTTCTCAATACTAAGTTTCAATTCACAAAACTGTAAATTTGTATGCTTGCAGAAATTACCATCCTCAGGTGGAGAGATAGATCTGTGCAACAGCTGCTTTCTCAGTCCCACATGCTGCATGAGCTGGGCTGATTTAGAGCCATTCTTATCTCTCAGGTACAAGTGATTTGGGAGCTTTGTTGAGCACAGATGCTGAGGCAGAGATCCAACCTCATTTGGACAAGGTCTAAGCAAGGAAGGAAATATTGCTTAGTGTCTGGCTTGGACAATGCTAAATTTTCAAGAGCTGTCCTCACTATTTTCCCCCAACACTGTCTTTAACCAGTAGCTGCCAAAAATCAAAAGGTCAGACTCTAAACAGATGTTAGAAAAGAAAAATTAGAGCAAATAAATAGTATCTGGCTTTCTATCGGGTATCTGAACTATGAACAAAACCCAACGGCTGGTCACCATTAAGGCAAACATAGGAGAAGGAAGAGGAAACTGGCCAAGTCCTTGATCTCTCACACACATCAGCAGCATCAAGCTGCCTCACTGATTTACATCCACTCCTGTCTCTCCCAGCTCCCAAGCATCACCTCCCCATCCACATGTTAACATCCATGCATGCATGGGCGCACTCACACACACTCAGGCTCACATGTACCCTCTCCACCTGTCCTCACGAGCCCACAGCGCTCATTTCGGTTAGTGATCTGCCTGCTGTGGCATGGATGCTGCTGATTCACATGTCATCACCAGCAGCTGCCCTCCCACAGTGTCCCCGTCCCCTTGGATCTGCTGTGTTGCACGTCGCTGGCACATAGCTGGGCCAGGAGCTCTTCCTGGTGTGAAGTAGGGTACTGGGGCAAAAGCCCACTGCATACCAATGAGTGGCAAGCAGCCTGTGAGCAGCCACCAAGCAAAAGTTCCCTATTCTCTTTTCTTGGCTGCTTGCTCATGTGGGGCAGCAGGGATATGGGAGAGGAGGGGAGGAGAGGTATGAGCCAGAGACAGCAGTGGGAGCTCTGTCGCACTTTGGGATGAATGCTAAGCAGACCCCACCGGGCGGGAGCGCCCAGATGAATGGAATCCTTTCACATCAGCCTGACAGAGGAGGGATTTCATAGTTCTCCAGGCAGCACAGAGCTGCCTTAATCCAGCAGATACAATGCCCTGCTCATACGGCTCAGGAAACAAAATAAATATGTTCTTGCAAAGACATCACAATGAAGCTTTTAAGGATTCAATGCAAGAAGGCTCTACCTGATTCTTGGGTCTCCTTGCATGTGTGGGAGCTAAGAGCCAGGCTCCTTATTTTCTTGCTTTCTTTGCTTTTCTCAACACTTTTCTCTATTTCTGAAACTGGCCCTGGGGGGGTGGTGGAGGAGAACATTTCCATATATGCTCTCCTCTACAAATAAACAGGAATAGTCATCCCCAGGTCCATTTTAAAGAAAGTGATCACGGATATACCTGATAACAACAACAAAAAAAAAAAGGTAGACATACTACCAACTTTGCAGATCAAGTGAAAATAGCCAAAAGAGACTAGAAGAGCTGAGAGGACCATGCCTGGGCAGAACAGAGAAGATGTCTGTTCCTCTTGTCTAACATCTCTGGCATCTCTACCCAACAGTCATGACAGCAGCAGCAGGACATGGTAGTTGTGTAACTATAGGATAACCATGGAGTGAATCTCACCATTAAGGGCCAGGGATTGCTCCTTCCACCATCACATTAATCCTACATGCAGGCAGGGGTGCAGCAAAGCAGCAGAAGTTGCAGCAGAATTATACCCTGCATATAGGATGCGTGACTGCCTTGCTTGGCTATCTGTACTGCCCCTGTTGTGGAGGAGCAGGATGTGGTGTTACCTGGGCACCTATCTGGAACAAATTTCAAACTGCAGGACTCTGCTGTCACACATCAGCTTGGGAAGTTGCCTGCCTGTTCTGCATATGGCAAGTAGCAAACAGCTGTACAAAGCTGTCAAATCCATTTCTGAGATAAAGAGCTTGTGTCGAGCTAATCAAAGCATGAAGACATGAGAAATTCACAGGGGCAAAGGTTTTAAGACCAGAATCGATGGCTTTTCCACCAGACCTTCCTACACACACCCAGGCCATATCATATCAACTGGCAAATCCTGCTGTGGCAGAAGTTGTTCTTCCTGTCAATGAGGGGAGATGTACCTTTGGGTGAGAAAGCTCTCCCTTCCAAAACCCTAGTAGCCTGCTGCCCCACTGCAAGACTTCTGCCCATGTGTTGCTTTCCCAAACTGTTAAAGCTCTCTCAAAACCCCAGTGCTGTGCTCGCCACTGAAACGGAAACATGCTTTTTCAAAAATTAGCCTAACCATGGCCCTAGCTGTTAGATGTGTGTTAGTGGAGCAAAATGCCCATTTTTCTGCCAGCTTCCCCTGCCCCTCTGTGTGTGAGAGCTGCTGTCTCTGTGCCAGAGCTGCCAAGATGAGGCGGTGGGTTGGTTGGGATAACGGCAGCTCTGTGATTCCCTGATCTACCAGAAGTGCCAGACTGTGTCAAGCAACATGTGAGTGAGTCATTGCTCACAGCTTCTGCTCAGCAGTGCAGCAGAAATCCACAGTTCTGGCAAAATTAGGTCTTTTTACTATTCTCCCTAGCAGCATTAACCAAGCTGGCATTTGTAATGTCCCAAACCAAAGTTGAATAGAGCTGCCAAAGGTTGTTGTCCCAAGTTCCTGCTTCTAATTTCCTTGCAATGGAGATGTTGAGATGGCTGAGAATATTTTGTTTTACCACCTGGCCACCAAAAAGCTGGGTCTGCATTTTGGGTGATGTCACATTTCCTGAGCTTTGGGGAATGGTTGTCTCTTCTTTCTCTTTTGGCACAAAAGAAGCTCAATCATTCAAAAACAGAAATCCCTCATGAGCTGCCAAGGAAATACCAATGAGAGAGACAGGAACAAAAGCACAACTGTAAAATCAAAGGAGACAAAAGGATTCAATAAATCTGATTTTTTTATTTTCCCACCCAGACTGTAGCATCCATGTCAACTGGTGACAAGAATTATTTGGTGACGTTGAAGAAGTTGGAACAAACCTTCTCTTCCTTAGCAGCCCTGCGTCTAAGACACCCATCCCAGTGAGTTTGTGGTTAATGTGGCTATAGTCTATGCCCTCTTTGACACAAGCCTTAGCTCCCATACAGCTCTTCCTAGTGGGATTCATCTCAGAGATGTCAAGGAGATGACTAATAACCAAATGTGCTCTTAAGCCTGATGACTGAATTCGTTTGTGTGGCCAAATGACCCATTAATAGTCTGTACAGATAGTATATATAGTGACTGTTTAAATATAGAGCCATTGTCCAGAGTTATTTCTATTAGCTCTGTTTAATCCCAAACCACTTGGGCTCAGACATCTCAACATCCTGAATCTAAATGTGGACGAAGTGCAAGGCAGTGTTCCAAAGAGAGAGACAAAAGGGGAATCACTGTACAAAATAGCTTTAATGGAAAAAGCATTTAAAGTTGCCACAGTTCAATGTTAGGTTTTTTTTGGCCCAAGTAACCCAAGAGGTGCCATGACTGCATTACATCAGAGGTGGAGATTAGGTGCTCAGGGTTACACCAGAGGTGAGAGTTAGGTGGAGAAGTAAAAGATGTCAGTCACAAGGGGAACAACAGATTTACTTACTGGAGTATCTCACTACTGGAAATGTTTGGAGACCGATTTGCTGGGAATTCCCATAGGAGCAGCTGTCTTCTCTTTGAGATGTTGTTTGTCAGGGCATCATGGCCTTTTCTTCAGTTTGCTAGTGGAGTGACCCCAAATTCTTTGAGAACATTTACTACTCTAAAGCACCTACCAGTGAACCTCTCTTCAGTGATTTTTAGGATAAGAAGTATCTGATGGCTATTTCCAGTCTACTGCCGCACTCAGGAGCTGAATTACACTGAGTTTTGATATTGGTTGTGGTTTGGTTTTATTCTTGAAGGTGTTGATTAGGCTTTTTTCCTTTCTGAACGAAGAACAGGAAATAAGTTTGAAAGAGCAACAGCCAAAAACAGCACCTGTATGGCAAGGCCATGTAAGCAGGTGATCAATGAGGCTTAGGGGATATGGGGTTTGCCAATATTTTCCCCCAGAAACAACATTCTACCACCTGTAAATAGCAGCAATTCAAATAGAGGGCTCAAGCTCAGAAATAAAAGCATGAATCACTGTTTTTATTCCTTACTCATATTACTTACTAAATACCTGGGAACTCCTGTTCTTCCATTCTCCTAGCTGGGCTGGGAAAAGCAAAAGCGTAAGGCCAAACACTGACTCAGAGCAGTGAAGAAAAGCATACATGCAACAGAAGAGCTCTTGAGAGCCATTCTCCTTCTAGGCTGCCCTTGTTCCTACTAGAGCTCTTCTAAGGTTCTTGCCGAGGACTCACATCTTTAAACATGTGGCTTGGTTTGATCAAAAACAAAACAAGACTTTACAGCTAACAGAAAGCTGAGAGTGTATGGCTCTGGGGGGATTTGGCTGGCTGGTGTGTGAAAGGATGCAGCGGGAATCTGATCCTAGCCTCAGATGGCCATGGAATCAGACTCCTCTGTCATTGCCATCACTGCTTTAGACCTGCAGATCCTAGGAGCTGTGTGATGTAGTAGTTGGGGAGCATCATTTTGGCTGACTGCAAAGGCATCTAGTGAGACCAGTGCAGGTCCTCAGTGGACCAGGCAGGTTTCTGGCACATCTCCCAACATGCCAAGGATGGCAGCCAGTACACAAGCTTTTATTCCCATGCTCAGCCTTTGTAGAGAAACACTGTTGGTGGTTTTGGCAACAATGAAAGCACATAAAAATAATAAAAAAGGGTTCTTGGGAGAGGAAATGGAGAGAAATGAAAGGGAAGAGCCTGAGACTGCACATCTGTCACCTAAGGGACAAAGAAATAGGCGTTGCTAAGTAATTGGTGTTTTTCAACATTATGTAAAATGTTTTATAAAGCCTCATTTGAACAAGAGCTGCCCTGATGTGCCAGGGGATGTTTGAGCCCTTTCAGGTCTCAGCTGGCTTACTCGCACCTCAGCCCTGCTGAGCCTGCCCGCCTGCTCCCACAGAAGCAGAGCATTCATGCTCCTGGAGTGTTAATGATTTCACCCTCCATAAACCCAGCCGCTCAACCACGCGCTCAGCGGGACACACACTGAGATGAAATGCTCTCTTTGAAGGCCAGAAGGAGGTGACAGGACTGAAGTTTCTTCCTGAGACAGTTTCAGCTCCATCCCAGGGGAATTTCTCATAGGAAGGGTTGGTTGTCTGATTCCCACCATCCATAGAGGCATCTAGCACTCTTAGGCTCACTGGTATTGATATATTTTAACATCATCATGCAGTTCTGGCTTCATGGAGGTTGTTCATGCCTGCCCTAGTATTTCTCAAAGCCTGTCTTCCTCTTGGCTCCTGCTCTGACTAAGGGGTGTGGGGACTCCGTATGTCCCAAAGCCCTGCTGGTGGTGAGGACCTTCTCATTGCAGAGCTCTCCATCCCAGGCACACACAGTTGGTTTGTTGCCCAAGCACTCTGTTGACAAATTTTAGAGGAGGCTGGGAAAGTAATGAATATAACATGTGCTCCATGTTTATTTGAAAAAGGCTCTAAAACCCCCTGAATAATTGTCAGACTGAGGTGATCTGACCAGCTAGACATGGAATACTGCAGTGGTTGACAGCCCTGGACTTGCCTGAGTAACCCAGCTGGAGCATGATGCTCTTCAGTGTCGTTGTGTGCTCCAGTTATACCTGAGGGTTAGTGTGAGTCTGCTTCTGGCTCTGGGCTGTTCCTGCTCACATCCAGCTGTGGGATCCACTATGCCACTGCCAAGATTGCCAGTGTACCTGGATGCTCTGGGATCTACCTCCCACACACACATCCAGGAGCATGGAACACATGGAAGGAACCTGAACCAGGGATGGTCCTGCACTGAATGGTTCTCGGGTTGTGATACAGAGTAACGAAACATCTTCCCAAGGCAAAGGCAAGGAGGAAGGAGACAGCAAGGAAAGCTCAGGATTTTCCTTCTCTTTTCAAGGGAAATAAAATGATACATCAATTCAGATGTAGTGAATTAAACATGTTCCTATCTTGTAACTACAGTATCCTGGGGAGACAGCTCTTCAGATGAAACTCCACACATTACTCTCCCTACAGTCTGGATATTTGCAGCTCAAAGGAACTATAGATCCCAGTATGCAATCCCAGTATCCACTGAGACGAGCCAGAAGAAAACAAATGAGCCAGCAGGTCCGTCATGGATACACTGGGGCAGCAAGCAGAAGGGCAAAGGTCTTCTCAAAATAGGAGATGGATAGGCACAACATATCTTCATCTTCTGGAAGATCCATTATTCACAGTAGACAGAAAAGCAGGAGAGGAGCAACACAGTCTGCATAAACTACATAGTGCTTTTGGAGGAAGGAAGGGATTTCTTCTGTGTAGTAGTTGAGGTGAGAGTTTGGGCCAGTACATGAATGAGACAGCTACAGGAGGACCCAGCAATTTTTCTCCCAGAGACCAGGCTCTTTCTTCCCATTTAGAGGGCCTCTGCCTCCCAGTGAGGGGAAGAGCAGCTTCAGGAGGACAAGTGAAATCCCCTAGCTGCTGGCAACATGGACAGGACGTGTCACTTAAGCACGGGAAGATGAGAAGAGGACCCACACCGCAGACTTCCAGAGCAAACCAGGAACTCCATCCTGTGCCTGCCACAGCCCCCCCAGCCTCCTTTGCACAGATCACCCACTCCCCTCCACAAGGCTGACCATCTGCCAGCCTTCCTGCCTGTCCCTCCCATTCTGTCCTTCCTGCCTGCCCAGCTAGTCTCTCCTCGAGAGGAAAAGCAAACAGCTCCTGTTTATTCCCTTTTCTCCATCTGCTAGTGCATAACAGTAGCCCACTCTGCTGTTTTTCCCCTTCTTTTCTCCTTTTTGCCTTGCTGAATGGACCAGTCTCCATTGAGCTGAGGGACAGCCACCATTACCACTCTGCTGCAGATGTCCACACTAAGTCATGGTCCTTGGTCCAAATGAGAAACTTTAGAAACAAACAAAATATTTCATTTGCCTTCACCAGCTTTGGCTATTTGTCACAGGAAGACAAGCTCAAAATACTGACCTCACGTGAAAAATCTCTCTTCTATTCTTGACCTTTCAAGGTTGTTTTTTTTAAATTGTACCTGTCATCCCCAGTGAATTAGGAATGGACCTTCCCACATGGGGAAAGCTAAACAAAACCTAATTATTAAGAAAATGCCAGCTCTGTTGGAGTTTCCCACCTCCTTCCCACCATACTCTGCTGAGTACAGCTACACAGTTGCATGCAGAGCAGCCTCACTCCAGACACTGCAGAGCTCTGCAGGATTTTGGGGCTGGGAGGCAGCAGGGAACCATCGCAGCTCTTCCACCACACAACACTGCCTTATTGAGACTGCTACAGCTCAGCACAGGACACTCACTCTGTTTGACCTGTTCCTGCACACTTGCCTTAACTTTCTGTGGAGCTCACTTGGGCATGCAAATTCTGAACAAACGTATAAACCAGAATCTTTTCCAATTAAACACTCTGGTCTTCATTTTTCTGGGAAGAAACAGCTAGAGAATAGCCAGAAGTGCAGTAGGGATTGAAAGTCCATAATTTTTTCTTCCTGTCTACCTAAGTCATGTTCTCTGAGTGCAACATCAGATTAAGCTGTTCCGCTTTCAAGAGTAGAACACAGCAAAGATCCACAGCAAAGCCACATTTGGCATGACACTATTTCTGTGGCAGCATGTCACCTCCCTGGCTGGATGCTCTTACTACCCTCCACATGACTCCCACACCACACCTTTCATTAATACCCCATGGAAGCTTCACCCATGGGAAGCTGAGAGTGTGTTTGTCACATCTAGAGATGGCAAAACCCACCCCAGCACCTGGGAGCACTAGGAGCTGCTGGCAGCATTTCTGAGTCATAGCTCTGCCCTGCACAGGCTGTTCCCAAAGCCCAGCAAATAGCTAAAACCTCTGAAAACTCACTTTTCGGGAGTGAGTGGAGATGGGAGGAGCGCTCCCACCCCCGCTGCGAGTTATCCAAGGTGAATCTCAACTCTATGACTCTGTTTCCAAATAAAAAACATCATTGCTTACACATAGTATTTATATATTCCTCTGCCCTGGTTTTGGCTCCTTCCCACTTTTCTTCACAGGCTGAAAAGGGCTATTCAGGGAGGCTCGCTGATGCGAACACAGCTCCAGCCCCTCTGCCAGTTCCCTGATCCAGAGTGAGCACAACAGATTTTTAAGCAGGAGAAAAACCTTTCTTGGCCTGACTTAACATTTTCACTTCTTAGACTATGTTCTCCTGGGCTTCTCTTTTTTCTCACTTTCCTGTTTTGATGCTAATTGTTGCAATAGAGACCATAGCAGCAAGCAGGCAACAGAGCTGCAACCCGTGTGAACTCCAGCTGAATTCTGTCTATCTGCATAAGCCTGGGGAAGCAGCACCTTCTTCCCACGACCCCACTTGTGATGAAACACTACATTGACATAGAAAGCCCTTGGTTTCTGTTCCTGAAACACATTTGTACCTGGTGATAGCCATATCAACCAGTGCAAAATGGAAAATAAAACCAGTGTGGGTTTCCCTATAGTGGATCAAACAGGTCTTTGCTTCCTTGAGTGATTTAGTGGGAAAACACATATTCACAAAGCAGTTTTGAAGGATGCTGTGGGCACCAGCAGAACACTCCTTGCCTACTGCTAGCTGGATGTGTACCCATTGAAATCTCTTACCCTGTGACAAAGTACATGCAAGTGAAGGGGAGGAGTATGCCAACAGTAAAATTGTCTTCTCTTTTCCTTAAATGATGAAATTGAAATGCAAGTAGCTGTTTGGTGTTCTGTAGGTCTCCATAGTTGCCAAACGTTTCCAGGAGTGCCTGACAGCCCCATGACAGCTGGGAGGAAGGGGCAGCTTCCTCTTGGAACTTGTAGAAAGCTCAGCACTAATCAGTCCTACTGTCATCCCAGATTATATTGCTATGCCTATCAAATCTTAACCAAAAATAACATCCTTTCTGCTTAATCTTATCACTGTCTTTGTCTGACTTGGTATATTCCCTCTGTCTGTATAGATAATAATAGGACAAGATGAACCATGAATACAGTAAGAGGGAAGAAGAGAACTGCAAGTAAAGAAAGAGTATCTTCAAGTTTCCCTAAGAGTCATAAGATTGAAAGCTAAAAACAACAATAACAAAGAAGTATTTTACCCTCTTTCGGAGACATAATCTATATCTTTAAGGATAACGATTTCCATCTGCTAAAGAAATTCCCCACTGTGTTTCCTTTCAAGGAGAGACTTGAATTCCATGCTGATCTTTTATTCTAACAATTTCATTTCTTCCCAAGTGATGCTGGAGTCCATATTACTTTACCTGATGGATATTTACACAGGAGGGTGCTTCTCATTACAGCTCGACAGAGACATCACCTTCTTCCTAAAATAGGCCCAACCCAGCACCAGCTCCAACTTCCTCAACTCACGTATGCAGCACAACCTCAGATCTGGACAGGCAATTTCTTTGCATTTTTTTTCTTTTTGGAACCTGAATTTCTTGCTTTCTACAATACATTAAATGTGTCCTAGTGATCAGATCTGCAGCTGGAACAAAGCAGTGTGGCTCCACTTTAGTCACTGGAGTGTGCCTGACTTGCATTTCACAACAAGTTTGCAATTCACTTCCAGTCACCTATAGACATGTACAAACACACTTCTAGCATCTCCAGAATTGCAATGAAGATGATTTTCAGAGGAAATTTGAAAGCTTTTTCATCCTATATGAAGTCACTAAAGATATTCTTTGCTTCAACAGAAAACTGGATTGGAAAACATGGATTAGGTACCATCTGTTCATCAGTGCAGGTACAATCTGAGCAGAAGAAGGACAGAAACTTCTCATTCATTTATATACTCAAAAGGTAAGATGAACCTGATCATAGAAGCAAGTTGAAATCTCTGGAGCACATAGGGTCACCTTGCTCCTTTTGCCAAATCACCAAGCCAAGAGATGCCAAACCCCACAGCTGCTGGGTTTTTAAGCACACTGTCACTGGGATTCCCAACTGACACTACAAAAAATACTACCAAATTGTAATGGTTTTTGGACATAGCTAGTGTTAAAACAGAGGAACACTGCCCTGGAGAAAAGCTGTTTTCCACTCTCAGTACTTATGCTGCTGTGCAGTAGACAACTATTCCCCTCAAAGGCACCTAAATCCATTTGCTGTGATTTAGGGTCATGTTTGTTGTACACAAACACTCCTCCAGCCATTGGGAACTTGCAAAAATATTTGCAAGTCCAATAAGGATGTACATAATAGCACAAAGACCTACCTGTGAAGGAACTGTCTAATGAGAAGCGTATTATTATTATCCTGGTTTTGAAAACATGCCTTATACAATTAGGGGATCCAGCTCTGGTGGCCAATCACCAAATGCAGATGCCAAGTAAATGAAGGACATGGCACACAAATGACCCATGATCTGGTTGGGATGACTCAAGAGCTCCTTAAAAGCACGTAGGAGAACATGCTGTAGGGACTTGTTCCCTATGCCAGAGTTTGTGGTGGGGATGGTAGTGTGCTGAGCAGGTGCTCCCCTCAACTCAATTGCAAGCAGCATCTCCTATCCAGGTGGACTGAGACAGAGAACCTGGGGAGAAGCCAGAGACTGAGGCTGAGGATGTGCAAAATTTTGTGTGGGAGACAGGGAGTAATGGCAAGCTGGGGAAAGGCCTTGGAAAAAAGCAAACTATGGGAAGGCACAATGCTTTTTGCTCCCACAGCACCACCCAGAGCTAAACTATCCTCTGAGGACTGCTCATAAATCCCACCCCAGCCCAACTTCACCCTCCAAAACATCTTGGGAGCAAAGAGCCCTACTACCTTGTCCTGGGGAGCCTTGACAGAGCAATCTCCTAGGAGCAAAACTGGACCATGTTTCTCTCCCTGGTGTCCATCACAACACTTCAAGAGCTGCCCAATTTAGGGATCTTACAAGCCTTTCTTCTCCCTCTATGTTTGCTATATGTGTTTGCTTTGGCCACTTCACCCCAATCTCCTTTTCATTTCTAATTTTTGTATTCAATCACTTGACACACAGCAACTGGCTCCAGTCAGAGCACAGACAGGTCCTCACTTGTTCCCCAGCAGAGCCATAGACCATGCAGTGTTCAGAGCCATGAAGAGGGGAAAATGAAGACAGAGAAGTAGCTTACAGACCCAGGTAGACACAGGATATGGTGAGTGGAGAGGACCAGGTCACAGGGATGCTGGCCTAGGGGGTTTGTGGAGCTGGGCTGAACTCTGCTGTTCTCAAATGGCTTTTTGTGGTCCGTGCAGAGGAACATTGTGTCATTTCAAAACCTCACCAAATCACAACTGAGAGCCAGAATACAAAATGCCATGTTGTTCATGGTGAGGTTTTTCATCTGGGATTGGCTTTCACTGCTTTTTTCCTGTTATTGCCACTTCTGGTGTGTGCATAAGTTGGTGTCAGCATGCTCTGCTGAAAGGAGACATTGGTGGTTTGGTTGGTTTTGTCTTCTCCAGGAAATGTGTGGTAGCTTGGTCCTGGCTCTCCTTTCTGCCTCATCATGTAAACACAGAGGTTGTGATGGTGTCTGTGCTACAAGCCATTACACAACTGGGCATAAGGGTTGTGCCCAAGATAAGACAGAGGATTGGGATGAAGATGGGCATAGGGGCCAGGTCTTTGTCTTTGACACAGCCTTTAAAAAAAAACATCTAGATCGCTCAGAAAAAGCTCAGAAATGAGACACAAAGCTTGTCCTTGCTCTTGGGAAATTGTCCAAACTTCTTCATTCACTGTCTTTCTAAAGTTTGTGTAACAAGCAAAATCTTGTGTCATGATCATCAAGCAAATGGACATCTTTTGAGAGTGAGAAGACCACAGTCACCTCTGGCAGTGGAAGAGTTAAACCCTGGTAGCACCTCGAGGAGCTGGAATCCACAAAGGTGTGAAAACCACAGCCAGCCCCTCAGAAGTGCTGGGTTTGCCCAGGGGCTGCTAAATTCCTGCCTTTCTCTATGCAGTTGACATCTCTTTCCCTGCCTGGCTAGGAGAGAGAAATGAAAATAAAGATGATTCTGAGGCTAGAGAAAACACTTCTGCTCTGCTGCAAAGGTGGTTCCTGGCAGAAGAGGGTTTGCCACGTCACAGGACACTTCTTGGCTTCAGCCCTACAAACAGCTCCCACAGAGGCAGCCAGCAGCTTGACAAGAGGAGGATGGAAAAGTACCAGGGAGTGATTGCTCCCAACCCTCCTCCTCTCTGGGGGAGTTCTGCAGACACCCCACACAGACACTCCTGTGCTATGGTATTTAACATGGGGCTGTGGAGAGCATGATGCTCTCAGAGGGCACAGGCCTTGGGAAGACACAGACACTGCAGTGGGAACAGGGAAAGCACAAGGGAGACGTGACCTGCTCCTTTCAAAGGTGGCATTAAGAAAGGATTTCATCTGGCCCTATTCCCACAGCTGATCTAGTTTCTTGGACAATTCCATGATTTCCAAGCTTGTCTTCAGGCAAAGGAGTTAAATCTATGGGCAACTCTTACCAAACTCCAAGCCCAAGAACTAACAGATGTCCCAGAGACGACAGACTGGCTGATCTGGAAGCTGTCTGAATATTTTGCAGTCACAACTTAAAAACGGAAGGTGAGCAATTTATAATGAAGCAGTGTCACCAGCTGGCATGTGAAAAGCATTTCCTCTCTGTCAACGAGCAGGAAAGAAACTGGAGGGAATTATGTGAACCCAAATTTCATTTGCTTTTATTCATAAAACGTTTCCCCAGCTCAGCAGCTGAGCAGCTTGAAGACAGTTTGAGGGCTCAGGGCTCAGAGTGTGTCGCCTGAGCCAGCAAACACCTTAAGCCCTGTTTGCAGCGTGGCATGGATCAACACCCAAGCTAAGACTCATCCTGGGATCAGAAAGTGTGCCAAGACAGCACATGTGTATGAATATCAGCAGTGGAGGCATGCCCATATTTTCTTAAGAGATAAGAAAATTCAGATCTCGTGGTTCTGGGCTTTGTGCAGCCATGTAGAGGAAAAGAAACAGCTTTCCTCCCTCCCTGAATCTGATTTGCCCATTATCTCCCATCTCCTGCCCTCCAGCCCAGGGAGTAATTGGGAATACAGATCTCTTTATAATTCTCCTCCATAAGCACATGAGTCAGAGCTGCTGCCTTCATTTGCAGGTAATCACACTAGTGAATGCAGCCACACTAGCTCCTTGCCTTCTAACATCCTTAGAGGGTGTCTGTGGAGTTTTAATGCTCTGGATCCGGATCAGCTCTCTCGGCTCATTATTTATAGCCATTTCTCCCAAGCTGGTAAGTGAGATGAGAGATCATCTAATTCCAAAGCAGTTTCTGGAAGTGTCACTGTCCTCTACTCACAACAGCATCATCCAGAGCATTTAACTTCATGCTTTTCCTTTGAGTTAATGTCATAGCCATCCCTTCCCTGCCTCCACAGCCACCAGGGAGTGCTGGGACCTGTGCAAGTCACCCCACCCCAGGGAAGAAAGGTACTGTGCAAGGCATGTCCCATCTGTTTAGGAAAGGGGTAGGGAGAGGCAAAGTGTTGCATTGCTGCACAAGTAATAAATTATTACAGTTTTTTCCCCTTTGTAGTCAGTGCTCCCTTCATTCCTCGATTTTCATTACTCTTGTGGCTACCACCATCAGACTATCTGAGTGCTCCAGTCTTCAAGGGGATTATCATCACATGCCTGTGCTGGGGCAATCCTGACACTTCTCCTTTGTAATAGAAAATTGAGTTCCTGAGAGGACAAGATTTACCAGAGGTTACAGGGTAGCCTCAGAAACCATGTAAGGAACAGAAGGAAACTGTCACAGGTCAACACTGCATTACACAGAGTATCCTTTCTCCTGCCAGGGTGGAAGTAACTCATGGAGGGACAAGCACTACAATTTATATCTCTCACCAAGAACCATGCTCTTAACAGCTTGCAATATGACTCATACCAATCCTTACCAGCATTTATGGATGATTTGCCTTTTGGTGTCAGTCATGTTCCTGGTGTTATTCTTTTCCAGCATGGAAACTCGTGCTTAGAGGGGCCAAGTTGTGGCCCTGAATCATGAGTCACAGCATCTCCTGATCCCATCATTGAGCCTGATCTTGTCTCTGAAGATTCCAGCATGTGTGCTGTGGCTTGATAACATGGGAGGGGAGGGAATTAGAAAGCAACACTCCTCACACCTCCAACTACCTTCCAGAACTTTCAGCTTTGTGAACTTAGGATGACCAGCAGTGTCTTCATGACATGTGATGAGTGGCTGTAGCTTGATTCTCTGCACTGGCCAAATGCAAGGCTGCCCTTGGAACTCACAGATAATGGTTTAACTCCAGCTTGATTTGGTTAAAGGATTCAACAGCAGATATCTATGGAAAAATACAAAAGCAGCAAGCATGGGAGCCTGTTGATTTAAGGATGGTGACAGGGAGAAAACAGCTGTCCAACCAAGCTGGGAAGCATGCAGTGAAGTGCAGAGTCCTCTCTGAGCCTTGCTAAACAAGGGCACTCTGTGTGTGGAAAGCTGCAGGACTTCCAGTTCTTCCTGAAGTCCAGGTCTTGAGTCACTATTCCCTGCCAGATGCCTGTGGTCATCAACTCCAGGGCACTGGCAGCCAGGACAAGATGACCAGAGCTGCCTCTTCTCTCCTCAAATCACAGAGTTATGCAAATTGTTCACTGGCTTAACAAACTGCTTTAATTTAAACACAGGTCTCTTTTTTTACCTGAAGGTTGCAATGTCAACCCTGCTGCCACTAAGACCAAGAGCATAAGTTAAATTCCTACCCTCTTTATCCATGGCCTGAAAGAAAAACATGGCCAACAGGCAGAGCATCCTCACTAATCTACCTTTACCCCAGGCTCACACAGTCCCCAGCATTATGTTTAGCAGCCAGAAACACAGTTCCATGCACTGCTGTGCTGTTTTACTGAGGAATCTTAATCTTCTCCCAAAGGACTTCCTCCTACTGTCACTGGCAGGGGCCCTGAGATTATGTCCTCTTTGGTACCTTGAAGTCAAAGCATGAATGCAGTGTTAGGGCCACTTCTTGCTTTCCCATAATATCTCAGCTGCCTTCTCCACACAGGCACTGTTTCAGGAAACTGCCCTAAGGGCCCTGTAGAGTTCTGGTGAAGAACATCACAAGCTCTGGGCCATTTTCACACAAGAGCCTTGAAGTGTATCCCATTGTTTTAATTTCTGTTCATGACTTTTCTGAAGATGGGGAGTTTACTCCCTCTCCAGCCAGAACAGCTCAAGATACCTTTTGGATCAAGCTCACTGACATTTTCAGGAAAATCCACCACCAGTTGCTGAAGCAGGGCCTGGAGAAAAGACATTCTCCATCAAATCCCTCTCTACACCTGATTAGAGCTCAGAAGGCTTTTCTGCTGAGCCACTAATGCAATCCTTGGCCTCTAAGAGGAGCATTTCATTAGCCTGAAGTGCCTTGGTTAGTGAATTAAGCACCGGACCAGGAACAAGATTCCTGCTTTTCATCCCATATGCTGTGTGCAGCTTTGATCCTTTAAAGCTATGGAGCCAGTTTTCCATGAGTTTCTATAAAGGGGCTGCTCTTGGGCATGTCTGGGCTTCCAGCAGCACAGTGAAGCACAGTTATCCCAGGTAGCTTGGAAAGACTTAACACAGGTGCCAGAAGGAGCCCAGCCCTAGGTGTCTGCTGGTCTGTGCTGTGGATTCAGAGAATCCTAGAATGGTTTGGGTTGGAAGGGACCCCTGGAAGTCATTTAGTCCAAACCCCCTGCAGTGGGCAGGGACATCCCCAACTAGATCAGGTTGCTCAGAGCCCTGCCAAGCCTCACCTTGAATGCCTCCAGGGATGGGAACTCAACCACCTCCCTGGGCAACCTGCTCCAGTGNGCCTGCTCTTCATATATCTTCATCTATCTTCTATATTCAGCCTGCTCCTCCTTAACAATGAGCCAGACATCGGGCTCACCAAGAAGAAATGGAGCAGAGAGAGGCAGGAGGCCTCCAGTGCACCAGGGTGTCACTGGGGGAGATGTCCCACCAGATCACTCAGCCCAAGGATTCACATCACTCTGGTCAGAGTTCCTGCCCTGGTCTGTGCTCTCCAGACAGATAAGGGCCATGCTAATTTACTGTGTGAATGCAGTAATACAGACACGGCCAAACTCTGCTGCCTACTGCATCTCCAGTCCCTCATGGCAGACCTGGCCAAGGAGGTGTTTCTTCAGCCAGCACAGAGAAGGGAAATACATCTCTGATCAAATCTTAAAATCACTAATATTTTCTCACTCCTGCTCTCTCTCTGCTGGCAGTTTTTTGTCCCACTGGATGCTGTTGCCTATGCAGAGGTCTCCAATATGTGAAATGAAATATGGAGGTGGCCACAGACCCTGCAGTTAGGATCTATGAGCCTCCAACTGTAGCAGGTTGGCAGCTTCTCAGAAGACAGTGCAAGCACTCACTCCACGACAGAAAATTATGTCTGAGCGTGTTTGAGGTCAGTCTGCTCTGAGCTGTGTCAAGCATCCCACTGAGGTCTCAGCTCTTATTAACCAGTTCCTTCATTCCCCTGCAGCTCATGGTCATGCCTAGAAAGGAAACCTCTTTCTTCATCTTTACGTCCTGAAATTTACACAGCAGGATCTCACTGCTGCACCGACCGAGGCTCCATGGGAAGGTCAGATCCAGGTGGGGAGGCAAATGTATTGCTGTCCAGAGAGCCAGAAGCTGTTATAGCAGACTAGTCCCTTCTTCATCCAGCCTCATAAATGTCTCATGGCATCTCTCTTTTGCTATATTGAAAAGTGACCATTTATCCTCAATCCACCCGATTACTCTCAGCTGGTTTCTAATCCTGGTTGTCTGATATTGATCTTGGGGCAGAAGTTTCCCATCAATTCTGTCCAGGCTCACTGCTTCGAGGGGACTTAAAATAATTCATTTGTTATTTCATATTTTACACTTACATTCACTTGTGAAGTGTTTCTCAAACAAGGTCCCTGCTTAAAGCTGAGCTTCCAAAGAGGCCCTTGATTAACTCCTTGTTGTGTAGCAAGGGGGTGGTTTTCCTCCTGTGCTCGAGCTGCCTTTCTGGTTCAAGTTATACAGGCAAGGTAAAATCAAGGTGTCTGAGTTTGGTTTGAGACTCTCAGAGAGGATCAAGAGTGAGAGATCTTGGCAGAGCCAGCAGCAGGGAGGCAATGCTGTCAGCATCCACTCAAATACATGGCAGGGAGTGCAATGGGCTCCTGCTCTGAGTGTGCTTCTGGCTAGGGACTACCAGCCTTTTGCTGGTGCAATGATCACATACCTGAGACCAGTACTGTGGTTTGTGAGGACTGTGGGGAGGATCCCAGGGATGTGGAACAGCATAAAGCCGTGGGAAGGGAAGATGCTTTGGGCCACTTTTTGTCTAGATCTCCCTTTCCCAGCACTCATGCTGTCCTGTTTTTCTCTGATGCTTGCTCTCTTCTGCGTGTGGTGTGCCACATGCTGCATGGCTGTGGTAAAGGCACTGGACCACTGGCTTTCTTAAACTGGAGACATGCCAGGAGCTTATTCATCCACCTCAGCAGAGAAAGAATTGATGTCACAAACCAACATCGGCACCAACGGACATGGAAAATTGGCAAGGAAGAGAGTGGCATATTTGCAGTGGCTGAGGAAGAATGGAAAAATGCTGCCTAGAGACACACATCAAGGAAAATCCCTGCCGACTGGGCTGGCTCTGCCATCAGCCCTGCTTCCCTCCTTCATCTTTTGTCTCCTACCCTGAGGGTACCATGAGATAGAGCATGCCAGCCAGCCCTCCACCTCTGCTTCCAGACTAGAAGGTGAACTCTGTGGCTTTAAATGAAGGAAGAGTGACAACAAAGTGATGGCCACCACCTAAGTGTCTCACTGGCTGCCAGGGACACATGCTGTCCTTCCTCACACCTCAGCCTCCTCCCCACAAGCTGAGCAGGGTTCAATAGAGATTTCTGTTTGGGGACAGTCAGGGCAGTGGCTTTTCCAGGGCTGGCATGCATCAGGGGACAAAGATGAGAGCCACACACAGGGCAAATGGAAAAATCCAAGCAGCTCACCTTGTTAATGGCTCATGAAGGGTTATTCTTGGCCACCATCTCTCTGTACCAAGGAGGAGTGCTGTAAACACTGTCCCAGAACCTTTCCTACCTCCTGGTACTGCTTCCCAGTTAATCTACATCCTGAGTTCCAGGCAATAGCTTAGTAATAAGCAGAAATATAATCATAGAACCATTTGGTCCCATTAAAGGAGGGGAAATTTAGTGGTGATCTAGTTCAATCCCCTTGCAGTCAGCAGGGGCATCTTCAATGAGATCACATTGGTCAGAGCCCTGTCCAACCTGACCTGGAATGCTTCCAGGGATGGGGCATCTACCACCTCTCCTGGCAACCTGTGCCAGTGTTTTGCCACCCTCACGGTAAAAAATTTTTTCCTTATGTCTAGTCTAAATCTACTCTATTTTAGTTCAAAACTGCTACTGTGTGTACTACCACAAGTGTCCCTGTTAAAAAGATTGTCCCTAACTTTCTTTTCAGCACCCTTTAAGTACTGAAAGTATGCAATATAACTCATAACTGAAGAATAATGTTGGACTATGCTTCATCTTCATAGGCCTCCATGCTCAACACCCCTAACTTTGTGTCCTCTAGCCAAGCAGCACCACGTGTCCAGAGCAGCAGAGCATGGCAGCTGAGGCAAGCCATGAAGAATTGACCCTCTGTCAAGTTACTCTACTATCTAGGTGCTGTCAGTCCACTTGCTTAAATATACTGATGCCCATGTTGAGGATGAGGAGACCAGGTCACATCACCTTGCCTTTAACATCAGTGGCATTGATGTGAATATAACGCAGAGTCCTGAATGCCAGTCCCAATGCTAACCATCAGGCAATGCTCCTCCCTAATGTCTAATAGCAACCACCACAAATATGCTTCACTCATCTCCTAAGCACAGTAGGAAATAAATGGCCACAGTATATTCATGCCTTCTGTAGATCTGCTGTTCAGTTCTAGTGTTGGCCTCAGGTAACCTGGGAAAGAGTGGCTCTTGTAAGACACCCAAGGCATTGCTGGCCAAAGAATGATGTCATCTTTAAAAATGAAGTGAGCAGCAACAATACGGAAGACAAACCAGCCAGCAGCAAGCATATTGTTTTTGTAGGGAAGAGCAGGATTTGCAAGCAGGAGAGGCTAAATGCTGCTTCCTCTGCCTGGGAACAAGGGTACTGGGCCATTGTAAGCTAGCTGTAGGCACCAAAATACCTGTAAAGCAGAGATTTTTTACAGGGCCCTGGGCAAGGCTGTGGTCTTCTCTACTTTTAAAGCAGGAGTAACAGTACTTCTGTGCATCACAAGTTTAGGTGACACCTCAGCATGAGTGGAGAGCTCAGACAGATCAACAATAAGTACCATGCAATAGGATAGCAATGTGCATTTCATGGACATGCCAGCCCTCTACTCCTCATATCAGTTTCTCTCAAACTAGAAGAAAAAAGATTTCAGGGATCTTACTGAGCCCAAGGGATCAAAAATCTCCACAACAGCAAAAAAATTCCACCTAAATAAGGTCGTGTCTCACATGACTCTCTTTTCAGAGGCAAAGTCACACAAACAGATACCACAAGGTCCAGCAGGGAACTCAGAACTCTAGGGAAAGTAGAGGCCCCAGTGATGGGTGTCATGGAAACACCCAGAGAGAAAGAGGTCTACAGTGGGCTTGTCACTGGAGTGTGGACAAGTCTGAGCAACTAATATATGTCTTGGGAGGTTTTGCATGAAAAGAACTGCTGTTCTCTGTGGAGTGGGATCAGAAGTTGGAAGCAGCAGGCAAGAGCTCTTCAAGACAGAAGGAACTAGCTGGGTTTAGCCACTGACACAGAGCTGAAACTGGGTTGATTTAGCTGGAGAAGAGACCAAAGATTTTGATACCAAGGAGTAAGTCAGGCTCTTGATCCTTACTCTCCTCCCTCCACACAAGAGCTGTCTTACCCATGCACTCCACACCTGACCACCCAGGATGGCCCTCAGCAGCACTCCCAGGGTCTAGCAGGGAGCATCATAGCTTGTAGTAGCTTAGTTTAATCCCAGACCTGATGCACATGCTGCCTTCCTGAACAGTTTCTTTCTTGCAGCTTGAACACTCCACATTGTCCTTCCTCACCATTTTGCAGGCAAGGTCCTTCTCCTCGTTGCTAGTGTTAACACAGGTTTCCCTTGTTCTGTCCCTTGAAATTTCCAGTAAAGAACCCTTAATACAATCTCTCTGTGGCTGCTCTAATTATGTGTGAAATATTTTTCCCCCCATAAACCAAAGAAAACAAATCAACACAGTAAGATCCTTTCTCTTGGGCTGTTTGGCAGGTCTCAGAGTCTTCAAAAAAGTTACCCAAGGTCCACACAGTCTCTGCTGTCTTTTCACAACAGCTACTTTTGGGTTCTTGCAAGAGGACCTAACAAAGGAAAGGGTAAAACAAATCACAAAGACCTGAAAGGCTATTTTCCCACCTGGATAGTCCCAAGCCAAAGGACAGGCTGTCTGCTGAACAGCAAAATGTTTGTGCTCTGTGCCAGGGCTGCTTCTGAAGGAAGGAGGGATATAGGATAGTGTGGCAGCAAGCAGGGATCCTTTAAAGGCAGGGATGGGTCAGTCAGTCCTTTATTCTTACAAAGGCCAAGACGTATTCATGTTATCCCAGAAGAGAAAGGGAATGCATTTTGTTTTCTGAAAGCAAGGGACTGTTTAATCTCCTCCCCACAACACTGCATCTCGACACCTTGTTGCTCCATCCCTGGGAAGCATCCGGGTGTGCATACAGCAATGACAACCCACCTTGCCCCTAACCTACAGACCTTTTTTCCACATCCCAGTGCTCCTCTGTCTGAGGCCCTAGGCTCTCTGCTTGCAGCTCTCTCGTTCCCCTGCCCTGATCCATCTTGGCTCTCCTTGGGTCCTCACTGCCAGCACTCCGGAGTCCTCACAGCCCTTGCTACCTCATGCAGGCATTTCCTTGGTCTGCTTAACTCTGCTCTGGTTTATCACTTCCCTGTTTGCAGCCCTCAGTTGCTGTTCAGTTCCAGTTTCCTTTGCAGTGGCTCTTGCCTTTGCTTGCTATCCAATTCATGTAACTGGCCTTTTCTAATAGTGTTTGAGGGAAGAGGGTCCAGAAAGTGAATGACCTTCAAAAGAAAGCATGGCTGTCAGTCCTTCTACACAGGGAAGTATTCTGTTTGTCCAAAACCAATACCTAGCACTTACCACTTCAGGAACCATTATCCCCATAGTTAGGACTTATTCGAAACAACACAAAGAAGAAAGAAAGAAGGGAAGGAGGTCAAGCTTCCATGCTATGGAAGCAGATATTCTTGAGCTTGTAATGATGCCAGGTCTACTACTCGCTCATCTGAAGGGTCCTGCTATTATGTCAGGTTCAGGCTTCTAGCCCATTCCTTCTGAGGTGACTGGTCTCCTCCTGGGTACAGTGATGTTACTTTTGCAACCTGCCATCAGCATCATTACGTCAAGGCTCAGCTTCTTGTCCACTCTCACCTGTTTCAGGGCTGTGAAGTTCACATCACCGTTAACTCACCCCTCTGAGCAAGCAGCATTTTGACATGGTGACCACACACATGCAGCATTATGCCTTTGCAGACATCAAGGCTCTTCCCAGATGCCCTCAGGCAACTCTGCCACCATATCAAGCCCAAGTTAGTTCACTCATGTATTTTGCTGAAAGAGAAACACCACAGCATGAAAGCAACTTTTGCTGTCTGTTTCTCTGAAGGATGGTATAAATCTCACCCAAACCTCAAAGGGGCAGCTAAGGGTTCTGAGTAGACCAGCCTCACCTTCACCTCCCCAAGCCATGCAAGGCAGTTCTGGTCAGGGGCTCCTGCAGCAGCCTCAGGTGTTCAAGGCTGAGACCTGAGCAGCTTCCCCAGCCTTGCACACAGAGGCTTGTTTCTGGAAATGCTGCATCTGGCAGAGCCCTTCCTACTTTACAAATATTGACACTGAGATCTCTGCATCCCAGACAAGGAATAACATTTTCAGGGAGCCCTTGATTTGCACAGCTTCTCTGTTGAACTAATGGGGATTTGGATTTTAGTCCTTTGCTTTGCTCTGCACTGTAGCAACTCCTCAGGTGGACCTCTGCAACCCTTACCCAGCTTCAGGTACCAAGGACCTTTCTGAAGAGTCCACAGAAATACCTTCTGGAGATGCAGCCACCACTTTGCAGGCCAGTGAGGGATGTTTCACAAAAAACATCAGATGCCAGGAAGTAGAAGTTGTCAAAGAGAGACCTGTTAAGTGCTCTGAGCACAGTCCCAGCTGGGTTTTTAAGAAAGCAATAGGTGAAGTAGAAGCATACAGACTGCCGGGAAGGTGTCCTGAGGACTTCTTCTCTGCATCCTTATTTGGTCTGATACTTGGCAGCAAGTGTGGATCTAATCCCATCACGGCTGCAAAAACCTAAGGCAGTTCAAGATGTTCTCTCCTAACGCAAGCACAAGCCAAGGCAAGTTTTTTGTACCAGTCACACCACATATGCCTCAACCCAGACTCAAACATCTATTGTCCACCCCATCAGCCCTGAAACTCAGCAGAGGTCACAGAGGGACATCAACATGGGGTGAAAGACTCAGCTGTAAGGAGCTAAGGAAAAGGAGGAGGTTGTCTGGAGGTGTGTTTGGTGACAGAGAACCATACGAGTATCTAACTCTGGATGCTCCTCAGTGAGCTGGTCCAGTGCTGAGGGAAGGATGAGAAGGTCACAACGTGCCCTCCAGCCATGAGTTTTTTAATGGAAAGTTTGATCTGCCCTCCTGAGTACTCACAGCTAAAAGGTGAGATAAGTTATATCTTCCACTGGCAGAAAACAATGAGATGTGGTATTATGAGTAACCCTGAGGATATTTCTGGGCCTTCTGAACTAAAACTCCAGCTCCACCTATCCACCCTACAATCCAGACAGAGAAATGTCCTCTATTCTGCAGTAAATCAAAAGATTCATTTGCTGAAGACTGAAAAACAAGGAGTGAAACGCTGAAACCAGACAATGAGGTTTTGCAGGTAAATAAACCAAGAAAGAGAAAGACTAATAATAAGTGTAAGAGAAGTGGAAGGAACAAGCTACCTACTCACTGTCAACCCTGGAGTTGGATAGTTTATCAAAGTCTTTATGTGTCATGCCTGGAGAAGCCCCCTATGCTCTTCTCCTCCTGTACCTCTCAAGCAGGAAAAAGGCCAGTGGCAGATAGCAACATCCAGCAGAGATTTCAACTCCACATCTGTTACAAGTGGGTCCCTAGAAACATTACTGTCAAATTCTGGAGCTTTTAGTGGGCTTCTAGGTTTGAGATTGACTTTTTTACAACATTCTTTTGTTTGCCAGCATGAAACCTGTTTCACTTGCAAATTAGGAAATGAGATTTAAATGGAAAATGGAAAATGAATACTCCAGGGCAGGTCTTAGAGGGTTAAAAAGGCTCAAGGGGATTCTTATGTTAATGGGATGACAGAAAAGGCTGGCCTCCAAAGGATGAGTGTGCACCCTTAGCTGAGGGACTGAAAACTCATTGAACTACAGTAAGAAAAGCCCACTGCCTGCTGTGAGTGTTCTTGGACTTCCTGCTTAAAAAATGACCTCTGGGCTGTTGCATGCCAATGAAGTCAAGTCTGTGTGAGATCCTCTTATTTATCAGCTGAAGCTGCTCAGCCTGGAGGATTCCTAGAAAGCAGAAAGCTCTCTGCAATTGAGTGCTTTGGCCTAGTCCTCTTTAGGGACTTTAAAACTGCTGACACAATGGCTGTGACCTGAGTGGGAAATACAGCAGATGTTCCTTCCAGCTTCTAGGAGGAACCCTTTCTCCCTCCAGAAATCTTTTGAAGGTCGAAGAAAACATATCCCCCCAATGAGCAACAACAGATGAGGAGAAGGCTGAGGTTCTCAACAACTTTTTTTCTTCAGTCTTCACTGGCAACCTCTCTCCCAACACCTCCCAAATCAAAAAACCACAAGATGGGGACCAGGGCAGTGAAGTCCCTTCCACTGTATGTGAAAGTCAGGTTCATGACCTTCTGAGGAACCTGAACATACATAAGTCTATGGGACCTGATGAGATGCGCCCCAGAGTCCTAAAAGAATTGGCTGATGGAGTCACCAAGCCACTCTCAAT